>OX246739.1:2782971-3121360 GCA_945910005.1 Isoperla grammatica
CAATATGAATTATCTTTAAATAAAACCAAACCTCGTTGTTTGTGACACTATACTCGTTCTTTAGGCTCGTTGGTCCAGTGGTTAGCATCCCTGCTTCCAATGCAGAAGGTTCCGGGTTCAAATCCCGGTTAAGGCAGAAGTTTTTTTAACTTCTAATATGGATTCAGTTCCATTTCTTCTTGTCTTAGGAATAAGTAAACGGTGACTTTGGAGCCGTCCGAGCAACGAAGCACTCAATAAATTCAAAGTTGTTCTGAATCGGCCTTGTTGATTCTGACATTTGTCCACAGGTGTTCGCACTGTCCAATCACTGATTCATATGTTTCGTATTTGAAATATCGATCTTTGATTGGTTATCGCTCACTCGTCGATGGTGTTTGGAGCCTACAGGGTTGGTTTAGACGCTTTAAATTAAAGTCCCCCACTGCAAATCAGTTTAGTTACTGAGTGGGTAGACTCTAAATGTGAATTTTAATTTATTTATTTTCTGATGTGCCCAAACTATCTTATCAAACCACTTTCTCGGTAATAACTACCAACTCAGTATTGTATTATTTATTGCAAAGGAGCAATTGCACTGCAATTCAGGTGCTGTAACCAAGTACAAAGCACATGATTATTTTATTTTGGTGGAATAAGTGTCACAATGGCCGGTACTATTTGGGGAAAGTTCAAGTCGATAATGGAATCCAGGTTCTTGCTCACGATATTTCCCTTATTTACTAACACATATTTTTGTTTGCGAATTACGAATTGTTTTCCAATGATAATTGACTACCCCCCCCCAAACGGCTGAAAATTATATTTTGTTCTTGTTATCTCTTGCAGAAAGAAACATTGAAGTTCACGCAAATTATGTAACAACTCTGCCCTCTAGGGGCGTTTTCTTCCGATACATTTGTTCCTTGTTCTGTGCAAAAAGCTTCTAGAGAATAATTCATGTTGATTAAATTAGCATTTCTTTTCGTCGCCTTTTGTGTAGCAAGGTTGTTCAATTTCCTTAATGGCGGTGTCTGAAATAAAACCTTATTTATGATATTTGAAGTGAATTTAATAAAAAAAAAAAACGACTCCGCCTCTCAATGAGTGGAAGAAAGACGCAGTTTGTTGTTTTATTTCCTAATAATGCGCATATATTTGGAATTTTTCTCAACTCTTTGACCAGCATAGTAGTTTTGGCACCACAATAAGCCTTTGACTTAATTTAAATTCCAGTTTTTCTTAAAAACCTTAGACATTTGTAAATGTAAATGAAATAGCCGCGTACATAACAAATTGTCGCAATCACTGTAAAATATATATGCGGACGTTTCTAAGAATTATGATTTGACTAATTTGGTTAAGTAAGATTCACACAAAAAAGTAATATTATTATACACGGAGTACATTTGAACCCAGATAATATTTATATTAATATCAATGTTGATAATTTAATTTCAACTTAATAGTATTTCATTTCAAAAGTTAGAAGCGGGAAAAGTTAAAATACTTAAATAAAAATACATAGTTCTACATATAATTATATCAGTAAATATTTATAGTATTATCTTTCTTGTATTTATTACATAAAACATAGTTTTAGTTCAAATACGTCAAGGAAGAACGAAGTTAAGTCGCTATCACCAAAATACGTTAGTCTTATTACAAACCCTTCAAAATAAAACGACCGCCTGTCGAAATCGTTTATCGAAATGTGTACTTTCGCATTTCTGAAAATTGTGAACCTGACCTCAGTGAACAGAGAGGGAGAGAGCGAGAGAGAGAGAGAGAGAGTTCGGGTTAATTCATTTCTTGTCATAGCTGAAAGTGACACCACCTAGCTCTTCTGAAAGTAGAAAGAATTCCACATTGGGTGTCTTTGCTTCTTTCTCTCTCTGACACGAAAGCGAAATACTTTTGTTAAGCCCGAGAATCAACTCCTGTATCTTGTCTCACGCACTGGTTATATTACTGATGCAACGCGAAGAAAGTAAAAATACATTTGACTCGTCTACAAGGAATTCACCCCCCAACCTTATTAAAGGGGATGTATACATTAGCATGTGCTCTGAACGCTACAAACAGTATTATTTAGCCATGCCATGAGATTAAAGTACCATAGCTCACTCTGAAAAGTAAAGCACAGAAAATACTAACAATACAACATTCAAACTTCTTGAGATCAGAAATGTACTTTCCTGTATATTTCATATTATTACGCAGATATGTCAACGAACAATAACACAATACGTAAAAGCTCTTAATATCATCTTTCAATTGGGAACCATTCGAGTGACCAGACTATAGACTCACTTATTAGTAACCACAACATGCGTAACTAAGGTGAAGTTGTAAAGAAACTGCCACAATTAAGGATGTGAATTTTTCAATTAGCAAACACATTGTATTCCTTAGTACACATTACAATAATATGGATGGAATAACACAAATAAAACAAATAGTTTAACATATTCATTGATCACTATTTACATTCATTAGGTTGAGTAGCTCATTTTGTTTCTTGGTGTTGGCCGTATTCTTCTATTTCTTTTATTAATACCAGCACAGCGCTAATACAGTACTAACAGCCCACGAGAGGGTTATGTCCCCAGTCAGCTGTCTGTGAGCTGCAAGGGTTGCAAGCAGACAAATAGACAAGACGTGAATGGTGTCATGACTCCAAGACAACTGCTATCACGGGGCAATGCGCTCATTAACACTGGTCTCACTGCATTGCATTAAGCATGGTTCACAATTGAAATAAGAGTTGGTTTAATGAAATAGCAATAATATGTAAGCGAATTGGAACATACAATAACAATCCTGTGGTTCACATCCGTCACAGTGGATTGAAATATATAGTCATAAGAAATGAATCAATGCCATTTCTTATTTCAACATTCCATGATGCACCTTATGACGAACCAATCAAAACGCAGAAGAGTCAGAAGAGAAGGCCTACTACGGAGATCAAAACAAAAACAGTGGCATCGGATATTTTGCTGTTATAGTCAATGATAGTAAGTAAACAATTAAGGCGCTGCTTTGACTACTGAAATAAGCAAATACTCGTCGGTTGTGAATCAGTTGCTTGTTATTTCACTATTTCACTGTTTGTTATTGCAACTCTTATTTCAATTGGAAATCGGCCTTTAATTAAATACACGTGAAGCTTCTACATCAGAAGGCTACTTGTTTTCATATTTTATGTATGTAATGCGGCATTTCGTTTATTTGTACATATTTTAATAATATGTTATTTAATATAGTAATGAGATGGTTGGGATGACAAATACGCAGGCAAAGCATCTTAAAACACAATATACGAAATAAAATGCGGGATTATACGAAACAAGTAGGATATTATCTCACCTTTTCTAATTTATATGTATTTATGTATGTACAATAATATTTAGAGGCAAGGGTGACGATTGGAGCCAAACATTCAGATTCATGTGCGAAACTTTGAAAAAATACGAATGATGTTACATCTTATTCAAGGAGAAACTCACGAAATGACCCGAGTTTAATATCGACTGATTTAATAAAAAAGGTATCTCTATTACTGTGTAATGTCGAAACAATGTCTGAAGAAGATCCGGCCGAGCTGTGCATTGAAGCGCGACCATGGCGACATCTTGTGAGAAGATCTTGAACCACCCAGACGAGCCCGCGATCACGTCCAGGGTCACTCCGAGCTAATTACTTCACAAGGAACGAGATAGAATCTCGCTTATGACGAGAAAATGTGCTAACCCTCTTTTCTTTATACGTGGGAGCTTCTTTTTTACTTTTACTAATTAAGTTGGTAATCCGTGTCAAGAATTCGAAATCACGTCGCCAGGCTGGAGGTTTTAATTAAAGCGCGTTTCTTTTTTTGCGGAGCTGTCCGTAATGCACATAGGAATAAGCCGACTATCCTCTTTAATCAATCGAGATGTTTATATTATTCAATCATTGCCGCTGATCGCCACCGTAATAGATTGGATTTCATAGAGAAGGCAAAGTTAAACAAATGCAAGTCTATTGAAATGAGCCGTGTTCGCTCGCTCTGAACTGGAAGTGGAAATAAGCTCATATAGCAAACTTGGTGAATTTAAAAAAGCACTCAAAGTTTTTGGAACTCTACTTAAGCTTCCGAGTAATAAACCGGACTCAGTATGCCATACACGATAATTGAGATTTTTGCGTCATTTTGTGTGGCTCGTTGGTGAGTAGCCATTGTTGGTCTAGTGGGTTTATTCCTGCCTTCAATGCAGAAGAACCAGAGTTCAGTTGCCGGTTCGGGCAAGAGTTTAAAATATTGAGTGTCTATAAGTTTAGATATGGTCCTATTGTACAGGTAAACAGGACTTGAGAGCCGTCGTAGCAACGAAGCTCATAGCAATGGTATAAATCTCCCTCATTGAAAATCAGTTCTTGATTGAATTCTCTTCTTCTCTTGCGTGAATCTTGGGTGAATTTTGTCATATTTTGTTGTTATTCTCTGTTGTCGCTTAATTAGTGAAGAATGAGCTTTCCGCCACCATTCCCAGCTTCAACATTATTTCTTCTATCTTTCCTGTGTCTACTACGACCACTACAACCAGTTTACTAATTATATATGTATATAAAGTAGTATAATTGGTAAACTTGTAGTTGTGTGTATATATTATGTATATTATTTACCTACTCAAACCCCTACCAATAGTTTAATTTTACTACCAGTGAGACCACTACTTCCATTGACGTGGGTTTTAATCCAGCATACAGGAGACATTGTTGTCTTGAATATAGCATAACCTAACCTAATTTAACCTAACGTAACCGTGGGCTGCTTTATGTTGACAAGGAGTTAATATCCAGATAGACGGTGCCTCTCGATATAATAGTTTGCTGAAGCCGAAACTCGGGATAAACATACGAGACTCCCACTCAAATTAATATTGAACACAGCGTATGAGTTTTCCTTGAATTTCCGGCATCGCAATTTCGTAAGCGTGGGATTTCTTAATTCAATTTAGAACCTCACTTTCCACAACTCTCGTTTATCAATATATTGATCTGGAGGCAATTTTTTGTAAGCTAAAAAGCATTTAACAACTTTTAACGTCGGTCAACATAAATATAAAGCCTAAAAATATACTTATTAAACGCCACAAATATTGAGTGTTGCATATTTAACGGATGCATAACATGACTACATCAAGAAGGGAAAAGAAGACGTTAGAACACTCAAGATGTAGAGTTACCAGAGAATGTTGAAGATCCCAGGAATGAGTTACTCTTGAGGATGTACATGAGATATCAATCAAAGGAAGAAGGTTATAAAGAGTGGAAGAATAGTTTAGTGGACACAATGTTGTGAGGCATAGAGGTTTACTGAAGAATACGCAGGCATATGGCGTTGGATCTTTAGTCACTCGTACGATGGGCAGAGCTAGCCCAAAAGTCTCACCGCAAGGAGCGCTAGCTCTGCGAGCCCAAACTTCTTTACCCTCTGGCAGGTTTTATTTGAGCTCGGTTCTGGCACCTCTCCGTTTTCAGACTTTTGGAAGACAGCGCTCTTGAGGTACAACTTTGTACATGTAGGAAGAAACATTCGCTCAGACACGCGCAGACGATTTCCCATTTGAGTGAAATATCTTGCCCACGTCAGTAATCTTCCATAAAGGGCTGTTTATTTCCAACAATGTGCTTTGATCTTACATTTAGGGGGGTTGTTTGTAGCAGTGCAACGTCACTTCGTGTTGTACTCCGGCTGTGGATCTCAGAACTCACCTCAACATCAAAACTGCTCTTAGTCATTTCTTGGGAACTCTACACATCAGTAAACACAGTGATTAATAATCTAGATGTGTTTCAGATGTAATTGCTCGCTTCCAAGAATCAATTATCTACATTAACGTAGGCGGAGTTCAGGAGTGTTCTGTGTTCTGGTCCTACGCCTACGCTAATGCCGGAAAGACCTTCTCACCGCCTCACAGAATAGCGAACTGACAAGTGACTGAATATATTTAAGATTTGATACATATTTTAGCCATATTTTAGCATTTCCACGTTACTGTTTCATCCACAACCAGCTAGTGTGGATTATTGATTCTTGGGAAAGAACAGTTATTATTAGCCCTGACAAGAACTTACCGTATGTAGAAATAAACTAATTGATCCATGTACATTTGACCAAAAAAAGTAGCACACACTAAGAAGACACAAATCACGGTTCCACCTATTTAAAACGTTACGTTTTACGAATTTGTAAACTGCAAAAAAAAGTATTTTTAAGATTATAAAAAAGATTGTCCACCTATTTAATCTACATGTATTTGTATAGAACTCTTTTAGTTTATATTTTAATGCAGCATGTTACGTGTGTGTTCTTCCCGAGAGGTTAGAGCGTCCCGAGTATTTAGTGATTGTTGTTGTAGACCATGAGAGTGTGACCTCCGACCTCGGTGCGATGACGAACGCTCTTCGTTTGTTTCAGGTGTCTGGTATTGTCGGCCGAGCAGACGTCCTGGCTTCCGTCTTCTTCCTGCTGTCTCTGCTCTGCTACCACGGGTAACTACAGACCTATTTATTACTCCTTCACCCCGTGAGATATTAGCCTCGACGCTAAGAATAAGAAAACAAAAAGAACCGGCATCTATTTTATTCCATTATATAAGAAAAAGAGACTGCACTGAAAAATGATAGCGAAGGGCAAAGATCGCGTAGAAGATAATTGTAACTGTGCCATCTTGTTTTGAGTGAGACAGCCTTATCTCCCTTTCGGTCTCCCTTCATGCATACAATACTAAAACACGATTTATTCACGAAACAATATACCAGCGCGCGACACCTCAATCTAAAAATAGTCACTTGATGGCAGTTTCTCGTGCACTCGCCACGAATACGAACGTGCACGGACTCGTTCAGAATTCAAAACGAGTCTCCTCTCATGGCCGTTTGTTTTTTGGAGGTTTTGTTCCGTTTCCTTTTTGTGTGGCCTCGTCCCGGTAACGTGGTGACAAATGACGTCCTCGCATTGCATTGTGGGCACTCGCACTGCATTGTGGCCACTCACACTGCCGGGCAGAAACCATCCACGCGAATTATATTATTAATAACACCTCAGTAAATTACTTGGAAATTATTTCGAAATAATGTTTGTAGCAAATTAAGCTCTTGGATCCAACTAGGTTTAATGTTGGCAGTCGTAAGTTATAGCTATAGCCGTGAACCGCAGTGCTTACACGAGGCGGGGTCCCACAATATTGGTATTTTGTTTGTTTTTATTAACTTCCGGTGGATCAAGCACATGAAAACAGTATGGGCGAGTTATGAATCTAGAAACACTTTGTAGGTCGGTATATTTCCCGCTGATCCATACGTTACGTGTAAAAACCTTGAACTAAAGATACCCACTACACACATGTTAAAATAGTTTATAGTAAGAATAATGTCACACGCTATCGAAGACCAGAATTATTTAAGTTAATTCATAGTATAGTTAGGCCATCTCGCTGAGTTAAATTTATCATGAAATTAATGACTGTATTTTCAACATAATTTCACGGATGTAATTCAGATTATAAAGGAGAATATATTATGCAGATGTAAAAACACCACATGGCATCCATACCTAAGCCAGGATTTGAACGTGGAACACAGGTGCTATGGTTTACAATAAGCCTCGCCGTCCAGTTCTGAGCTGACAGAATATCCTGGTTCAAACATACACGAGAAGGAATATAGTTCAACTTCTTTGATATGTCCGCTCTTTGTCATCCGAATATTACATAATTTACAATACACTCAGTTTGAATTACTTCTTGCGCAGTAGCAAGGTTTATGTGAATACGATACTTGGAGCCCTGAGAGAGATCAGAGCTTTGTAATTGTTTTAATTATGCCGTCCCGAGGTCTGCTGTGCACAAAGCTACGTGTGCTCAAAGCTACGCGGTGCCGGGGCAACTGTGAATAGACCGTAAGCACCCGGCAGAAGGGGCCCTAGTAATGTATTAACGTAAAAGGAAAAAGGTCTCTCCGCTGTGTAAGTTAATTAAAAGTGTAATTTGATGTGGCTTATAGGAGACATCCATCTCTACCCTGCATTCTTTACTAACAAACGTCTCCTCGGGACTAAATTTCACGCCTTGCTCGCCTCAAGTGAAATCAGATTTCATTAACTGCTTCCACAGACACCAGACCGCGATGATGCACACTGAAACAGTTTTGTATTCGTAATGAGACGATTAGTCGCTAATGATGTATATTTTGCACTTATGTTTGAAGTACGTGGAATTGAATGTACTAAGCGCAAGCCTTATTGAAACTGTACCGGGTTTTAGCTCATATTTAAAAAGCTACACATTACACCTATAGCAAAGAAGTGAAAATAATGCTTAATGAGGTACAAATGGTACAAACCTGCACTCATATGTTATATGGGTATTCTCAAAACAAGTTTCTTGCTGTAAGAATATACCACCTTTCTCATTGAACTACACAATATATATTTATCAATACAATTGCAGCTGCAGAATGCGAAGTTTATCCCACTTCTACAATACGTTTCTTTGTGGATGGGAACAATATACTCAAGATGAATTCACGAAAATAAAGAAGTCGAAAAAAGTCTCTAAAACAAGAACAAAAAAATCTGCAGCGGAATGAATAGCCATCGCGCCCAGTAACAAGTAGTTCCTTTAAAACTATTTGAAACGGTTCCGGAAAGAAATTGCTTTCTCTTCTTTCAAGACCGAGAGAAAGGGTTTTAATAACTTTTATCACGCGTTTAGTCCATCTTTCAAGCGACTCGTTGGCCTTGCGTCCAGGTTATGCATACTAAGCGCCAGCGAAGCCCATAAATAAACAGGACGGTCTTGCGCTCCAGTTTCAGCACACATAACTCATTCCTGCGCTATCTCAGTTGCCTCCAGTCTCTCTGTAATGGACAATCACCGCTGTAATTGAGACGGGCTTAGTCACTAATAAAGGACGGATCGACTTACATTCTAAGACCAGCATTAAAAGGAAAAGTAGGTCTACAATATACCTGAAAATAATTATTTTGGATGAAAATTTGTGTGCAAGAACTTCAACGTAAAACAAGCTCCAACAACCCAAGTTATATTGGAATTGAATATGAAAATGTATTAACGATGTCAGGTTGTAAGCATAAGCACAACAACGTTAGCATTTCCAAAGCAGAAGTAGAGGAGATTTTTTAATTAAATGTTCTTCGTTTTTGCGTTGGACATGTCCGAAATGAGTTTAAATCAGTTTGAGTTGTGACACGGGAGTGAGCAGGGACGACACACGACAACGGCAATAAAAACTGCTTTTTATTTCAACTTGAAGTGACATGACACCTCACACGAAATTAAATCCAAGGATTATAATGAGATAACGCTTCACATAAGATGCACGAAAAAGTATAAATATAGTTGTGTGGTTGGTAGATATGGGTTTGTACTCGTAACTGGATTCTGCTCTGCGGGTGGGATCAGTGTCGAAGCCACTGGTCTTCAGTTGCTTCAGAGATAATAATTGCAAAAATGCATTTCTCATGGATTTTCTCGCCATAAAGTTCGATTCTTCATTGTCTGGCAGTCGGCTAAGTCATGGGCATTGGTCTAAAGTAACCGCAGTCCCTGCATGCCAGGTTCGGACACCCGCCTGAGTGTAGATGTGATGTGGCCTTTCTTCACTTCCATAAACACTCCACTCGTTGCCTCCATTAGCATCATTGTCAAAGTATGATTGAAAATGTTAGCGAGTTCAAACTTTCAAGCTAATTCGCGTTCTAAGACATAATCGCTGATTTCGCCGATAGATCACAATCTAACTGCAGGTATCGGTGTGCAGTGATAATCAGTCAGTCAACAATGGTATTCAGTAAAACACCTTAGTTAGTTATCATTTTTACGTTTGTTTTCTTTTGTTCACAGACAAAATGAGGACCCAAGTCACCTCAGTGTTTGGCTCAGCGTCTTGCTGGGCGGTGTTGCCATGTTGGCCAAGGAAACTGGCATCTCTGTCATGGCAGTCAACCTAGGATACGATCTTTACCGATCTTGGCCGAGCATCAAGAGGTACGTTGCATATGAAGATAGATACTTATTTTTTAGAAACGGTGGCAGACTTAAATTACTATCGGACAATATTTAGCTAAGATAAACTTGAGAGCAGCTGCATTTGATAAGCTTCTAGACTGCCTGCGGCTTTATTTTGAAGATTTTTTACCTCCGTCTGTGATATACTTGTTTACTTTGTAATATAATTATAATAACATGATGAAAAGCGAAATTATTTTCCGTAGGTTGTTACTTAAGAATAAACGTCTACAAAAAGCGTGTTGTTATATAATGTCTCTCTAAATATACCTCCAAATCGATGTTAGTTTGATAATTATATATTTTTGGTTCTCACAAATATATTATTTTCCAAAATCAATGCGCGCTAGAACTAATGCAGTGGTAATATTTTGTGAAGAATGTGTTTTAAAAGAATATTTTATATTCTAGTCCTCTAGATTCTCTAATTCCTTGCATCATAATATGTGTAAGAGATGGGGTTAATTGTGCGCCAGTAGGTCTGTTTGCTCCAACAGGGAGGATGTAGTGGTTCCTGTAACACGGTACCATCAGCAGCGCCACGCACGCCCCTTGCGGCTAGTCATGACGTTAAGACCCCAAGAGCTTAGTGCGATCTGGTGTTGCGATTTTTCGAATCTTCTGGGGCATCGTAAAACGTTATGAGACCCACGTAGAGTCTCACGGGGCCTCATTAGGCGTCTTTAAAACTCCGGATCTCGTGGAACAGCGCAACCTCCCCCTACAGGCACTCAAATCCTGCCCCCAAGGATGCATCTCCTTTTGGTGGTTGATAAATAAATCAGCTGTTAAACGCAACGCATTCTTAGAACCTTAATTTACTGCGTCTATTTTAGAGTTTTACGGTTTTCCGAACACGTACTGAACGAAGCTGCTAAAATGTAACGTGTGATTAAAATGGAATTCAAACAATACCTTCGAGATTAAGTGAGGCCCACTTTGTTACCGTTATTGCGTCATTGTTGAATTAATGAAACCTCCAGTTGATTTACTGACGATATTTGAGACTTTTTAGTGGTTGATATTGCTTAAAAATGAAGACATATTAAAAACAAATGTAATCAGATATATTTCATCATTTCGTTTCCATGAATCTTATAGATTGTTGGTACTAAACTTGTAACTTGTTAACTTATGCTGCAATTGTAAACCCATACATGTTAACGGATTCTTGCCTCATATTTCTTTAAGCCTTAGCAGTGAGGTAGAAGAAAATACTAAAAGAATATTCTAAACGAAAACAGTTTGAGCCTCAGATCAAGAAGCGACTTCATGCTAGGCCGCATTTGATAGAATATCCAATAACGCATGTTTATTTTCTTTCCAGAGCGTTTGTGGAAGTCAAATGGAACTCAGACACCTTACGGTTCTCCCGCCGAGCAGCTAAAGTCCTCATGTCGGTAAGTATGTTATGAATAGACTCACCTTCCCACTCATCGCGTGATGGATGTGCGCATAAGTATGTTATCATATCATAGTGGCTTGCAGACCTATCAAATTTCGGGGCCAGACACCGATTACTTTCGGGGTGGGGTGTAGTACCCCGGGGGTAACCATCCCCACCATAATATAACTTAATGATACCACTTCTAAAATTAATACGTATGACAATGAGTAATATACATTACTAAAAGCAATGTATTACTATTACCTGCGTACCCATAGTTTGGGCACAGATAACGGGTTTGAGTCTTTTTATGTTCTCACATTGCCATTTTAGTTTTACAGTCAGGAAGTCGGTGATTAACAATAAGAAAGCTCAATCATTACACCAAATGCATTGGGTAGTTCAGCAAACCATCCCAACACTTACAGAAGGTTTTGCTCGCCACTGATGTTATGAATACGCTTATCCTCTCACAAATAAATTAAATACGATAGAGAAAATATCACTTGAAATAACGTTTTGTGAAAATCGGCTTTGCAATTTTATTTTCATGCCACATCCCAATTCTGGTGATTCGTTTATATAAGTTTGTTCAAAGGAAGGCAACTTCAGATTCCGACGGAAGTATAAGGTGGCCGACCATTGTGATTCGCCTTATCATTGTATGAACACATTTTCTATATCGATCTCGTTTCCGCGAGTTTGGAAAACATACGCGCGTTCGTCGATGTTTCCGTCCCAGTGGCGATGATTGACGTCGTTGGAGCATTCACCCCCCCCCCCTCCCCCCCCCTCCCCTCCCCCCGCAGATCCAAGTGTTTTGTGTCACTCTTTCATGGCGGGAGAAAGACTGGCGTGTAGGGCATTGTGGGATATAATCTTCTGAGTATGTGCTGTAACTATCGTTCCTGCCAACGTGTTTTTCTGCGTGCCAACATAAACTCTAGTGTCCAAAGACAGTGCAATTAACACTGTGCCAAGATTAACATGTGTATATGAATAAATTGTATCATTACATTTACACAGGTCGTGGTGACCGGTGAGAAGGCTCTCTCGAGCTTGTCTTAAATCACCCTATTCATCGTGACCTTGCTCACTCTTTCACCCCCAAGCGATGTTGTTTCCCCTTATGACGACCTCGACAATATGTGTGATGGATCTGATTAGGCCTTCACGTAACATGAACCAGATGTCGAGTACAACGAAAGATAGTAATATTATTATATCTTGGCTATCGGGATACTCCGCGTCGAATGTCATTAATTAAAAACAAACAGTTCTGACAAATTGCATAGTTGATGTTCAGAGCAATTCTTGAAGAGACAGAGTCACTGAGAGAACCTACTCGATCCAGCTATGAGGTGAGAAAAGCTAGATCTAGAGCTAGATCTGGAGCTAGATCTAGAGCTAGATCGAATATAGGTTCTCTGGCTGAGCTTGAGTTTACGAGCTTATACCCTATATTGGAACACTAGATAGCTTGTTGATTTTAAGTTGCCTACGTTAACAATCAGGCAAAATGTAGGCGAAATAGTGAATGTTTTGTTCGCTTATCCAGAAGTGAAATCTTACAAGACTTGGTCCAAAATCTACACTTTCTATAAAAAAAAACAACACATATGTAAACTTAATTTATCTTTTAAAGAGTCCTTATATAATGTTTGTGGAAACTCGTAGAATGAATCGATTCAATATCGAGTCGAGAAACAGTGCAAACATCGGGGATGGGAATTGCAGTTTGGCCAACCGCGGACGCAGCAAATAGAACACATCTACACACGCAGTGTTGACGTTGGTATTGGTGGAAGAAGTATTCGCCGGTGAAAGCATTTTTAGGAAATAAATTGAATAAACATGATAAAGAATCACAAAGGAAACGTCCCTTGGTTCCATTGAGGAGGCAGGGAGATTATCCTAGCTACAAGCTCGCTCTGTTTACATAATATCCCCAAGGCAATCTACCTATCAAAAGCACTCAAATTATTCTTTAACGTAGTAAATATTTAAATATTCGCTTTTTATGGTAGTCCCACACTTTGAATGTCATTGAACACACTGTGAACAATGAAACACTCCTCTTGGCTTCTTTGATAATCAAGACAATCAAGAGGATGACGGTATTTTGAATCCATCAATGTAATAATGTAAACTTCCAACTACAGTGCAGACTTTGATAATCTATTGAAGAGCTCTGAGATTAGTGTTGAAGTCTAATTTCTCTGTCCCGTCCCAGAAAAACAAACTGTCTTCGAGTAATTTGTTTCTGAATGATAAGCACCGATAGTTATGCTTCCAATACACCTAGATCGAGGGTTCGATTCCCGGTTCAGGCTGGGGTTTTAACCTCTGAGTTTGATTGTTGTCTATGTGGTGATAGCAATCGGTGACTTTGGAGCCGTCCTTGCAACGAGGCACGTAACAACTTGAATTAATTCGGTTGTTGAAATTGAGCGGATAAACAGTAAATACAAAATTATATCTATTTAATTATTTATTTACTTAAGTATTCTTCCACTGCTCGCCAAGATAGATTACTATCGAGTTATAGCTTAGTTGTATTTATGGAGCTTTGATGTGAGAAATGAAACATTCTACCCAAACAAGATGGTATTATTTTGTCAGCAAAGATAAGAGCCGTATTATTCGTTCATGCTACAACATCACGCGTAGAGAAATCGGTTTTATATTTCACATAAAAGTTTACAACCGTCAGATTTGTCGTCCTGATCTGCGCGCGCACGCACGACGCACGCACGACGCACGACGCATGACGCACGACGCACGACGCTCGCACAAACTCCTCCCTCGCTTATAAAGCGGTCCGTGCTCTGATAAAGCAATTCGTGTTTGTTCAACTCTCACGTTGTGACAGATTCAACATGAAGAGTAGTTAGTTATTTGTCTAGAATATTTTGACAAATGGAACTCCAGACTGCGTCGCAAATAATCTTCCCTAGCTTGCACCCTCTTCCCTGATTTCCCACGTGGAAACTCCTGCCACGGGATGCAAACTCGGCAGCTCCTGGAGGAATACTTCATCCAGAAGTTCTCTTGTGGGGAAGAATACAATCACTTCCATTTGACAGGAACAATGGTTCGAGCGCTTGTCTGGCAAATTGTGTTGCCAAAAAACACTATGTTAAGTACAATACACTGTACGTTCACTTAACAAGAGAGTTTGTACAGCATCTTCCGTTTTTAGAAAGTGAGTAGATAAAATAGTATTGTTCAGTGTCAAAACGAGCGTGCCCTAGCATATTTAAACGAAATAAATGTTACAAAACAAAAAATAGCGTCACAATGTGAGATAGTCATAATCATATCATAGTAAATCTACGGCCCGTCGCAAATACGTTAATTTTAACGCGATCTTATAAGTACGTGTAGATATAATTCGGAGCACCACTGACTGACTGACTTTCTGACAAACTGACAGACTTAAAACCATAATTCATCAAAACGCAATGCAAATTAAACTTGAGTGGCCAGTATGTTTCGATAACTAACCTTCAGGCTCAATCTGGCTCACGTGTATCTTGCAAAATGGTTTAGTGAATTAGTAAAAAAAAAAAACGGTGTTTTTAAATAATAGATACACATTCTGAGAAAAACGTTAAAAAATCAAGCTCTGGTTAACATAAATGCACGTTGGTTCTACAAGAGATCATATTACATGGCTTATTTTCAAAGCCACTTATCTACTTTATTGTTATCATGTCAATACCCATAAAATATTTATTATTGCACAAGTAGGACACAGCCAGCATCTGCGCTTACACGTTATGAAGTGTACGTGGTATCCTTAGGATACTGATATAACATTACTCGCGATAACAACATAACAACATGGGAAGCAAACACAAACAAAGCACGTCATAAAATACTATTTCATAGTGTGGAGTCTCTTTTCTTCCCCAACTCAACTCAACTCAACACACCATATTTATTATCACTAGAAGAGCTTTAATGCTTTAATAAATAAATGGGTATATATATCTCTCTGCTTCTCTGTAGAGAGTTCTAGTTTACCCTTTATCTATATTATGTTAAAATAAAATAGGAAATGCGCTTGAGCTTCCATTATGTGTAATATTATATGAAATAGAACTTGTTCTAAAAATAAATAGATCTATTGTCTGCCCACAAGGCCCGGATTTTATAGAAGCAGATATTAAACCATATTTTGAGACGGACTCCGTTGCTATGAAATGGCTCCAAATGTACCGTTACTCTTGTGTCAGTACCTTATTGCTACAAGAAGTCAATGTCAGAACACAAAAACTCCAGACAGCTATAAAAGTGAATTACTGTATCTATCGTATGCAGTGTAATCAGGAAAATATCTAATGTCCAAAGAATCATAGAAATTATAGCGTTATTTTATTATTTTAAAATTGAATAGCTAGCACTCTAAACCAAGACTTGGCTCATTATAAACCACGTAATATTGCAAAGTTGTGTCTTACTTATACATGTTTCAGTTGAGCGTGTTGCTGGTGTTTCGCCTGGCGCTTCTTCAGGGCTCTCTGCCGAGGTTCAGTAACCAAGACAACCCGGCCGCCTTCCACCCATCCAGATATGTGAGGTGAGTGGTGCACAACTCTCAGTTGCTCTCAGTGTCTCTCAGTTGCTCGTGTTGCTGGTGTTTCGCCTCGCGCTTCTTCAGGGCTCTCTGCCGAGGTTCAGTAACCAAGACAACCCAGCCGCCTTCCACCCATCCAGATATGTGAGGTGAGTGGTGCACAACTCTCAGTTGCTCTCAGTGTCTCTCAGTTGAGCGTGTTGCTGGTGTTTCGCCTCGCGCTTCTTCAGGGCTCTCTGCCGAGGTTCAGTAACCAAGACAACCCAGCCGCCTTCCACCCATCCAGATATGTGAGGTGAGTGGTGCACCACTCTCAGTTGCTCTCAGTGTCTCTCAGTGTATCTCAGTTGAGCGTGTTGCTGGTGTTTCGCCTCGCGCTTCTTCAGGGCTCTCTGCCGAGGTTCAGTAACCAAGACAACCCGGCCGCCTTTCACCCATCCAGATATGTGAGGTGAGTGGTGCACAACTCTCAGTTGCTCTCAGTTGCTCTCAGTGTCTCTCAGTTGAGCGTGTTGCTGGTGTTTCGCCTCGCGCTTCTTCAGGGCTCTCTGCCGAGGCTCCTAATTGCAACGATGAGAACTTGCAGCAGTTATCTTTTTGAGACCTTCTGCGCCGCGCCTGTCATTTGTGTAATAGGCATTTTAATAATATACGCCAAATTTTAACCGTTGACCAATAAATGTTTATTGATGATTGGCCACGTTGATTATAACATAGTCTTTGTTGCTGCGATATAATGAAAGTCTATTTCAACTCTGGAGTCGGCCGAAATTGAAACAAACAACATCATAAAATCATTTGTAACCCACTTAAAAACTTCCTCATACCAGTATCCGCCTACGCGATTTCACGAATGCTTCCTCAACAATTCCACTGATTTATCTACTAGCTACTATTCTCTACTAACTGCTCAGTCGAGCCAGAGAACTTACACTTTGGGGGCGAACGCAGAAGTTCTAAAAGTTGTGTAAGCCCAATTTGTAAGTTTTTACGTCGGTACCGTCGACTTACGAAGTGGGTTTACTGTTTAATAAGACCCGTCCAGAAGCCACTTTATTCGCCCGGAAGCTTCGGGCGTTGAAACGAACATAGCCGACTGGTGTCGTCCCCTCGGCAGATGCATCGCTGGCGGTTACTAAACGACTGATTGCGATTCACTGGCACAAACTCAATTTCACCCTTCTCCACCCTCGCACTCGCCACCCTTTCAATTCGACATTTTAAACTTAACTAACCGCGATAGGCCTAAACATATTTTGCACTTTTTGTATTTGAATATCTTGACCGAATTTCCCTTCTGCTTGTTGTTGTTACTAATTGCTAGTTATTACTCGTTAGTATAATTACTAGTTGCTAGTAATTGTTTAGTAATGTAAATTAGGTATGTAAAAAAAAATGAAATTTGTTTTGCACTTGGAGTTATGATCGTTTGGGAAGTAAGCCTGTGTATTTTCTTTCGTGTGTTGACAAAGAACTGGTGTAATAATAATATGCTAAATCATATCTGATGTTATTGAAAGAAATAGATATGAATATAAATGTTATTTTTAATATCAAATGTGTGTGTTTTATATTATTAGGTATTTTGTACCATTATTATTAATTTTTAATAATAAATTTATATTTTAATTAATTTTCATTTTGTGTTATACAAATAAAACTAAAAACATATTCGTGCACGTTGTGCCGTTTAAACTGAAATATGTACACAGAAACAGGTGTGTTATTTTATGAGATGAAAGGGTAGAATGTTAAAATATTTATGTTCGTAACTCTGCCTTGTACGTAATCACTGCCTTAGAAACGAGAGCGCGGGTCCGTATTTCCAGTCAAGTGGCAGAGAAGAGAACGAACTTCCTTTTGATCACTAGACTGATTAACAGAGTTGCCTCGCGTAGCCACCCTCGGGGCAGCGGACACTGACCGGCCAACTCGAAGCTGTTTATCGGAATTTAATTTTAGTATGTAAGAGAATTAGTTCTCCGTGAGATGCTGCGTTAATAGAAGACCCTCTTTCACTTCAGTATATTGGTCATTCGTCGCAAATTAAATTTACATCTGAGCCGATGAAAGGGTTTACTTATACCATCGGTGCTCACAAACCACTAAGCTGTAACAACTTTGATCAAGTAAAGAACAAAATTATCAGTCATTGTACTTGTCGTGAGCCATCTGGAGTTATTCCTGCTTCCAATGTTGTTCTTGATCTCGATGCCGAGTAGGAGACGTATATTTTTATATTGTCTACAACCCTATTAGCATTACGAATGAAAATGGGTCAATAGAAAGAACACAAAACTCGTAGCTTTGTAACAGTACAAAATAATGATTTACAACTCGTTAAAAATAATAAGTGAATATATATATTGTTACATAATCACAATAATGATAAGGTGAGATAATGAAGATGTAGACAACTAGAATTGATGTGATTCAATCAAAAGGCTAAAATATGGGACAAACGATGTAAAACACAGAATAAAATCATGATAATGACGGAAACGTTTTTTATTGAAGAGTCTCTAACAACTCTTGTCTCTCTCTCTGTAATAAATAATGTTTTCATTGTTAACTATTTTCATCTAGAGCATAATTTTTGTATTATTCAATATTGAAAGCCATATGTACGTTGCTTTCACTTCTTAACGTCTCATTGTTTCCATATGACATAAGTTCCCTTGATTTGAAACTTGCCACCAGTGTAACAACCATTTCAATGGGGTGTTATTGTAGTGAACGGTGATGCCAAATTTAAGTTCATAAGTCACTTTGCAGCTTCCACTTAAGTCCACTTTAGACCAAATGTATGTTGTTTCGGCCTTCCAAATGAGTCTAGTCTAGTGACCGTACAATATTTCCAGGCTCGGCTTAATCCGCAACAACTTCGCTCTTAACTGAAATCCTGTCTCATCCCTCTTGCGAAAGTTTCGTTAGCTGGAGATCTTTCTGACGACGTTGGACCTCACCCTGATTAAAGAAGGACGTCGACTCAACTCTCCACTTTAGAGGGTTGTCTCTGTTAGTTGAGGACAGAAAACATCCCAATTAGAGGGACTCTAGAAAATATAAAATAAACTTTAGAGGAGAATTCGCTGCTTGAAAGAATGTTTGCAAGAAAATGAACTCGATTCGTAGGGATTGGATAAAGTATTGGTTTCAAGATTGTGATTTACATTCTAACATCAAGTTGTGAGATTTGCTCGTTGATTATGTCTGAGTTTCGGATGTTTCGAACTGTGGAAGTGGTCTTTGTAGGATCCGTAGTTGGCAGATAAAATTGGATTAATTGAGATCTTGGAATGTAATATGTTTGTCTCCAACAACGACACTGGTATTATGAACTTCGAATAAATATTTAGAACGCTACGAACTAGTTTTCACCATGGCAACAACCAATGGGAAGCCTAGTTGCCATGATGAGAGCACGATAGTGGCTTACTAAATACTTAGCCGAAGTTCATAGTTTATAAGTTGATCATAAATAAGCCTTGGATATTGTTTAGATAGTGGTGATTGGACTTAAAAGAAATTGCAGTAACATTAATTAACTAAATACATGGTTGTAAGAAAACTTAAAATTAAAACTGACAGAATTGGAATACTGCGCACAACCACTTACAGACTAAATCGCCAATTAAAAATATTTCTGGTTGTTTTATGAGGAAATAACTATCTATCAATCAGAATGCAGAGCCAAAATGAGAAACGAAAACCCGTCAAGTATTTTGAGCCTGACGGAATTTTCACTAGAAGAAGTAACTATCTGAAGCATAAAATAACGTTCGGAAGTTATAATGTTTTCCTCAACTTTTGAGGTTGAAGATCAGGAAGTTTGATTCTTTTGCAAAATCAAAGAACTCACGTTGAGCTTCAGAAGAAATATGTCACCCTGCGAACATCTGTGGTGGTTGGGGCGCAGGTCATCATTCTATGAATGCCACATAACGCGGTTTCTGCAGCTTCCGTCTAAAATTCACAATTCCGATCACTGTGCGTGTATAATACACATGTATGATACAAGTATATACGTGTGTCAACTATCTTGAAAGCTTTATGCATGGTTCGTACACGTTCATGAACAATGAAGTAATGTTTCTGATAGGTTTTCGGAATAATCGTAGGAGAAAATATAAATATAAATGTAAATACTGTTTTTAGAATACGAAACCCACTTCTAACTGGCTGAAGTGAGTCGCCCAAGTATAATATCTGCAAAAGCTGACTGTATTCAGTGAAAGAGAAGTAATGCCCTGATCGTGAGAAGCAGTGACACAGATGGTGTAAAGACAAAGCAAATGAAAAGAGGCGCCAGATCCAACAGATACATGAGTCGACTCAACCAAGAGTAAAGTGGGGCGAGTGCGACACAGGCGACAACGCATTCACGTTTGTCTGTTTAGAAAAAATATATTTATGAAAATGGACTCCCGAGGCGTGAACTTAAGAGGTTTTATTCAAGGTTCAAAATTTAAATAAACATATATTTTTTTTACCTGGCATTCTGTCAATGTTGCGTTTTACATTCACAAACAATTTCACAAATACGAACATTAATACATTCATTGTATCTTAGTCAGTCAGCGAAACGTAAATTTACAACGGTATAATGTCTTGTCCTAATACAAGTATTTAAATTTGTTTAATATTGTAATGTAACCTCTTAAAATTTTACCATTTATTTGAAATTGTGTTTCACATCTCAAAAATCTATTATTGTGCAAATTGAAGAGAGTGGAATGGGCCCGTGGAATAGCGTTTACGTGTAATGATAATTTATTGATGGCTGCGTACATGAGAGGATATATAATAAACGTTAGTAAGAAGACAAGTTTGAAGTAGAGTTGTGCTTCGGGGATAGCATCATTAAAACACAATTGATCGAAGCACGTAAAGCCTAACTCAATGATTGATTTACAACTAGAATGTGAGAGTCTCTTTGAGTGAGAGTGGTAATCTTCATTAATTTCAAATAACAAATACAAAAGCTTATAATATTTTCTTTCTCAACAACAATACATCATATTTTGTCCCTTCTTATTGTCGCTTTGTTAATAACGCTTTCCTCTTGTCGGCGGCTCAGTGGCACCTGGTGCCGCTTCCCTCCGCTACGCACGTCGAGCGCCAGTGTCGTCTCACAAAACGTGGCTAGAATTTATTGCTGAATGTTAACTCCGTTTCTCCCCTGGGTGTGAAATTCTTTTTCTACAATACTGCTAACAACATCGCTTTCGCGTAGCAAGCTCCATCCATGATCATTCATTCTCCACCTCGCTTTCACAGCGAGATAATCTTCATTACCATGTTCGTTTAATTCTTCATTCCCAGAATGCCTTGCAGCTCGAAATGAAACGCTGGCTCCACACGAACTGGGTTCTATCAATGGCAGCGTGTATGTTCCTCCCGCCATTGTTTGCACCGGTGTCCGCGCACGGAACATGTTCTATTGAAATGTGCATCCACGCAGAGAGTGATCGCCCACTCATTGTCTTGGAACCAATCCTTTATAGTTACCTGGCGGGATCCATAACTTGTAACTACTTGTTGCTGCACATTTGAATACTTCTTTTGTTGCAACGCCTTGTAAAGTTGCATTTTCTTTTTCTTGGTCCTCAAACCCGTATTACTGGTGCATACGTGAAATGTTCACTGACATAATGTCATCCATAATCAGCGTATAACTGAGAAACTGTAGACTCGTAGGGTGATTCAAATCGCGAGTGTTTAATTCGTAATTTATTATTATTATCTATTGAAACATCGAGAATGAATGTTGTATTTATTGCATCACTCATTTGAATATTGTTATTATTTATTCCTATTTGTAATGGCTGAGGGTTGGTGGATAAGAGCTCAGTTCCAAACACGAGAAGTGATGCCAACAAGTACTAAAAGTAAGTTAAGACGAGATATATTAAATAATACACGTATAAAGTAATACAATCAAACAGAGAAAGATTGTGAAAATAACGAAAACCTAACAATAATAGCAAGTAGACATAGTCATAGTAAAATATAAAAATACAGTTTAAAAAAAAAAATGGAGTTTAAAAAGATGGCAAGTAAACTGAAAGGGAAGAAAAAATAGAAAGTTAAAATAACATTAGAACCGAAATGAATTATATGCCACTCATGCCACTCATTGCTGGAACAATTGGCAGTTAGTACTTCTGCCTTAAACACCAATATATTAACCGTTATGTAACATGTATTTATAATGTTCTATCCAACACCAACAGTAAACATGTAATAAAAAAAACAGAATTCAATTGTTAATATTTGAAACGAGAGCCACCCTCAACACTTGGCAATGTCATTAGCCAACGATTAGAACATTTACGATTCACTATCTCAATATAAATGTCATGGTACTGATTTTCAAATAACATCAGAAAATGTCGTGTCATTTTTTCTCACCATATCGAAGTATGACGTCACTATATGACGTCAACCATCGACTTATTATTTTATATCCGGTCCAGCTGCAAGAATTTCAATTACATAGTTGAGGTAGATAGTGGGTTCGTTGTTGACGGCGCCAGCGAGGAGAATATCGCCCCCCCCTCCCTTACACATTCACACGGGGAGGAGAGGACGCCATAAAACACCCCCCCCCCCCCCTTCATGTAGTTAAACCTCGGACGTGTACGTTCTAAAAGCGAATATGCTTTAGGACGGCGAAACACAAGCCATGGTTAACTCCAGCATAGAAGGGACTCTGATAAGGGTTCATTTTAATGACTAGAATAATTTGGCGAGATGCCAAACTAAACAACGAACGATCGCAGCTGAATTAGGTCATATAGAGAGGAGGAAAAATAATAGATTTGAATAAAGCCGAACAAAACTAAGAGAAACCATTCATGTTAAACTTCCGGATATCAATAACACGAGCAGAGAGGGGTTGAAGAGAATTGATGTGAACATTATTGGTCAGTATGGTTAGTGGTATATAACACTCCTCAATACGAACACCTGCTGGCTGACACATTAACATTACAAGACAAGAGCTTTCGTGTGAATGACCGCATGGAACTTTCGTTGCTTTGTCTGAGAAAACATTCATTATAGGTTGTTATTATTATTATTATTATTTTTTAAATTTATTTTGTTGTGAGTGATCACAATTTTTAATGGGATATAGATGAGAGACTAAATTTAAGGTATATGATATTTAATTATACGAATAAGAATCGCGCATGAATCGCGTGTCGTACACGTTAAAATGTTAAGTTTGAGCTTGAGGTAAACTTAGTATGTGTTTTATGACTTTTGTATAGTCTTTATGGATTGTCTGTTTCTCGATGTGTGTCCCCAATCCTCGTGTTACTCAGCAACACGCGTTTACGACTGAGGAAAACCTCGAACAATCCTTCAGTTAGGATTGCCGATGGCCGGAATCGAACCGGCAACCTCCCGAATTAGAGTCTTGCGTGTTATCGCTGCGCAACCTCTATCGGTACTCGTGGCGTAGGATAAATGCTTCTTTTTTAATCGAGTGGTTATAACAAGGTTTCACCCAGATTACTTCAAATGCCTTTCAAACAGCATGCGTCCATTGAAGATTGCTTTATGTAAAGATTAGTTATTATTTCACGAGATCCTTTGATGTTTAGCTCCTGGGTAAGGTTGAAGCATCTAATGAGGTATAATATTAATGAGTTATATAAACCCTGCTTTGATAGTATTATAAGTTTATGGTACAATCAGGATAAAAGTCTTAGAATACAGATTTTCCAAAATGAAAAAGGTTTTATTTCCACGAGTCTTCTCAGAAGCGTAACCAAGGAAACCGATCAGAGAGCTCAACTTAACCAATAAACGGCGAGTAGGCTTAATAAGCGTTCTTGGGAAATAATAATTCATTCTTAAATCGATAAATGTGGTTATCAATAATATCCAACTTCAAATTAATAGTGTTTGAACTATTAGTTATGTAATGGTGACAGAATCGATTACTTAGTTAAAGGGACGTCCCGTTGAAATCTGCTCCAGTTCAGTTTAATAGTCGTCTTTGAACATCAAAGCTGAATCCAAGACTAAAAATGTCAAGTCTATTTGCTTCTGTGAGTGATTAATGATGGCGCTCATCAAAGTGACGGGGCTAGATGCGTAGCCGCGGGGGTAGTGCGGCGACCTTGAGTGAACGAGGCGGCTGTGTCTGTGCCCACATGGCAGGTGGGGCAAGCAGACTCGAACAGGCAAATACAAGCAAGAGTAATCTAGTCAAGACTTGCAGCAGGCTAAATGCATGGAATACACTTTTGAAGTAGTTTTTAAACTCTATAAAATGATTTAATCTAGACATATGGTTAGTTGCAATAATAAACCTTAGAATGCAGTTTAAAGTAGAAAAATAGTTACTTTCCTAAGTTAAAAATCACAGACTACTTCATTTCGTGTGTCGTTTATTCATTTTAATGAAACAGTCCTTACGTGTTCTTGCTTTTTACATTTTAAACCCGTTTAAATGAGCTGGAACACAAAGGCCAGGAAATCCTCCCTTAAATCAAACTTAATTCTCATAAATAATATTTTCCCTTCCATGAATTCTAGTTACCGGTTTATTAAGTTCACCCAATTAGAGCACGTGCACACATTTCTATGAATGGGCAAGCGAGACATGAGTTTGGGCAACGTGGAGCATTTTACAATGATGAGGTTGATTAAAATATCATAATTATAATTATATTTTTGTCCAATTATTCATATACAAATGTATGAAATAAATATATGGTCAATAAAATATAAATTATTAATGTTGATATTGTATACCAATAGAGATAGGTAAAAGGAAATGATTTTATATTAAAACAAGATTAGATATGTGCAAACACATTTCTTTAAACAACTTGCCGTTACTATAAACGTCTAGGTTATTATTAAGGTATTTTATACCACTATATAATATTACGGATCAACCAACGTTTATATAGGATGTGTAATTGAGACTGTTCTCGAAAAGTATTGTTTTGAAAGGGAATGAGCAAATTTTGATGCGGGTGATTGTGAAAAGTCAGACCACGAAGGTAATAACATAATCTTGAAGATATTTGTACGCAAGCTGAATATGAGATAGAGATATTTCAATTAAATCACTTATCACAGTCACAACTCCAGCAAAAAAGCAAAATACGTTTAGGTGTAGTACCACTATCTCCTGTGTTATTGCTGCATATGACGTTTTCAAAAACACATCTCACCACATAGTGTTCTAGACAATTGACTTTGGAGACGTGACAATAAAACCAAATGTCACTTTTATTAAAGTCACAAGTCCGCGAGATGAACTCATAACTGCAACTACCGTTCCACAGTGAATATCTCAAGCTTGCCCCGTCTTTTAGGTACTCTGTTATGTCCGTGTACACCAGGAAAGTATTAAGAATAATACAAGAGAAGAAATATTATGACAGTTGAAATAAGAAGTTATCTTTTGTAATTTCCTTGGGTCTTAAGAGATTTAGTTACGGTGAAGACCTCTCTTGTATTTTAGTCTTTGTATCCATAAAGTCTGATTATGCAAACGCCTATTCCCCCTTTATAAAGTGAACAAACATATTTACGCGTTTACTCCTCATCCACTCCCACAGGAAGATTCTCGATTACAGGCTTTATTTGTCTTAATGGTTCTACTAAATGCTGATAACTAAACCGCTGTCTAGTCCAGCCGTATGAGCAATCGCGCAACTGTATTTGTTTAAATGATATTGGAAATAAAAGCTGGCTATATTAGGGAAAATTGAAATGGAAATTTCGCAAGCTACGCAGGGCTCCAGGCAGTGTTCGGTACAGAATGTTGTCGAGGGTGCAAATGATTTAGAGGTTGCTGGCTGGCTGGGTGGTAATGCTAGGGGGAGGGGGTGGGGGTGAGAGGAGAGGAAGGGCCTAGAACGACCGGACTAAGGTGGTTAATTAATTACGTTGTGGTTGAAATAAAGCCAACCTGACCAGTAATAACACTATTGTTCTACTGTTTTGGAGCAACGATGTTTCAAATACAACCATGGATGGTTTCTGTGTAAGAGAAGGCTTTTCTATAAACAGCGCGTGGGCTGTGTATCGTGTAGTACATGCTTGAAGAGCTTTGTCGAGACTTTGCAGACCGTAAGCTTGGGACTCACTACACACGGAAATAATTGGGAATTATAATTTAAGTACAACCATTTGTTAACTGGTTCACATTAACAACAACTTCAGTTAGTTCCTACTTCCTTAACCTTGACACTAAGTCAATTGAAAACAATAATTTTGCTTATCAGTAGGCCTACACTGTTACAATTGAGTTTAGAAACATTTGTAAACTATGTCCAATTATATTGTGTTTACAGAGACATAGTTGTATTTTCATTTAGCACAGCATTAACGTATTATGAATTCATATTTTATAAAAAGTGAACTTCATTTCCCTTAAAACACAACAAAATGCTGTAGTTCACTGTTGTATTTGATAAGATAGTAGTTCGAAAATTTAGATCAACAGGAATTAATATGAAACATGTGTTTGTTAACAACAAAGCGAAAAGAAACCCATTTCGGTTCGGTCATTGTTTTGAAGTTTTTCTCTTCTCTAGTTGAACTGTTTTGCCCCGTGTTATCAATCCTCGGATTGTAGCGTCGTCACGTCCCATTGGAACAGAAAGTGGGCTCCAGTTTGTCACGGACTTATATCCCGTACATCGCCGTATAACCTAATCCCCAACATCGCATTCCCTTTAGATTCCAGTCTCGTGGACACATAACTACGTTACAATACCTATAACGGCGTCATTAATACCAGCAAACAATCGCTGTTATTACTTTCTTATCCTCGGCGTACACGAAATCCATCAAGATATTCATTTAATCGCGTATACATTCCAAACACGCCTGGCTTTAAAACAGCAACACGCTGTTGTGTATTGTGTGAAATTGATGACCCTACAGCAAAGAGAATGTTAAAGACATCATTCGGTATCAAATGCGGATATAATCTCGAAGGACAGTAAAGTCGTCTTCTTAGTATGAAATACGCGACGAAAATGCGAACTGGCTAACTTTGCTAGAACCGTAAGAAGGCGTAAGTCAGATCTATTGGCCTCTCTTAATGTTGAAATAACGCAATCTTCGTGAGATACGACATGGGTTTATAACCAGTACTTTATGACAATGTCTGCAGATGTCATAAAACAGCTTCTAGCGTGAATATAGGTGATGAGCTTATCGCTTCAGTTTCAGGACCAGCATTTCATTCAATTATTATGCTGCGGTATCTTGATTCCACATCCTTCAAACTTCACAACCACGGTATGATAATCCTCTTGATGCTAAATGCAGTTCTCTATATAGAGAATGGTACCGTCAAAACCAGCTGATGTTAATTCAGGACTCCTCCCACTTCTCTGACGTTTTACAAGATAAGAATCCTTTCAATGGAGTCACCACACTAACTTAACCACTCGGAGTTTCTTTCTTTTCAATTATACGCCTAGTTTACTGACATGATTTGAGGAAGGATGAATTTTCATCACAATTTACCCTTTAGACGAACTCTGTCAGAAATACTGTCATTATAAAGGCGTGAAACCACTACCAACTTATTACAAATAAAATACATGTTATTCGTTATTTAATTGGTGTATGCATAAATTATTACAATCTCATTTTGCGACATGACTCAATGTAATCGATAAGTAAACTTACAACTTATTATTATTTTTATTACATGTACGTTTTAGTATACCAAAATTAACACTAATTTTATATAACCAGCACATTAATCTGGTTGATAAACAAATATTGATCTCTCACATTGTAATTTACCTTCATATCTCTCGTCTAAACTGTTTAGGTGTACCTCAAGGATCCAATTAACGTCCTTTTCTGTTTAGATTTCAGTGCGGTTTGATGCTACTACTAGATACCCTGAACGTATAGATGCACATTTATATCCTTATGCATCCTCTACGCTGTTAGGTGTACCCCAAGGATCGTATTCACGCCCTGTTCTGTATGTATTCCAGGGTGCTGACGTGGTGCTATCTGGCTGCGCTGAACGTATAGATGCACATTTATATCCTTATACATGCTCTACGCTGTTTAAGTGTACCTCAAGGATCGTATTCACGCCCTGTTCTGTATGTATTCCAGGGTGCTGACGTGGTGCTATCTGGCGGCGCTGAACGTATAGATGCACATTTATATCCTTATACATGCTCTACGCTGTTTAAGTGTACCTCAAGGATCGTATTCACGCCCTGTTCTGTATGTATTCCAGGGTGCTGACGTGGTGCTATCTGGCGGCGCTGAACGTATAGATGCACATTTATATCCTTATACATGCTCTACGCTGTTTAAGTGTACCTCAAGAATCGTATTCACGCCCTGTTCTGTATGTATTCCAGGGTGCTGACGTGGTGCTACCTGGCGGCGCTCAACGTATAGATGCACATTTATATCCTTATAATCCTCTTCGCTGTTAGGTGTACCCCAAGGATCGTATTCACGCCCTGTTCTGTATGTATTCCAGGGTGCTGACGTGGTGCTACCTGGCGGCGCTCAACGTATAGATGCACATTTATATCCTTATAATCCTCTTCGCTGTTAGGTGTACCCCAAGGATCGTATTCACGCCCTGTTCTGTATGTATTCCAGGGTGCTGACGTGGTGCTACCTGGCGGCGCTCAACGTATAGATGCACATTTATATCCTTATAATCCTCTTCGCTGTTAGGTGTACCCCAAGGATCGTATTCACGCCCTGTTCTGTATGTATTCCAGGGTGCTGACGTGGTGCTACCTGGCGTCGCTCAACGTATAGATGCACATTTATATCCTTATAATCCTCTTCGCTGTTAGGTGTACCCCAAGGATCGTATTCACGCCCTGTTCTGTATGTATTCCAGGGTGCTGACGTGGTGCTACCTGGCGGCGCTGAACGGGTGGTTGTTACTCTGCCCCACGACTCTGAGTCACGACTGGCAGATGGGGTCCGTCCCCCTGGTCACCTCCCTCGCTGACCCCAGGAACATCGCCACTGGGGTCTTCTTCACGTGCTGCGCGGCTGTCGCCTACAAGGGGCTGGCGGACTTCGAGGTAAGTCAGCTGAACACGTCGCATGCACTACTGCTTGATATACAGCGCATGGTGTCCGTAATAGTATAAGATCTACTTGAACGCCATTCAACGTACCACTTGAAGATGTCGTAGACAATGTTGGTAACTAATATAAAGAACTGACGTTGTAGAAAATGATCAGAGGAGCATTCAAAATGGAAGCTTTCAGATACGTTGAACAGTTTTGGTTGCTAATTGTATGCTTTGAGAATAGTAAATAGCTTTATTATTATTATGTTGTGTAAATAGCTACAGAAGAAGTTGTATATACAGTCTCAACTAGCAGCTGAGAGCCCTGAGTCCCTCACGTTATGAGAAGACGTCAACAGAAACGTTTATAATAAAATAATACAAAATATGAGGTATTATTCAATAAAATGTTCAAAGCAAAAGTCAATTTTTTGTCTTTGTTTAAAAAATGATATAAGTTGAGACATTCATATCAATCAAAACGAACAAAACAAATCTCTCATAAACTGACAGTTTGAAATTTCACAAAAGATTATAAAAATTACATTCTGATTTATATTATTTCAGAGCCAATAGTTCAGATAACTAAACAGAGTTAAAGATAAATGATACAAACTTATAATGAAATGAAACAAAACTTAAGGTTGCGTCTAAAACTTTGGTAATTTCTTACTTTACTTTCATTTTTACGGTTAAGGATGTATATTTTGATCCAGAAAAATTGTAATATATGTGTACTAATAAATTAACAGTGCGTCAGTTTGAAAATAATCACGTTGTAACTAGATAAAGGTTTTATGATATTAAAAAGTTGATTTATTTCTAAAAGTTCTACACATTCTTCTTGATGATAATGAGCGAAGCCTTGTTTGGATATCTTACTTCCCCTCACTCGGCTCTCTATTATTCTACCCCCCCCCCCCTCTCCCCTCCGTTTTGCCACCCCATAACGGAAATGTTGTCTCGGAGACTAAACGCCTTGAATTACTAATAGAATGAACAGAGAAACTTATGGAAGTTGATGCATAGTTCATCATTATGGTAATTGCAGGAGTGATTGAGAATGAGGGAACAAAACTTTAAGAGTAATATCTCACACTGAAACTCGCTTCAAGGATACGCTCGAAATCAGGAGTGGACAAAATTCTGACAGCCCAGCTGACAAGGACATATTCTAGTTTGAAAGAACAGGGGGTGATTAATACTCCGACGCAACCTGTCCAAGAAAATATTAAGCACTCTTACAAAATATTGCTGTTGTAAATTATAGCGCTCCATCTAAAAAAATACTACGTTGGAATATTTCTAGAACACTTCATCTAGATCCGTAAGATGGCAAGTACTACGGTAGTCATATTAAATTTCTATTAATCGAAATGTCTTAACCAAAATTGTTTACTTCGAACTGCAACTGGCACATAAATGACATTTACAGAACATATTCTATTCGAATATAGAATACATAGAAGAATGTTGAATAGATTTCGTACATTGTATCGCTTTTTCTACTTTCTCATATCATTATAAAATTGTTAACTCGTACAAGCCAAACTAACACTTGAACATACATGTGTATTCTTGTTGTATTGTTTTAATAACTTGACGAGAAACCGAGGCGTCAACATAATGTTTGTCATGCTTAGACTTGGGTACGCGGATTTGCCGTTGTCTCGAGTAGCCTTGTTCAATATTTGCATGCTTAGGCTTACCGACCGCCTAGGAGCGAAATGTGGTTCATTACAAGAGTCTATGGTAAATGTTTCTCATCCCTGATCTCGACATTTCAGTGTTCATTAAACCAACACAAAAACAGATCGAGTCGGGTTCTGATTTGATTGTCAACGCAAATGAGGCAGATATTCAGCGTTGAGGAATAACTTTGCAACTGTTGAGCGAGTCTCGTAGTAACGCCCGCGGCTGGGCTTAGTTGATCAAATATCTTGTCAGTGTGGTTTGCTATCGGTTCGTTCGTGTGGATACTTAATTCAAGTCAAGAAATAATCTAGACGTGTTTAGAAATGAGAGGACGACTTAGCTACGAAACTTATTGCTGATTAAGTAATTTGACTGACTAATTTTAATAGAAGTTCGTGGTTCGTAGTTAAATTGCCCTTAAACGAGAATATTAATAAACATATTCAGCTGAACACGGTTAATTATGGAATAAATTTGGAAATCGTAAAATTATAGTATTTTAGTTATATGTTTTAGAACGCTACACAATATTAAATAGTGACAAATGCGAGATGTGGTTTTGTAGGAAATAAAAACAACATTAACAAAATTTGAAATATTGCTATCATTATGGTTATAATTAGAAGGAATAGGAGGGCTACTGGCCACTCTTAATACACACCAGTAAACCCATGACTTGTCTCATTCCAGCACCAGCGCCAGGGCCCGCTGGTCCTCGGAGGGCTACTGGCCACTCTTAATACACACCAGTAAACCCATGAGTTGTCTCATTCCAGCACCAGCGCCAGGGCCCGCTGGTCCTCGGAGGGCTACTGGCCACTCTTAATAGACACCAGTAAACCCATGACTTGTCTCATTCCAGCACCAGCGCCAGGGCCCGATGGTCCTCGGAGGGATACTGGCCACTCTTAATACACACCAGTAAACCCATGACTTGTCTCATTCCAGCACCAGCGCCAGGACCCGCTGGTCCTCGGAGGGCTACTGGCCACTCTTAATACACACCAGTAAACCCATGACTTGTCTCATTCCAGCACCAGCGCCAGGGCCCGCTGGTCTTCGGAGGGCTACTGGCCACTCTAAATACACACCAGTCAACCCATGACTTGTCTCATTCCAGCACCAGCGCCAGGGCCCGCTGGTCCTCGGAAGGCTACTGGCCACTCTTAATACACACCAGTAAACCCATGACTTGTCTCATTCCAGCACCAGCGCCAGGGCCCGCTGGTCCTCGGAGGGCTACTGGCCACTCTTAATACACACCAGTAAACCCATGACTTGTCTCATTCCAGCACCAGCGCCAGGGCCCGCTGGTCCTCGGAGGGCTACTGGCCACTCTTAATACACACCAGTAAACCCATGACTTGTCTCATTCCAGCACCAGCGCCAGGGCCCGCTGGTCCTCGGAGGGCTACTGGCCACTCTTAATACACACCAGTAAACCCATGACTTGTCTCATTCCAGCACCAGCGCCAGGGCCCGCTGGTCCTCGGAGGGCTACTGGCCACTCTTAATACACACCAGTAAACCCATGACCTGTCTCATTCCAGCACCAGCGCCAGGGCCCGCTGGTCCTCGGAGGGCTACTGGCCACTCTTAATACACACCAGTAAACCCATGACTTGTCTCATTCCAGCACCAGCGCCAGGGCCCGCTGGTCCTTGGAGGGCTACTGGCCACTCTTAATACACACCAGTAAACCACTGACTTGTCTCATTCCAGCACCAGCGCCAGGGCCCGCTGGTCCTCGGAAGGCTACTGGCCACTCTTAATACACACCAGTAAACCCATGACTTGTCTCATTCCAGCACCAGCGCCAGGGCCCGCTGGTCCTCGGAGGGCTACTGGCCACTCTTAATACACACCAGTAAACCCATGACTTGTCTCATTCCAGCACCAGCGCCAGGGCCCGCTGGTCCTCGGAGGGCTACTGGCCACTCTTAATACACACCAGTAAACCCATGACTTGTCTCATTCCAGCACCAGCGCCAAGGCCCGCTGGTCCTCGGAGGGCTACTGGCCACTCTTAATACACACCAGTAAACCCATGACTTGTCTCATTCCAGCACCAGCGCCAGGGCCCGCTGGTCCTCGGAGGGCTACTGGCCACTCTTCCGTTCCTCCCAGCAGCCAACCTGGTGGTCACTGTAGGCTTCGTCGTGGCCGAGCGGGTCTTGTACATACCCAGGTGAGATTAATCAACCTACTAGGTTATTTAACCTATTAATTATATCTCTACATACTTATATTATATTCATCACTTTTTTACACACACACTACTGTAATTATGCAATACGCTTTACTGCAAATAACGAGCCGACCAGTACATCTTAAACGAAACACTATCAGCTAAAAGTATTAATAATAAGTTAATAAATATATTGAGTTATATAATTGCTATAGAGATTACAAATCTAGTTTTGTTAAAGGTGATATTAACTAGTTCCTTTTCTCTCTACAGTCTTGGCTTTGTCCTGCTGGTGGCCTACGGTGCTCAGCTCATGTGGGGCTCCTTGTGTCGTCAGAAGGGTGCCCACGTGGTTTGTGTGTGTGCGCTACTATTGCTGGTTGTGGCTTTCTGCACCAGAACGGGGACTCGCAACAAGGACTGGGCTTCCAGGGAGGCGCTCATCAGGCAAGTCTAACAGTTAAATACTTAAACACAATCGTTATGGCTTATATAAGTCAACACATTTCAAGCGCTGATTGTTTTATATACATTTACATTCTCTCAATATATATTTCGCGAACTTTTCTTATTTTTTATTGCTCATACTTCAACATAGTGATAATCTTTATGGCTTATAGAAGTCAACACATTGCAAGTGATTGTTTTATATACATTTATATATTTTCAGTATATATTTTGCGAACTTTTCTTATTTTTTATTGCTCATTTTATCGTTATCTTGCGCACCTTGAATCTTAAAGTAGTTGTAGAACGGCAGGAGGAGAAACTCTTGAACTAACCGTAATGTATTCTCTGTTCCCGTTTAGGGCTGGTTTGAAGGCGTTGCCTCACAATGCCAAGATGCACTACAACTTCGCTAACTTCTTGAGAGACACGAGTCACCCCGACATGGCCCGACAACATTACCACGAGGCCTTGAGGTGAGTTATTGCCTTCTCAGCTTAGTTCTGTGTTTGTCCTAAAGCAGCCGATAGCTACGGCTCAAAGTTGGAATCTCGTTTAACCTGCAGTATTCAGACTAGTGCAGTTTGCGTCGTGATATTTGTTTTGCCATATAGAAGAGTTGATAACATGTCGCCATCTGTAAAATATACGATTTATCTTGTAACCGGATCATATAGTAAATATAGCTGTAATATAATTGTAACGTAGAGAACAATTCTCGGAGTAGACCTAAAGAAAACAAATGGATTCTCTTACACAAAGTATCTGATAGATGCAGCTCTTCTCCTACTGTCAATCCTTCTATGACATGATCTGTCAAGACGATTATAGACTACCGTTCACACTTGCACTCTACAGGTAAGTGTGATGCAACTAAATGGAGGCTTGGAGCCTTGGAGGGCAGCTGATATGTTATATGATTTGCAGTCTGTTTACTTCTAATAAGAAAATAACATTTTTATCTAACGAAAAACGGTCGTTGCTATTTTCTAAAAATTGTAGAATGCGTCATATACAATACATAAAGTTATAGCTTTCAATTATTTTTTGTTGTCTTATTTTTCTTCTGGAAACTGCAAATATATTTGCAGAGTTAAAAAATATGCATTTGTTCGTAGCGAATTTCCATTAGATAAAATTACATAGCATCCAATTAAAGTAAAGTGTGTTATCGTTGATTTATTCGAACTTGTACGTGATAACATCTGACTATTAAGATTTTAAAACTTCTGAGTTTGTTTGTAATAAGCTGTAGTTTCAGCCTTCATTATGAAATCATAAGGACCTAAATCACAGTTTATAGCGTAGTACATAACAAACCTAGATTTTAATTTCGAGATTAAAAAGAAGACGCTTAAATTAAAAACTTTCATCAAGATGTTTGAATTTTTAATGTCAGGGCTGTCGTTAACTAGGCTTGCTTGTTGGACTGAATGGAGAGGTTTACATTTCTGGAAACCCGACTTGTAAATAAACTTATATGGAATTGTTTTTACAACTTATAACATATGTTTATGATTTAAATAATTAGAGCCTTTCTTGGTGCTCATACAAACAGTAAAAACTCATTACTTTTTTCGATCAAATCTTGAAATATGTCAATAAAAATGGCATCTAACCTTTTCGTGACGTTGTACTCTATCTACATGGTCAACTTAGAGCAACGCTGGCCAAGCCTGCTGTCCCAAGAACAAAAGCAGAATACAGCAGCGTTTAACTGTATTCTGAGAAGTAACTCGCCGTTTTGACGCATGTTCTTAAAGTGAAACTACATTTCAAGAAGAGAGCCGAGAAAATGTGTCGAGCTCATTTTTGGTGGAGGTGCCGGGTCTCGCTCACTTTCGTTTTCTTACGTTTTTTTTGTAGAAACTTTCACCTCGATCCTTTTTGTTGAAAATTAATTACATTCACTAACACTACAATTATAACGATTAATTTTTGGTGGAAATAGGTAACATTTATATATTATTTCCAAGAGTTTTTGTTTCCAAAACCATTGATTGTACAAAAAATATTGCACTCCCTATTAGTTCTATTTCAAAATGTGTATACAATTGTGTAGGTCTTTACGGAAGAGATACGTATTATATGTAATTTTAGGGTTTATTGACTTTTTATAATTAAAAAGATTAAAATTATGTATTCAAAGAATATTTCTACTTATGAGTGAACTATTATGACACTGAAATGCTAGATACAAATTATGTGTGCCATACAATTGATCAATGTTTGTGGTGTTCATTAATAAACACAATAATTATAACAATCGTAGTAAAATAATAAAATAAAATTGTTAATCTAGGCCGCCCACTCTTCTTTGCACTCCCACGCATTCAGTCATAGCGAGTTGTCGAGTTGTTCAGTATTCACGGGGCATTTACAGTACGAATTCAAGACGCATTCTTCGATCGAAGTGCAGAGCCTCCTTTTCCTCGGAGGTTTCTCGACCCAAGCGAGATTCAATTACCTGCATAAAGCACGTGGTTAGAGTCTTGACAAGTTGGCCTACCTGTTGTGTTGGCCAATTCAAACCAAATATCCAATTTATCATTGGGTTGCGTTGTCCATGAAAGCTGGCCGGACATTGTGTGTGACTATCTGGGTGTTAGAATCTGATACTGGTAACACACTGTGGCATACAGCAGTATTTTTTTTTTTGTTATGTCTTCTATGCATGATGTGATTATAATTGTATGTAATATTTTGGTCACGTAAATTAAAAAACATGCTTAAACATCGTCGTAAGCTTTTTCGGCCCGATTGGATATTGAAATTTGGCTTCTGTATCGCCGCGTCGATCGGTGGAACAGACGCGTAGAGGACTGGCTCGAGTATATTCTTAGTCTGTAACTGTCAGTCTTCATAGTTAGCTCAGAAGATGGTTGGACTAACTAGCCATGTATCAGCCATGATACTAGCAATCAATTTGGCGACACCCGGAAACCAAACTTTAATAATAAACATACTGATGTTTGTATACGTTCAACATCATAATTAAAAGAGTGGTGATCATCTACACACTGAAAACATCTGACACAATTTTATGTAAAAGCACGATTATGTCGTTCAAACATTTTCCTGGTGAGTTAGTACATTTTTATAAATATGTAATTAATACAAGAATCACACACACACTAAGTGAACTCTATTTATGTACTTATTAGACATAGCTTTCATATTTAATACCAGTATACGCAATGTGCACAAGTTTAGATACGAATATACGCTCACTACACAACATGCTTGATTCTGTTAGACGCTTCCGTATTCAGGAACATTCTCCTCTCTGTATAGATGTCTTAATTGCGTTCACGCGCACACTTCACGCGCAAGTAGTTGCTGTGAGTCTGGGGCTCGGTAGACCACTGTGACGCATCCGCTGATGGTTATAGCACTCATCGTGTATTGATATACCCGAGCATCGTCCCATGTTGCTTCCTATCAACAACGCAAACCTGACTGAGTTTACGATATTAAAATGTGTGTCGAGTCAGTTAAAAGGCACAGTATTGAGTATATCATATACATTGAGGGATTATATTGCACATGAAGGTTGCCGGAGACCAGTGGTCTAGTGGTCAAGGCAACCACCCAGCCCTGAGTTCATTTTCCAGTCGATATTGGATTCTATGCGTGAATATTCTACTGCGCGTGAAGGCGGGAAGCAAACTGGCTATTTGTTGTTTTCGCGGGCATAAGAATTTACTCGGTTTGGGATAGAATATGTAACTCGAGGTATCTTTTGATATATACTTTAAAGTTATCAAAACAATTAAATGATTGAATAATTTTAATCGTAAATCATACGTGAAATGTGTAGTCAGCTGGATAATACGTGGTTCATGAGAGAAGCCGATATTTAAATTAGTTCGAGGTAAATGGGTTCCTGTGTTTATGATAGGAAATATTTGTGGAAGCGCTGTTTAAATGGCAACAATCATCGTAGGCGGCCTATTCGTTTTCAAATAATCTAGGCAGAATATTTCGGATTTTGTTTCTTCCGTTTAACTATTTTGAGATGCAGGAAACATTTTTATTGTTTGTAATGTTAATTGTGAGATGTTTTATCCATGGAAAACGGTTGAGAGTAGTGGTTGACGCAAGAAGTTTCTGTTTTCTTTTTTCTTAAATTTAGACAGATGATGTTGTACAGGTATACCAAGTAGAGTGTAGAAGTGTGTTGAGAGAAGCGTTCTTACATTATACACGGGTTTGTTAAGGCCGCTTTCACGGACTGTTATGTAAACAACTCTTCCCAAACACTTGTGCTGACTCCACGGATGTCGAAGAGCGAGATTGTCAAATTGCTGTCATTGCTTGAAAAGCATACAACTGTATCACAATAATGACTGTCCTTTGGATCATTATTTCCGTACAGCTACGACAGCAGTTGACACTAAAGTAAAGACGCTATGTGACCTGACCTCAAGTGGAGTATGCGACTGTTGTTTGGAACCCCCACCATAAAACAAAAATCGACGGCATCGAAAGTGTACAAAAACGATTCATGAAGCTCCAGTGCGCACAAGCAAGAACTGAATATCATAGAAGTGACTACGAAAATTACTGTACCACTAACAACTTGATGTCCCTTTGTAACAGAAGGAAATACATCGACATGGTCTTCCTACACAAACTCACAAACGGGCATATAGATTCCACCTTATTAGAAAAACTCAACTTCCACGTACCACCCCGTCTTACTAGAAACAACAATTTATTTAAAACAGACCATAGTAGAATAGACGTACATAAACATACGTGTATAAACCGGCTTCAAAACACTTTCAATGATATATCTTCAAAAAACATAGACGTTGACTTAAATTCCAATAGTTTAACCTATTTTAAGAGAAATCTACGTGCCATGTTGTTGTAACCTGCTAGATCTACATCTTACCATTTTATATACCAACCACCACTGTCCACCACTGTGTTAATGTATCATTTTAATAACTAGTAACTTTTAGTAAATTCTGTGTAGCGTAATTTGTTAGTAACTAAACTATAGTACATAGCACATGTTCACAGATATACATTTATTCTATCTTCTATCTATACTTTATACACTATATCTTTTTCGACCTGTTTAACAATTTACTGTACCTCATCTTTAAATCATTTCCACTGCTGCTTAGTTCGTATATTATAATATTAGTATGTAATTAATTGTATGTTTCTGTATTTTTGTGTATGTCTATATTGAATTTGCACTAGTGGAATTTGTATTCTGTTGCAAATAAAGGCCTAATAATAATAATAATAATAATAACCTTAATTCTGTCAAGAACGTTGGCGTTTAAGCATACGCATATGTTTCTACACTTTTAAGGCTGTTCAAGCGGCTTTTTTGTTCATAAACATCCACATACAGGAACTTGTGCTAACGCATTTTATGTTTTAATACGGGTAGATTTTGGAGGGAACCAGTCAATGCCCAATTAGGTTCCCCTATTGATCAATGTTTGTTCATGAATATACCTATGTATTAGTCTTGAATTGTTATTTAATTCCAGTCACAATGATTAACAATGGAAGTAAAATACTATAATGAGTTGTATTATAAAACACCAATTGATTGAACTAGAGACTGTAAATGAATTAACCACGTGCAGTTACAGTTCGCATGTAAATATTTAAAACACACACGAGCGATGGACGTACTGGCCATCTCGCTAATACAGCTGCACAAAGCGCTCTAGGCAACGATTGCGTCCAATCGATGCTTGAATATTATAATTTATCGTCAGCTCTACATTTCGCAAAATGGGTTCGTAAAAACGACCGTGACGTAATCAGTGGTTGTATTGCAGATAATTAACTAGCGAGCAGTAATTATTGGTTGGCCGGCGGGTATGCGGTGAACTGCCGCCTACAATATCTCATTGTACAGTGTTTTACATTGTTGATACGATGCCTCAAACACTTTACATTTATTTATTTTATAGACCGTAATCTCTGGTTCTCATACCATCCGAAGATATTGTGTGCACGGGGTGAACGCAGCACACTAGATGAAAAGTCGTATTTTAGTAATCCTTTCTTCTTACTAACGCGTAAAACTACAAATTATTGTTTACCTGTATTTCATCCACATGTACTTGTTAGCATTATACCCTCTCACGTTGTCATTATAGCACCTTACATACATATCAGTTGATGAATAGATATGGCTTGCTGGAATAGTAAAATAATGTTAATTAAATCGGGAAATAAATATGCTTATTTGTTGTATAATGCAATCAACCAAGTTACAATGACTGGATTTCAGTGGGGGACATTATACTAGTTATTACATGCTTCGTAGCTTTGACGGCTCCAGAGTCCACGTGTGTAAACCCCAGTATCATATAGATAGCTGGAAATCAATTTTTAAAGTTAAAAACCCCATCACGAACTTGGAATAGAATCCTGGCCCTTCTTTATTGGCAGCAGGAATAAACTAACTAGACCAACGGACCACAGAAAACACATCTTTTCTGCGGGTCTCTTCCTACTATATAGTTCCTTATCTTCTAGATCTCTCTCTGTACTGTACTGTACACTGGACGTCTAAGCTTCATTTCATACCTTTCTCTTACATTCTTACATTCCACCCACGTGTCCGAGTGTTGTCGGGCCGGAGTACAAACACACACATGCCCATGCTATGCAAGATATCATTATAGGAGGCAGCTGACAGACAGAGCTGGAACATGTTCACTGCAACTTTGACATAAAATCATTTTATTTACTTAAACCATCCTACATTTTGTCAAAACAAATCTCTATAGAAAGTAAAACGATCGCATCAACTCCACGATGTCATAACTTCTGTTGATATCCGTCCGGAAATGAGAAAAGAAAATAATAGCCCGTCTCCTAATGTGACTTGGACAAGGACTATACTACAGCGATCCGATCAGCCCACGTTTTGCTGGATTACGATACTCTCCTTTTCTACTTATCTATCCTTTCTGTTCTTTATCTGTGATGACTGTTTAGGTATTTACTTTCCTTCTTTTCACATTTAAGTGGAAGTTTCCCGTTACAATTTCTTATTTTATTTCTTATACAAATGATTCCGTCGACATTTTTTAATTTTTAATATTTAATGTTCTATGTAATAATAAAATAGTAACAGCAAATAATAAGATAGGGGTTTTGCAATACAGAGATGAGCGTGAGACGACGTGATTGATTTTAAATTTAAAAACCGTATTATTAATATATATATTTGAATACACATTTTTATATTTTGTATTGTGTCTAGACAAAATTGAAAACCTACGACTGTTGAACAGTCACCCGACTATGTTGAAACAGCGCCGTCCAGGTGTAGGGTTTATATATGATACACACAAGCATGTATGGTGTGCAAAACATGTGGTTCTCTCGGCTGAGATCGACAGAACTGCGCCCGGGAATACACGCAGTGAATTAGTTTGAAACACACCCGAGTTCGTTTGTCTTTTCTTCCTCGAGGGATGTTTGTCGTTTAAGTGGGTTTTATTCTCGGCGACTTTGCCCTCTCAATTAACCAACTTGACGCAGCAATTCGTCATGATCACATCACGGAAGATAGAGCTACAAAGCTCAGGTCGTTTTTATGCGTTTAACTCTCTTTTTTAAGTTCTCGAAACCACACGAAGAAAAAGAAGAAACAAAGTAACAACTCACGAGGGCTTCCAGTCCCTAAACACAGACTACCCTTTATTTAAATCTATAAACCGTTGCGTAGAATAAGCACAAAAAAATGAGGAAATTAAATTGAGCTTTGCAAAAACAACGCGGCACTTCTGAACTTTTACAAAACTAACGGTAAAAAATCAATCTATAGTTCGCTAGATCAGCATAGCACCGAACTTTTTCTCAATCATTCTCACCTTCGTGAAACAACACTTATTAAGTTGTTTCGATCATTTTACCAATCCAAATGTATTTTAAGTGATGTGACGTTTACTTCACAATATGGGGCATTATGATTTGCATCAATAAACTATCATTAACACGGTATTATAAACACATGCAAAACTGTATCAAAATTATAAACACTAATCACAAGTTTACATGCAAAAGAATTTGCATTGTAATATTCGTACTTAGCATAAATATTACAGTATTTTGTAACCTTTTACCGGGAACTTGTACGGTTAAAATAAATGCAAAGAACTATTTTATACATTTATATCCGTAACTTTGTCAATGGACATGATACAGATACAAATATGGAGCTTGAAAGTGGAGGTTGCACTTTTATTCTCACCCAAACCAACTCAATTCAATATCCTAGATCAAATAGAAAAGATACTAGTCGTAAAACCTTGGAAGTGCAGTGTTCATGCAGAATACTTATCACCATGTTTGACATTCGTCAGTTACTACTTGTCCTAGATTCCTTCATCATTCCCAGCACCTTCCTCGCATATCGGCTCCCATTTCAACACCATCCTTATTTTCCTCCTTTCCTTCTTTCCTTCTTTACTTCATAAACCAGTCTGTTGGTCTTGTTTACTGCCTCGTGGCGCTGCGTCGCTCCGCTGCGGACTGATGGCGAACTATTCTTAAGCCACGCTAGAGCTTTTTAGTAGAGTGAATTAGTTATGATCTTCGCCACTCTATCTTCAGACTTTAATTAAATATGAGACACGCTGTTAAAAACACTCGGGTTTTGTCCCGATTGCTTCGAGTGATTAAACGCTTCCGCCAACTGTTTTAAAAAACTTTAACTATGAAAGAAACAATTTGTAATAACAAAAAACAGTATTTCGAGAAGAGATTAATATAAAATAGATTCTATTCAATAAATTAAAACACTTTAAATGTCATTCAAATTATTCATTCATTAATTCATCATTCAGGATAGTTTTCTCAGTATGTGAAGTGTGTCCTGAACCAGGATGATTAGCTTAAAACCACTCGGAATGAGTGCGTAATATAGAAAAGATATCAATTAATTGAAAGAAGAGTAAACATATTAAAGAATGCACGAGAAATAAACGCCCAAAATTACCCAATTACCCACGGAGAAACAAATCAATGCATCCGTCAAAAATTAAACAAAAACTTGTAGTTGTATCTGACCGAGTTGTTCCTTGTAACGTCAAACAGCCACAACTATGAAAATACGTTGCGTCAGAAACAAATCTAATAAGGGCGCAATGCCAACGACCTATACATTGATCGGACCAGATGTATACTTTAGTGCTATTTTGATCAATGGGTTCGCTATCGGCGTGGCAGGTGATTGATTGTTCATTGTCGGAAACGTTTTACTATTGTGTGTGCGAGCTTGGCAGACAGGGTAGTAATGATATGAGCTGGATGGGCGTAAATCATTGCACAGCTCCTCTTGGCTCAGTTCGGATGAAGAAGACTACATGCCAATAAGAGCATGTCTCATAGTTTGGTAGTGGAATGCATCGAGACGATAAGTGGGTGTCACGTATGAAGATGGACAACACTGGAAATACAATATCACGAGAGAGACTGTATACGGAATTTGTTCTAAGCTCTCGCTATGCTCCAATTACAACTAAATATATATTGATACAACATTGAATTAGATGTAACTATTGAGTTTAAAGGCGGAATAACAACGACGTACATTACCCATTTAAATTCAGTTCGTGGACTTGAATATGTTAACGATAAATACAATTTCATTTGTAGTATTTAATCATTCCTCAGCATTAAATCAAGCACCAAAATGTAACTAACAAATATTAAAACTTGTGAATGATATGTAGTGAAAGGATATGAGAAGCGAGAGGATATGAGAAGAGAGAGGATATGAGAAGAGAGAGGATATGAGAAGTAAAGCAAAACGCATCTCTTGATTATTGATTTGGATGTATCGAAAAACACCAACATTTGGTTTCTTAACATCAATTCTGACGTTTTCTAGAGTTGCAATATTTATCAATGTTTCCAATCCATCTTCCATTTACGCTACTTTATTTAGGTTTGTATTTTTCCTTTTAGTCTCATGAATTTTAAACAAGATTTGTCACTGCTACAACTGTCGTTTGGCTGCGGGCCCGTTTCAGAAACGCTTCATATTCCTTCCCTCTCTTATTTGCTCGGGCAAAAGAAAATCTGCAGAAAACAAGAACAAAGTTACTTTATATAGGTCACAAGAAATGAACGCGAATAAACGAAACCCGAGTCTTAAATGTGACACATCAAGTTGAGAGTCACATGGAAATGAACCATGGCTGTGACGTAGCCGGGTGTGCATGTGTACTTCTCATGTGTACTTCTCATGTGTACTTCTCGGTTTTAATTCAGGAGATATTTTTTAACAATTAAAATAAAACGTAAATCCAGATAATTTGTGGAGCGCAAACATTGAGTCCTTCCTTAGTAGTACTTGTAAATCATTTTGTTGTAGTAACATATATTGATTTCATATTAATAAATGTTGCCTTCTCCTCATCGTTAATTACATAGAGACATACAATAGACAAGTCACTAGAGAATGACATGGAACAAACAATAAAATCTTATTTGTTCGATAAAGCAGAATATTTTAATGAGTACTATGATTGCATTTTTTTTTGACTACACTTGTTGAAGTGAACAGTCATTTAGAGAATCGAATGCGGGTAATCGATTAAGTTTCAATATTTCAAGTGTAACAACTTACATTTTTCAACAATTACTAAGTACCATCATTATATATGGATGTGTTTAATGGCAGAATAGGTTGAAAGTAAAATGTATTAATACTTGAATGTGTTAAAAATAGAAAAAGTCAATCCCTACAGTGAACAGAAAGAATTGATTGTCCGTTGCATGATATCTGAAAAGAAGGGAACAAAATTCAAAAAGCATTCGCGCAATAGAACATTCGTGTACTTAATTTTTCGCTAAGTAGAGTTGTCGCGCCGTGGAGCATTCGCCCACTAGACCATTAGCGAAATAGATTTTTCACGCACTAGAAAATTCGTGGACTAGAGCATTCGTGCACTAGACCATTCGCTTACTAGACTTTTCGTGCAGCAGAGCATTCGCGAACCCTCGCGAACCCTCATGAGTGGACTGTGACTATATAGGGTGTGCTGTAACGCGTGTATGTCTGTGTACAGGCTATGGCCCACCTACGCGAGCGCCCACAACAACCTGGGAACCCTCATGAGTGGACTGTGTCTATATAGGGTGTGCTGTAACGCGTGTATGTCAGTGTACAGGCTATGGCCCACCTACGCAAGCGCCCACAACAACCTGGGAACCCTCATGAGTGGACTGTGTCTGTACAGGGTGTGCTGTAACGCATGTATGTCTGTGTACAGGCTATGGCCCACCTACGCGAGCGCCCACAACAACCTGGGAACCCTCATGAGTGGACTGTGTCTGTACAGGGTGTGCTGTAACGCATGTATGTCTGTGTACAGGCTATGGCCCACCTACGCGAGCGCCCACAACAACCTGGGAACCCTCATGAGTGGACTGTGTGTATATAGGGTGTGCTGTAACGCGTGTATGTCTGTGTACAGGCTATGGCCCACCTACGCGAGCGCCCACAACAACCTGGGAACCCTCATGAGTGGACTGTGTCTATATAGGGTGTGCTGTAACGCGTGTATGTCTGTGTACAGGCTATGGCCCACCTACGCGAGCGCCCACAACAACCTGGGAACCCTCATGAGTGGACTGTGTCTATATAGGGTGTGCTGTAACGCGTGTATGTCTGTTTACAGGCTATGGCCCACCTACGCGAGCGCCCACAACAACCTGGGAACCCTCATGAGTGGACTGTGTCTATATAGGGTGTGCTGTAACGCGTGTATGTCTGTGTACAGGCTATGGCCCACCTACGCGAGCGCCCACAACAACCTGGGAACCCTCATGAGTGGACTGTGTCTATATAGGGTGTGCTGTAACGCGTGTATGTCTGTGTACAGGCTATGGCCCACCTACGCGAGCGCCCACAACTACCTGGGAACCCTCATGAGTGGACTGTGTCTATATAGGGTGTGCTGTAACGCGTGTATGTCTGTGTACAGGCTATGGCTCACCTACGCGAGCGCCCACAACTACCTGGGAACCCTCATGAGTGGACTGTGTCTATATAGGGTGTGCTGTAACGCGTGTATGTCTGTGTACAGGCTATGGCCCACCTACGCGAGCGCCCACAACAACCTGGGAACCCTCATGAGTGGACTGTGTCTATATAGGGTGTGCTGTAACGCGTGTATGTCTGTGTACAGGCTATGGCCCACCTACGTGAGCGCCCACAACAACCTAGGAACCCTCATGAGTGGACTGTGTCTATATAGGGTGTGCTGTAACGCGTGTATGTCTGTGTACAGGCTATGGCCCACCTACGCGAGCGCCCACAACAACCTGGGAACCCTCATGAGTGGACTGTGTCTATATAGGGTGTGCTGTAACGCGTGTATGTCTGTGTACAGGCTATGGCCCACCTACGCGAGCGCCCACAACAACCTGGGAACCCTCATGAGTGGACTGTGTCTATATAGGGTGTGCTGTAACGCGTGTATGTCTGTGTACAGGCTATGGCCCACCTACGCGAGCGCCCACAACAACCTGGGAACCCTCATGAGTGGACTGTGTCTATATAGGGTGTGCTGTAACGCGTGTATGTCTGTGTACTGGCTATGGCCCACCTACGCGAGCGCCCACAACAACCTGGGAACCCTCATGAGTGGACTGTGTCTATATAGGGTGTGCTGTAACGCGTGTATGTCTGTGTACAGGCTATGGCCCACCTACGCGAGCGCCCACAACAACCTGGGAACCCTCATGAGTGGACTGTGTCTATATAGGGTGTGCTGTAACGCGTGTATGTCTGTGTACAGGCTATGGCCCACCTACGCGAGCGCCCACAACAACCTGGGAACCCTCATGAGTGGACTGTGTCTATATAGGGTGTGCTGTAACGCGTGTATGTCTGTGTACAGGCTATGGCCCACCTACGCGAGCGCCCACAACAACCTGGGAACCCTCATGAGTGGACTGTGTCTATATAGGGTGTGCTGTAACGCGTGTATGTCTGTGTACTGGCTATGGCCCACCTACGCGAGCGCCCACAACAACCTGGGAACCCTCATGAGTGGACTGTGTCTATATAGGGTGTGCTGTAACGCGTGTATGTCTGTGTACAGGCTATGGCCCACCTACGCGAGCGCCCACAACAACCTGGGAACCCTCATGAGTGGACTGTGTCTATATAGGGTGTGCTGTAACGCGTGTATGTCTGTGTACAGGCTATGGCCCACCTACGCGAGCGCCCACAACAACCTGGGAACCCTCATGAGTGGACTGTGTCTATATAGGGTGTGCTGTAACGCGTGTATGTCTGTGTACAGGCTATGGCCCACCTACGCGAGCGCCCACAACAACCTGGGAACCCTCATGAGTGGACTGTGTCTATATAGGGTGTGCTGTAACGCGTGTATGTCTGTGTACAGGCTATGGCCCACCTACGCGAGCGCCCACAACAACCTGGGAACCCTCATGAGTGGACTGTGTCTATATAGGGTGTGCTGTAACGCATGTATGTCTGTGTACTGGCTATGGCCCACCTACGCGAGCGCCCACAACAACCTGGGAACCCTCATGAGTGGACTGTGTCTATATAGGGTGTGCTGTAACGCATGTATGTCTGTGTACTGGCTATGGCCCACCTACGCGAGCGCCCACAACAACCTGGGAACCCTCATGAGTGGACTGTGTCTATATAGGGTGTGCTGTAACGCGTGTATGTCTGTGTACAGGCTATGGCCCACCTACGCGAGCGCCCACAACAACCTGGGAACCCTCATGAGTGGACTGTGTCTATATAGGGTGTGCTGTAACGCGTGTATGTCTGTGTACAGGCTATGGCCCACCTACGCGAGCGCCCACAACAACCTGGGAACCCTCATGAGTGGACTGTGTCTATATAGGGTGTGCTGTAACGCGTGTATGTCTGTGTACAGGCTATGGCCCACCTACGCGAGCGCCCACAACAACCTGGGAACCCTCATGAGTGGACTGTGTCTATATAGGGTGTGCTGTAACGCGTGTATGTCTGTGTACAGGCTATGGCCCACCTACGCGAGCGCCCACAACAACCTGGGAACCCTCATGAGTGGACTGTGTCTATATAGGGTGTGCTGTAACGCGTGTATGTCTGTGTACAGGCTATGGCCCACCTACGCGAGCGCCCACAACAACCTGGGAACCCTCATGAGTGGACTGTGTCTATATAGGGTGTGCTGTAACGCGTGTATGTCTGTGTACAGGCTATGGCCCACCTACGCGAGCGCCCACAACAACCTGGGAACCCTCATGAGTGGACTGTGTCTATATAGGGTGTGCTGTAACGCGTGTATGTCTGTGTACAGGCTATGGCCCACCTACGCGAGCGCCCACAACAACCTGGGAACCCTCATGAGTGGACTGTGTCTATATAGGGTGTGCTGTAACGCGTGTATGTCTGTGTACAGGCTATGGCCCACCTACGCGAGCGCCCACAACTACCTGGGAACCCTCATGAGTGGACTGTGTCTATATAGGGTGTGCTGTAACGCGTGTATGTCTGTGTACAGGCTATGGCCCACCTACGCGAGCGCCCACAACAACCTGGGAACCCTCATGAGTGGACTGTGTCTATATAGGGTGTGATGTAACGCGTGTATGTCTGTGTACAGGCTATGGCCCACCTACGCGAGCGCCCACAACAACCTGGGAACCCTCATGAGTGGACTGTGTCTATATAGGGTGTGCTGTAACGCGTGTATGTCTGTGTACAGGCTATGGCCCACCTACGCGAGCGCCCACAACTACCTGGGAACCCTCATGAGTGGACTGTGTCTATATAGGGTGTGCTGTAACGCGTGTATGTCTGTGTACAGGCTATGGCCCACCTACGCGAGCGCCCACAACAACCTGGGAACCCTCATGAGTGGACTGTGTCTATATAGGGTGTGCTGTAACGCGTGTATGTCTGTGTACAGGCTATGGCCCACCTACGCGAGCGCCCACAACAACCTGGGAACCCTCATGAGTGGACTGTGTCTATATAGGGTGTGCTGTAACGCGTGTATGTCTGTGTACTGGCTATGGCCCACCTACGCGAGCGCCCACAACAACCTGGGAACCCTCATGAGTGGACTGTGTCTATATAGGGTGTGCTGTAACGCGTGTATGTCTGTGTACAGGCTATGGCCCACCTACGCGAGCGCCCACAACAACCTGGGAACCCTCATGAGTGGACTGTGTCTATATAGGGTGTGCTGTAACGCGTGTATGTCTGTGTACAGGCTATGGCCCACCTACGCGAGCGCCCACAACAACCTGGGAACCCTCATGAGTGGACTGTGTCTATATAGGGTGTGCTGTAACGCGTGTATGTCTGTGTACAGGCTATGGCCCACCTACGCGAGCGCCCACAACTACCTGGGAACCCTCATGAGTGGACTGTGTCTATATAGGGGGTGCTGTAACGCGTGTATGTCTGTGTACAGGCTATGGCCCACCTACGCGAGCGCCCACAACAACCTGGGAACCCTCATGAGTGGACTGTGTCTATATAGGGTGTGCTGTAACGCGTGTATGTCTGTGTACAGGCTATGGCCCACCTACGCGAGCGCCCACAACAACCTGGGAACCCTCATGAGTGGACTGTGTCTATATAGGGTGTGCTGTAACGCGTGTATGTCTGTGTACAGGCTATGGCCCACCTACGCGAGCGCCCACAACAACCTGGGAACCCTCATGAGTGGACTGTGTCTATATAGGGTGTGCTGTAACGCGTGTATGTCTGTGTACAGGCTATGGCCCACCTACGCGAGCGCCCACAACAACCTGGGAACCCTCATGAGTGGACTGTGTCTATATAGGGTGTGCTGTAACGCGTGTATGTCTGTGTACAGGCTATGGCCCACCTACGCGAGCGCCCACAACAACCTGGGAACCCTCATGAGTGGACTGTGTCTATATAGGGTGTGCTGTAACGCGTGTATGTCTGTGTACAGGCTATGGCCCACCTACGCGAGCGCCCACAACAACCTGGGAACCCTCATGAGTGGACTGTGTCTATATAGGGTGTGCTGTAACGCGTGTATGTCTGTGTACAGGCTATGGCCCACCTACGCGAGCGCCCACAACAACCTGGGAACCCTCATGAGTGGACTGTGTCTATATAGGGTGTGCTGTAACGCGTGTATGTCTGTGTACAGGCTATGGCCCACCTACGCGAGCGCCCACAACAACCTGGGAACCCTCATGAGTGGACTGTGTCTATATAGGGTGTGCTGTAACGCGTGTATGTCTGTGTACAGGCTATGGCCCACCTACGCGAGCGCCCACAACAACCTGGGAACCCTCATGAGTGGACTGTGTCTATATAGGGTGTGCTGTAACGCGTGTATGTCTGTGTACAGGCTATGGCCCACCTACGCGAGCGCCCACAACAACCTGGGAACCCTCATGAGTGGACTGTGTCTATATAGGGTGTGCTGTAACGCGTGTATGTCTGTGTACAGGCTATGGCCCACCTACGCGAGCGCCCACAACAACCTGGGAACCCTCATGAGTGGACTGTGTCTATATAGGGTGTGCTGTAACGCGTGTATGTCTGTGTACAGGCTATGGCCCACCTACGCGAGCGCCCACAACAACCTGGGAACCCTCATGAGTGGACTGTGTCTATATAGGGTGTGCTGTAACGCGTGTATGTCTGTGTACAGGCTATGGCCCACCTACGCGAGCGCCCACAACTACCTGGGAACCCTCATGAGTGGACTGTGTCTATATAGGGGGTGCTGTAACGCGTGTATGTCTGTGTACAGGCTATGGCCCACCTACGCGAGCGCCCACAACAACCTGGGAACCCTCATGAGTGGACTGTGTCTATATAGGGTGTGCTGTAACGCGTGTATGTCTGTGTACAGGCTATGGCCCACCTACGCGAGCGCCCACAACAACCTGGGAACCCTCATGAGTGGACCGGAAGAGGCTGAGAGACATTTTCTTGCGGCCATCCGGTTCTCCCCCGACCACGTCAACGCTCACTACAACCTTGGACAGGTCTACAGGTCAGTTCTATCTTCACACTTGTTGTATTTGCTAGACCTAGTTGCAGCTGGTCATTATTAGCAGTTTGACCCACAGAAAAACACAGGTCTGGAATCGTTTGTAAACTATTACCTAATTTTTATACTTCAGATACGGTTACTCAATAACAAACACAAATATTACAAAACCTGATTCGTTCACCCTATATAGCCACAGACCGCAAAAGTCTAGCGGGCCACGTCAAAAAAAGCTGAAAGGCGAAAATCTTCGCGTAAGTGAAGGTTTTCTGACTTGGTTGTGAAGGTAAGGGTATTTGTTGTGAAGCGCCTTAGCCAGGGTGTCGAAACTTGAATCAGATTATTTTGTGTGAAATGTTGTACAGAATTTCAAGACATTCTGCTTTGACAATAAGTCACTTATTGTATTCAACGGAAACGTGCACCCTTTCAATTATCATATTTTCTATGAAAATTACCCTTTCTTAGAATACAAAACTGTCGCGAACAATATTACGGGTGATTGGGGTTAGCTCAAGTCTAACCACGCCGGTCAGAAACTCTTGACATCTCTTGAAACACATGACAGGCGGGTGCAGAAGAACAGAGCAATTAAAATGTTTCAAAACGTATTTAAGTACAAATATAAATAATAATATGTAGCCTCGCAGCAGCAAGCTGGGAGTCTCATGATTTGCTCGTCTTAAGGGCCTGCAGCCTTACTTTGAGAACCTTGTGCACAACTAAGTTTCCGCTTAACTTGACTGTCGCTGATCCGGAGGCGATGTTATTACTTTGATGTGGGGAGCAATGCGGGGGTGGGAGTGGGGGGTAGTAAGACATCCTGCATTAGAGCAGCCCCATTCACGTAACCTTGGGTCTATATCCACGTCCATACATCACGCTAGCACTCAATTCGAGAAGCAATGAGAGAATGGGCGTTCTGCAAAAGCCATGGTCGCGGATTTGCAAGAAGTTACATTTTTTCAAGCCAATACCAGAAATGAGAATCGTAGACGCGCTGTCCAATGTCTAACAATGTTGCATATCCATTATAATCTCGAGTTCATGATTTATGTATTTACAAATGAAGTTCGGACGTCAGACAAGGTCTTCCTATCCTCTAGGAACCTTCAATAAACATCGTATCAGGTCAGTGGTTCAATCACAATCAAAATAATAGAATCTAATAATTTCTTTTGTTTATTCGAGGTCACAGGAGAATCCTGTAGTGTCTCATCATAAACGTATTCTTGTATCCCGTCGACCGCTGGGCTCAGAGGGTTGGGGCTCACTGCCCGGGTCTTGTCAAACCAAGGGACTCGGGTTTGATGCCCGGACATGACCTCTCATCTCAGTTCTCATTAACCCTACCGCCTTAATAAGCAAAGAGTGCACATTACATAAAAACACTTCTAGTACCTCCCAACTGCCATTAATAACTTGCTCAACGTGATTATTCAAGTAGGATGATCTAATCTCAACGTAAGCCTTTATGATGTGTTCAGCCATGGACTAATACCACGCATAACATCTCATCAACGCCTATTGAATAATACAAAGGACATAAGCTTTGCTGTAAATCTAGGCCCATGAAATTAGCTACCGGTGCAAACTGTACAATAATGATTACACTATGTAATTATTCAGGCAAAGCTAACATCAGGCTTTGGTGTGATTTCTGAGCGCAGCAACGCGGCCGATACGGAATGCACATAACTTAGCCTCATGCTGATGTGAGGACATGTGTGAGGTCAATGCAAGGTTATCGGACACGTCCAACCTAAGGGGTGTTAACAATGAATGGCGCAACCATGACATAGCTTTGGTCAACAATGTCAGAGACGTTATTTGAGTCTAGAGGGTGAAAATCACTTTCGCAAGTAAGCGGTAACTGGTGCCCGCAACGAGGTCTCTCGTGCATATATCTTTTCATGCACCATGAACTTGTTTGCTTTCCCCTTTTAAAGCATATTCTCTCTTCTAATTCTAGTCACCCCCAAGTTGAGGGGGTGGGGGGTGGGGGGGGTGACGAGAATGAGTCGTCGAGTGTCAAGAACATCGTCGTTTATATTGGTTAGTAGGCCTAAACAAAAATGACAAATGAAATATCTAAAAAATACAGCAATCTTAAATAGTACAGTTATTTATAATACTATCATTAGTATCAGTATTAACATCAAAATAATTTAAAACTAGTACAACAAAATTAACCGGTTATGTATTATTTAATAAATTAAATAATTAATTAAATTTAGGACACAAGTGGCATACATAAAATTTTAACTAAGGACATTTGTACAAAATAAAAAGTAACCAGGTTTGTGTTTTATTATTGGGGTTGGCCCTTCGAGGGTTGGCCTAACTTGGGAACAATAAAATATCTGTCAGGGGTTTTCAAATAACTTTTGTGGAAATTTCATTTCATTTCATTCGAAAAGTTTTACCAATTGTTTTGACAACAAGTCAGGCTTTCGAAAGTTTCCCATTCACTTTCCGCTCACAGGGGGCGACATTTTCTAACCCTAAATTGAGTTAAAGTAGGAAAGTGAAGGAATTGAAGTCGTGTCCACTTCTCTTTTCTCACCGCCTAAGGAGAAGACTCTGAGTAGTGACCAATCGATGCTCGACACTCGCAGTAGCAGCTCACGTGTTTCCAGCTTGGACATTACTTTAGAGTCAAGGTATCCAACGTTGCTTTCAGGTCACGGTAATATGATGCACACCAATCACTTGGAATACTACCTGGGTGACGGTTTAGATTGATTTTAGTATGTATGGTTTAATGTATATATTTTTTTTATTCAAACACACAACAAAATCATTATTTTAACCCCTTGGATGTTGTCAGTAACAAATTAAATCATAGTAAATATTTAATATTTAGAGACATCAATTAACATTCTTTGGGAGCCTCGTTTGGTATTCTTTTCAGTTATACTTTCAATTATACTTTTTTAAATTCATTTTGACAAAAAGATCTTTGCTCGGTTCCATCTCATAACTTCTTCTTTCAGGTTCGGACAACCCTCGCAAAACCAATTCAATCTACTTGGGTGCCCTACTGGCTACTTCATCCCTATATCACCCCACACATAAAAATGTACAAAGTTCTCTTAAAAGATTTTTTTCGTTTTACATGTTGACTATCCACGATATTGTGACTGGTTCCTGTGTTTCAATTAGCATAACGCGAAACATTCACAAAATACCCGGCAAACACGAGCGAGTATGCAATGTTTGCTTGTTTGTAATTCAACCCAAATTGAAAGTTTGTTTTGTAAAGTTGGTGAATGACAGAGTAACCACACATGTTGCCACTGGCCGGATCAAATTGTCCCCAGGCCTCGGGTTGTAATTCCCTTTGAGTGTGGGGTACATGTTACGTCATAGCGCCGATATGTTTGACTCTACTCGACGACGCGTTCTAATATCACTCTTGGGGCCGACAACACCTCAACGCAGCCGCTTGTTACGTTGATAGAAGTACACTCGCGGGGCCACACATACCTATCTTGATAATCATTTATATTACACGCTGGCCATATATTATGATCACACATTACCGCAGCTAACTATGCGTCCGACGCTTCCAACCGTAGTTAGATTAAAATCTTCATATCCACCCCATATGTTCGCGTAGGTCCGGTGGGAGTTAAGTGCAACGCAGTAAGCGACACTATTAAGTATCATTACTATTATTATTATTGCTAAAGATTTTATTCCAGACCAAGCAGATCTTAAATAAATAATAAATAAGATTGGTTAATAAAATGCATGATTAATAATTTGAAACACGTTTCCGGCTCCACTTTTCGTTGTGTTAACATGTACAGAGAGTCTTCAAACGTATGGTGTTAAAATAATTTACACTTCCCACGGATCGAGTAGTATGAGATGCGTTCTCTTGGCATTCAATGACATTTATTTTTATTACGGATTACATAAAAATATAGTATTTGGTATTTGTTCATAACGTATGAAGGATTGCATATTCTTATGTAAGCTTAAAGTACTCTGCTCATTAGGACATATTGTGTGAAACATTTAAGTATAATTGAATGTAAATAATTAAGGAATAGAACGGAACCCTAAGGTACTCAAAGCGCAACATCAAAAGAAGAAGAAGAAATAGATCAGTCTAAAACATGTTTCAGTACTATTTGAAAGAAAGCTTGTAGTTACATTTTAATCAAGATGCTTCCACTTTGGATCGCCGAAGTTTAGCTTAAAGTCTTTTGTGGGGAACTTAATCCAAATCCTTCTATCTATCCAATACAATCCACTTCCTTTGCAATTCCATTAGCTAGGCTAACTGCCAGTCGATGAATAGTATATAAATACCTTTGTTACCATAGTTACGCATTTACGGTTAACTCATGATGCTTATCAGGCAGCAAATTGCTATGTTTACAGTAAATCAAGATTCTCCTAGAAACTAGCGTGTTCCGGCATTTCACTGACGATGGAATACAAAAAGGATGATATTTTTGTTCAATCTTGACTATCATCTGAATTAAACCGTTGAATTAACTTTGTCCATACTTATAATATTTTGTATGGCGATACCATAAATATGGATCCTGCTTAATAAAGTCTCATTTAGTGAAATTACCATTTAATAGAGTATATCTACTTCATTTCCAATCAAATCTGAAGCAACATCCGAATGTTGCAAGAATGTAAAATAGATTTATGTATATAGTGGGGAGAAAAACAAATGATTTAATATTTTCATTTAATTTGTGATGCACTTCTAGTTTTTAAGACGAGACTATAGCTGGTACATGGAGTATGGTCATACACTGTAAACTGTTGTGCTAAGAGAAAGACTAAACTGATACGTTGATAGTGAGTGACACAGGCCACTCTCATGTTGATAGCGGTTCTCTTACTGAAGGTAGCTCGGTCGTTCTTCTTAACACTAAGCCAAGTGGGCTATTTAATTAACCATCGTGTTCTCGTTTAGTGATCTCTGCTCACAATGGGTCGCCCGATCAAGTCTTGTGAGTGGTAGGTTGTTAAATGCCCACATCATTCACAAACTACATTTTTATCCCGTGTTTAAGGCAGAATTGTGTTCGAAACTCCTGGCCGAAGCGAGAGGTTCCGTTCTATTTGAATGGTTTGAGTTTGTCGCGCCATTTCAATGAAATGATCGTTTAAAACGACAATTCTAGTGGTTTTCATTACGCGGTTAATAGGGGTGTATGAGAACGGAACTTTTGTCATTCCCTTGCACATTAATAGTAATGACATTTTTCGAATAGTGTTTGGTCGAAACAGAGAGAGAGAGAGAGAGAGAGAGAGAGAAAGAGAGGAAAATGGATGTAAATACCATTGTGCCACCTCGCCCACTCGCTTTCATAAAAAATGCACTCGGGGGGTGAGTGCAGATAAACTACAAAGAGATGACAAAAACACAAAATACCCAACAACCCATTTGGAACGAACAGTAAATTGGAACTGTGTTTATGTTACGGATCCACACAGTTATAATGTCTAAGTTGAACAGCGCTTGTTTCATGTGTACTCTATGAATATCTCGCTCCACTTCTGCGACCCAAAGTATTTCGCTTTGAAATGGTGTTTTATTTTTACCTCGTCAATGCCTTCAAAACTTCACATGTTCGTTTTAAGCATTCAAGAAGTAATTTTTAGTGGTGGATTTTCGCTGACGGCAGCTGAGTTCTTGGTAGGAACTTCGTTGATTTTAATTTGCCACAAGTTGGCCTCGATTGCTTTAAATTCAATGTTGAAAACATTAGTTTGCGCGAGTCTACAGGGCAACGTTGAAGATAACAGACACCAACTATATAATTGTGTTGTGGGGGTACCTTTGTTAATAACGCAATACAAATACACAAAACACAACATATTGTTCAGCAGATTTCTAAATTTCAACATTATTTTAGAGATATTTATGTAATACCTCATTTAATTTTTTTCTCATTTCCATTCAAAACTGCCATTCAGAAACAGAATACTTACTTTTAGTTTATCAAATGATACGAAATTATATAGATATGAGAAAATGTACATTACTAATTTGACAAAGTGTTTTTGAACTTATTATGGTAATAGTATTGGAGATCGACCTAGATTCTAGACTATGAATGCAACTCTTCAAGAACAAGTATTGTATTAGGTATACCAAATGATATGTGTCGTACAACTTTATTTCTTTGAAACAAGAATGTCAAATACGTATGAACTTGCCATCAAAAACCCGAAAAGATTTTTCAAAACAAAATCCAACCAACAAGCACCAAATCCCATATATTAACTACCATAATGTTAACTATATGCGGTTTGTAATTTACTCTTTTTCTCTTTTGTATTCACGATAGTGAGCGCCCTCATTACTTAAAGGGTAGAGTACTCTCAATGGTAGAGACGAAGTACATGCACAGAAATGCACATTAAGCGAGGGAACTTGCCAAGTACTCTGCAATGAGTCGGCCACTGCGTCTACTGCAGTAACAGAACCCGCAGCCCCGCATAGCTGCTTCTCTAGTGATCACAGCATAAGCACAAAATAGTATTATACACTATATTATTATATTTGACATAAGCAGCACTGGCTTACGGGGGTATCATGACGAACCGATAAATATATTGAACAATTAAAAACAGATTAATGCTTTTTAGTAGAGTGCAAGGACTCATCCTTATTCAGTTGAAAAAACAAGTACATCGTGTAAGATTTGATTGAGGAAAAGCCTACGATAAATTTTATAGGACATAATTCATTTTTATATATTTATCCGAGAAAAAACTTGAAAAGAGCCGAAACACCTTCAGTGACGATTGTCGGTGTTGATATGATTATATCAAGTCGGTGTCTTCTGAACAAATGTGACCTATCTCTGTTTGTCGGCTGTCTAATTTGTTATTGTGAATTGTTATCTGACATTTACATCGCTAGCGAGACAGGTACTACAGAAAAGAGTTTACAACTCCGCGTATTGGTGCCACGATTATTCGAGCCAGATTACAAAGTGCATTGGCGTGTGGTGAGAGTTTATACCTTGCTTGATCCAAGCAATGAAATAATTCTACTGCTCGCTGTATGCATCATGGCAGGACGCGTAAAGTGGACTCGTCCATCGCACAGTATGAAGCTTCTCTATCAACACGCCCATAGACTGAGGTCCATCTAGAATCACTAAGTCCTGCTTGATTTACATAACGTAAAACCTAATTTAAAAAATGAATGTTTTCATTCACCTTTAAAACAAAATCACTTTAAAGTTGACTTGCAATACTTATTCAATAACGCGGGTACCCCAGCTACTACTTTAGCGAGGTGCCCATGGTTTTCTTTAAATACAATAAAAATGTAATCCTTGATTCAATTTTTACTTGAACTAAAAATAATAATTGTTTCTAATACACGTTCTTTGATACATACACTGAGAGAAAAATTCTCAAAACTTTTGCTAGAATAGATAGAATTCAAGTGTTTGGAGACAAACATAATGCTCGAAATGGCATTAGATAACATTCTTCTACAATGTCAAAACACGTTTTGTCTTCTACAGTGTACCAGTTATTCTGTAAAATCGTGACAATACGCTAATATTTCGTAATGTTATTCTGAACTTTACAGAACATACAATTATAAATCAGCTAAACGAATCCAAATATTAGTACATAAAGAAGCCTAATTACTACGAACATTCCGCTGACTCCCACGAAATATAACGCTGTGCTCCACAAACGTTTTACTAAGTTTACATATTGTTCTACAGAATTATTCAAGCATTTGCCAAGGAAGTTTTAACAGTTTTGCTGGTTATTCAATCTATTCTGCTATACTTTAAAAGTGCTTTACTGATATCATAGATGCAGTTTGCTACATAGTAAAAATGTTTTACTAGTAAACCAAATCATATTGCTACTTTAGTAAAATGGTTCTCCTATCCTACCAATTTAGTTTTCCCTTTGAGTATATGGTTTCACTGGTACAGTAAATTAATGTGCTACACTAGTAAAATAGTTTTACAGGTATTACAAATAATTCTACTGAATCAGTGAAAGGATTGGGCTGTGGAAAGGTGTGGCATCAGAAAGTGGATTTCTGTAATAAAAATCAGTAAATAAGTACAAATATTTATTAAACATATAAAATACACACATTAACACACATATAAAATACACATGGTTATACATCATGTTATACATATTGGATAGTGGCCACCAATAGTGTGTAGTGTAGAGAGTGGTCCATTGGTTGGTGGTTGAATATTTTCAAGGTCACATACATAAAATTAAGCAGTTTTACACCGCATTGCAGTTTAAGCAAACAAAAATTATAGTCCTAAAGGGCAGTTCACTCGAGTCGGGACAGTACAATGCCAGACATTGCAGAGTCTTGTGACAGGCTTCAAGGTGATCAAAATATTTGAGATTTTATAAAGCTTCCGTATGGTACCTTATTTACTGAGCAGCTGTCAGTAGCGTTATTTGCGGCCCTCTGGCTTTCCAAGTTTTTCCAAAAATTGGCTTGGTGGCCAATGGTAGTAAAAAGCTATGGCAACATAAAATATTCCAGTGCCAATAATCCATCTGTATCAATCTCCTCAGCTGAAATAAAATAGATATTTCAGATTATTATAGTCCTACATGCCTCCTATACTCGGACCGTTCGGCCATTGTATAACGCCATTTTAGGCCGATGCACAACACGCCCGGGAAGGAGCTTCGAGAACGGGAAACTTTGCCTATTATAAAGCAATAGGCCTATTGAAGTTTAAAAAAGCAGATACTCATAATGGATAATCGGGTGTCAATGGAATAAGCTTTAATACACTGACGAGATAACACTATATAGCCTAACAATATGCATAAATATGTTGGAAACTGGCTCTTTGCTCAGAATCTCCCCAGTGAGAAACCTAGGCCTTAGGCCTATGTGCAGGGCAATTGTGTTTTTATTATATATATATATGTATAGGCTTTAATCCTTGGCTTTAATCTACATGCCTGGGCCCTAAGCAAAGTTCTGTCTCAGGATAGAGGCCTAGGCTAGGTCCTAGGCTTAGCCTATTGGCTAGGGATGCCTTGACGAGCTGCTAGGCCTAGGCCTAGGCCTAATGGTCGGTGAACAATAGCCCGGGAAGGAGCTCCGGTAACGGTAAAGGGAAAGTTCGCTATAATTTAACATTGCCCGGTAACGTTAACGATAACGGGAAGCTCCATCTCGGGCTATTGTGCACCGACCATAAGCCTAGGCTAATTTTTAAAGTAATTTCAACGACATAAGGGGATATCTTTTTCTCAGCAAGTAGATCACAACAAATACTGACAGTTAATAACACATAAATATCACATTCTTACCTTTAAACTTGTATTACATCGTCTCCGTAGCCCCAGCAAGTTAGAGTATGCTCTACGAAGGAGTCAGCCATGATGCACAATGATCACAAAAACGGTCGCTCACTCGTTCCATAAACATTTTAAGAAATTCCGTTTCAATCGCGATTCGCGTTCACCTTTTCAAAAACTCTCGTAAAGATCGTACGTCAAGCCAATCAAAATGGTTTTTACTGAGTTTCGGCCAATAAGCGAGCGGCTTTCCGAGGGTACCTAGCAGTACGGTTTATTTCCGGCACTGCAATGGTACCCCAGTAGAATAGGTCTGCTGTTTTACGCGCTAGTTTCGTGTGTAGTGGACTATTCGGGTTTTCTAGCAAAATGCTTTGAACCAATTTGGCGGTATAAGTTTTCAGTGATGTATTCCCATTTTACAGGGGAACGTCTTACAAGCACTTCTACTATTTACAACTACGAATCTTTTTGTTAATTTCTCGAACCGTTCTGCTAATTATGAAACTGTGGTCGTAGCAAAACACTTTTTTAGTTTTGAGCAAAGTAGTTTTCTAAATAGCTAGGAATTCATGCTATAAAGTCCTGTAATATGTCAGCAAGACTCGTTTTGTGAATATTTTTCTCCGTGTAAGAGTACGGTTCGATCCTTTTATTAGAACCCTTTGAAAGTTAAGTGTATCGGAGTGTGTGTGGGGAAAGGAGGGGGGGGGGGGGTGCACCATATTGGATGGGATGTAATACCCCCACCCTTGATTGCCTAACATGCACATTTCGGGTTTCGTCTCGAGGATATTGCTAATTGCTTTCAAATCTCTAGAGTCTGCCATCCTCAATCAATGCCAAGTCGCAGCATCTCGGTTTCCTTTGGTCAGAAACTGAGTTTGTTTTCTTTTCATTAGTGCGTTGATGCGGACCATAATTTAGTTGTAAATTTGCTATGGGCCTCTTCTTTGTCTCGTCTCAAGGATATGTTGTAGCACCACCTTTATTTATGTAACAGGAAGGTATTGCAGTTCGCCTACTGGAGCGATGCATAGCGCTAGACAGCTCCTACACTCCCGCCTACTTGTTGCTGGCGTGTCTCAGGGATATGTTGTAGCACCATCTTTATTTATGTTACAGGAAGGTGAACCGGACGAGTGAAGCGGTTCGCCTACTGGAGCGATGCATAGCGCTAGACAGCTCCTACACTCCCGCCTACTTGTTGCTGGCGTGTCTCAGGGATATGTTGTAGCACCACCTTTATTTATGTTACAGGAAGGTGAACCGGACGAGTGAAGCGGTTCGCCTACTGGAGCGATGCATAGCGCTAGACAGCTCCTACACTCCCGCCTACTTGTTGCTGGCGTGTCTCAGGGATATGTTGTAGCACCACCTTTATTTATGTTTCAGGAAGGTGAACCGGACGAGTGAAGCGGTTCGCCTACTGGAGCGATGCATAGCGCTAGACAGCTCCTACACTCCCGCCTACTTGTTGCTGGCGTGTCTCAGGGATATGTTGTAGCACCACCTTTATTTATGTTACAGGAAGGTGAACCGGACGAGTGAAGCGGTTCGCCTACTGGAGCGATGCATAGCGCTAGACAGCTCCTACACTCCCGCCTACTTGTTGCTGGCGTGTCTCAGGGATATGCTGTAGCACCACCTTTATTTATGTTACAGGAAGGTGAACCGGACGAGTGAAGCGGTTCGCCTACTGGAGCGATGCATAGCGCTAGACAGCTCCTATACTCCCGCCTACTTGTTGCTGGCGTGTCTCAGGGATATGTTGTAGCACCACCTTTATTTATGTTACAGGAAGGTGAACCGGACGAGTGAAGCGGTTCGCCTACTGGAGCGATGCATAGCGCTAGACAGCTCCTACACTCCCGCCTACTTGTTGCTGGCGTGTCTCAGGGATATGTTGTAGCACCACCTTTATTTATGTTACAGGAAGGTGAACCGGACGAGTGAAGCGGTTCGCCTACTGGAGCGATGCATAGCGCTAGACAGCTCCTACACTCCCGCCTACTTGTTGCTGGCGTGTCTCAGGGATATGTTGTAGCACCACCTTTATTTATGTTACAGGAAGGTGAACCGGACGAGTGAAGCGGTTCGCCTACTGGAGCGATGCATAGCGCTAGACAGCTCCTACACTCCCGCCTACTTGTTGCTGGCGTGTCTCAGGGATATGTTGTAGCACCACCTTTATTTATGTTACAGGAAGGTGAACCGGACGAGTGAAGCGGTTCGCCTACTGGAGCGATGCATAGCGCTAGACAGCTCCTACACTCCCGCCTACTTGTTGCTGGCGTGTCTCAGGGATATGTTGTAGCACCACCTTTATTTATGTTTCAGGAAGGTGAACCGGACGAGTGAAGCGGTTCGCCTACTGGAGCGATGCATAGCGCTAGACAGCTCCTACACTCCCGCCTACTTGTTGCTGGCGTGTCTCAGGGATATGCTGTAGCACCACCTTTATTTATGTTACAGGAAGGTGAACCGGACGAGTGAAGCGGTTCGCCTACTGGAGCGATGCATAGCGCTAGACAGCTCCTACACTCCCGCCTACTTGTTGCTGGCGTGTCTCAGGGATATGTTGTAGCACCACCTTTATTTATGTTACAGGAAGGTGAACCGGACGAGTGAAGCGGTTCGCCTACTGGAGCGATGCATAGCGCTAGACAGCTCCTACACTCCCGCCTACTTGTTGCTGGCGTGTCTCAGGGATATGTTGTAGCACCACCTTTATTTATGTTTCAGGAAGGTGAACCGGACGAGTGAAGCGGTTCGCCTACTGGAGCGATGCATAGCGCTAGACAGCTCCTACACTCCCGCCTACTTGTTGCTGGCGTGTCTCAGGGATATGCTGTAGCACCACCTTTATTTATGTTACAGGAAGGTGAACCGGACGAGTGAAGCGGTTCGCCTACTGGAGCGATGCATAGCGCTAGACAGCTCCTACACTCCCGCCTACTTGTTGCTGGCGTGTCTCAGGGATATGTTGTAGCACCACCTTTATTTATGTTACAGGAAGGTGAACCGGACGAGTGAAGCGGTTCGCCTACTGGAGCGATGCATAGCGCTAGACAGCTCCTACACTCCCGCCTACTTGTTGCTGGCCCGTCTTCACGCTGACAAGGCCCGTGTGGGTCGTCTTCTCCGCCACGTGACGAGGCTCCAGCCCACCAGTCCTGATCACCTGGTGGAGTATGCGGCGTGGCTCGCGGCCCAGCACCGGCCCACGCACGCGCTCGCCTACTACAGCAAGGCGCTTAGTATCACATCGAGGCACCTTGGGTCACTTCTTGGTGCGCTCAAGATTCTTCGGACCCTGGGGCAGTACCCTCGGATTCATCAGTTCATGATACGGTAAGACTTTGGTTTCGCGATCTGTGATAGAGACAATACACTTTACAATAAAACAATTACTTGTTCGATTGTCCCATACTTTGCTATATCTGTTATGATCGTTCTGTGAGTTGATTCCTCAATTTGTGACTCTGAATAAGTATAAAAAAAGTTTGTTTTTATTGTCTGCTCACAACAAACTTCGGGAGTTATACAATACAATCAAGCTCACATTCTTAAGTCTCGTTATTAGCTATATTGGTTCCCAATACCTTTTGATTTAAATTTCATAACATATCGTAGTATCAACAAATCTTTAGAACCTCCACTACAAAACTCAATATGTGAGAATAGAACATGGAACATTGTTGTCTTTATTTATTTATTTCATTCATTCCTTTGAAATGTAATTGGCCCTTGTTCGCATTAAAATTCGGTGAAACAATATTTGAGTAGTATATTTGAGTAGACAACGAAACACAAAACAAATAAAAAGCTTTTTGAAAGCTTTGTATTTGAAAGATTGACAAATAAAGAAGAGTTGATATTATTGATGTCGTTGAGGCTCTTATGTACAGTATTGTACACAGCGAACGTCAAGACAAGGGGAAGTGATGTTATACCCTCTCGTCGCTATACGCACTCAATAGTCAATATCTAGAGCTTTATTCTTCCAAAAAACTAAAACAAAAAATGCTCTGTCAATTGAATTACTGATAACATTTAAGTGTATGTGTAAAGAGAGGTGGGGAAGAGGAGCCTGAGGGATAATAATTATGTATGGGGAGTTATCAGTGTTTTAATGTATGTGACTTATTGCGTGAGAACTGCCTAAAATTGTATCATATAGAGCAATTGTTGGGAGTCATTGTCCCTTTCATAACACATACCAATGTACTTTATCAATATAAACCGAAGTTGTCCTCACACCCTTCATTCCGAGGGAGATACTTTTCAAAAATGCAAACATGTGCGCGGCAGAAATCAGTTGACTCGATCAGTCATTCGATGGAAAATATCGGTGGGAGTGTCTTCACAATTGGTCATAGAGACGTCACAATTAGTTTCTCGCCACCAACCCACGCAATCCGTGTCATACTTCCGTGCTGTGCTACGTTTCACAATGCGTTTGAAAATGAAGTAATTTGTCGATCCACATGAGGCTGAAGTCTCCCTTGATTTATCAATGTTTGCGTCATTCTTAAGTGACGTCAGATATGGTCACGGATGACAGTCACAATAATTAACACGCCGGTCTTTTGTGTTCGATTAAATATCTTTAAACAATTGAATCCACCCCTCTATTGTCATTATAAATTACTTTCTTCTGACACGCACAAAAGGGTCGTAGTAGTACATTGACTGTTCTTGATTCAGGTACCACATGCTGTCCAGATTCCACCGCGGGCGAGTTGTCTACACGGGCGACATCTACATTCGGAGAGTTGAACTACAAGTTGAGTCTTACACGAAACAAACTTCAAAACAAGATGGTGACATTGTCACGGCGCCGTTCGACAAGCGCGCGTGTAACCAGAACTTCGATAGAACATTGTGCGATGTGATCAACAGTGTCTCGGTTGCTAAGGACGGGAAACATTCGTCACTAAAGATCGTGTGCTCGGCCAAGAGTCGAGGTGTGCCCAGTATTGCCACACACATGGAACAAGACTCGAACAAGTCCCAACAGACGAGATGTGGGGGACGAAACAGGGGGATCTCACCCCCTAAACCATCGCCCCCATCACAGAAAAGTATAAAGGTAGATTCGCCTGCGATTTTAGTGAAGAATGTTCTAGAAACACTGTAATGTGGAAATGAGGCCTAAGCTTGTAAACGGTCGCGTACTGAGTGCCATTTATAAGAATAAGTAAACATGTTGTTACCTTTACATTATGCATAGAAAGAATGAGTTGCTTTTCTTTAAAGAGAGTGCTGTTTCTGTTAATGATATAATGTCGAGAATTGATTAAAAAATATAGATTTTCTTTAACAAAGTACAGCTAGCTTATTTAAGTTTTCTTGCAAGTTCAGAATAACAGTTGTATAGAAAAATGTGTATTTGTTTTTAGCTTCTTCGTTTTTTGTAACTGACAAATATTCTTCACTATATTGTTACTACAATTGCATTGTTTCCTTTATGTACGTAACACATAATAAAACGGAAAACAACAGTAAAACATTACATATATCGTTGTGATTGAATGTATACTAGTTTACTGTCAATGTTCTTTTAATTATTTTTTTCCTCTAATACCTACTAGAAAGTGTTATGTTTTAAATATATATTCAATAATATTGATTTCAATGAAGACTGATATTTTCATCATTTTACGATACTACTATTCACAATGTCATATTTCATAAAAGATATTATTATTACATTCACTAGTCAATTTACGTTCTTATGTATAACAAAAGTTAAGTTTTAAGCTAATGTGCAATTTATTATTTGTTTAAATTAACACTACTCAATAATATATTTATGTATGATAATGTAGTATGTCAATGAAGTGTTTAGATACAAAATACTTTTGTCTGTGAAACTGTTACAAGGTAAACTAAACACAAATTTCGGTAGTATCTAGAAGTATTTTCTCAATATTGTAAAGTGGTTATCCAAACCAAAACTTGTGTAATTATTATATTCAATATTTTCAGACTGTGCAAGTTTTGAACTAGCATTGTAGAGTAAACGACATTCATGTATTTAATTGATATGGGTAACTTGAGATTGCTTCCAAACGTTTTATACAATGTAAACAAGTATTAACTAAAACTCAAGTCATGTTCAGGGTAAGTTTAAGGATTGAATCATTGTTAAAGGTGGGGAACGAAATGCTGATATACTAAATACACAAATTAAATAACTTTTGTGTATACTTATTTAATAATTAATACAGTTTAAAAAATAAAAGTTCATGCAATGAGTATCATTAATAGCTCTAAACCAAACAGTATTTTGCAAACATAGATAAGACGATTATTCAGTTCGCAACAACTTAAGGAAAGCTCATTTACAAGGAAATGATTTGTGCACATTAAGTTGCCGAATAGCCCGTTGTGAAGTTATTGTTGTGTTTATTAAAACTTTTACAACACATGAGAAGATGTTGGTGACATTCATACCGGACCGGGGAGAAGTAACATACATTGAAGACAGCAGATCAAATCCCCACACAATTTATAAGAATACCTTCAAATACAAATATTTTTCTAATGTAAAAAAAAAAGAACCCAGAATAACGAAATATTAAATTATTATGAGGAATGCCAAACCAATTGAATTGTGTGTACAGAGAAGGTATTAAATTTTCTGGGTGAGGGTAACACAATCGTTCACACTTCATTAAAATCACGTCATATTCTAAAGGAACCATCACTGGGGTAGTTGCTTGAATTGATGTATCAAAACTATTGTTTAAAAGGAAATATCTCAGTGGAAATCACTTCTTTTTTTTTTGCATTCTATAAATGTATGGATGTAATTTGACACAACAATATCTGTTCTGATGGTGACACCAGAGTAGCAACGACGGAGCAATTCGATGACCTTACTTGATAAACAAACACTGAACCTCCGGCAGGGGACTTAATGACCTTGGTTGTGACATCATAACCAACAGTTTTGTTGCGTTACTAAACACATTTGTTGCGAACAGTTTAGATTATGATTCTAAAATAAGCTCCCGTTTGGTCTAAGGAGTGGTGATATTATCTTTTATGGTTATACCAGAAAATCGTAAATAAATAAGTATAATAACTTTGTTTGTATTGGTGAGTGTGTTATGTACTGTTATGGCTACGTTTGTAAAGTAAATTTTGATTAATAATAAAATTGTCTAATGTAAGACGTTATGACGTACTACCACAGTGTTAATTTTTTTATCAGTGCTTCTTCATGTGACCCATCTCCCATCCTTCAATACATTTACTATAGCTGCATACTAAAGGACTAACTTTTAGAAATGTATTCAAAGCGAGCCATTAATATCGAAATAACCCAAATAAAACCTCTGCCCCTCCTATCATGATAATCTTATGACCTCCCAGACGTGAAGACCTCCGAGACCATTAGACCTCCGATACGTTAGTATCTCAAAATCAGTGCCATGTCACGCAGGTATGTTCATATATGCTTAAAGTAGGTGTATTTGAAAATAATTATAAGGAATCAAATTCCATGAATATACTCAAGTTCTCTTACAAACCGCTACTATGTGTGGCAATACGTAATTTATGACAGCCAGTCAAACTTCCGTAAATATCTCAAAATCTGTGGTATGTCACGCAGGATTGTTTACATATACTTAAAACAGATGTAATTGAAATTAATTGAAAGGAATCATATTAAATAAATATACTCAGGTTCTCTTGCAAATCGATACTTTGTAACAAATTACGTAACATCCGAATGACAACCCCTAAAACTTACGTAATTATCTAAATATCTGTGATATGTCACGCAAGTATGTTCACATATACTTAAAGTAGATGCATTTGTGACTAATTTGAACGAGTCATATTTCTCTTTAGGAATAAATTTAGGTTCTCTTACAAATCGCTACTATGTGTGACTATGTGTGAAAATATTTTCGAATGACTGCCCGTCAAACTTCCGTAATTATCTCAAAATCTGTGGTATGTCACAAAAGTTTGTTTACATTTACTTTAAACGGAAGTAATTGAAATTAATTGGAAGGAATCAAATTTAATGAATATTCTCAAGTTCTCTCACAAATCGATACTTTGTTTGAAATTACGTAATTTCCGAATGACAGCCCGTCAAACTTCCACAATCATCTTAAAGTCCGTGGTATGTCATGCAGGTTTGTTTATTTATACTTAAAACAGATATAATTGAGATTAATTGGAAGAAATCAAATTAAATAAATATACTCAAGTTCTCTCACAAACCGATACTTTGTTTGAAATAACGTGATTTCCGAATGACAGCCCCTGAAACCTACGTAGCTATCTCAAAATAAGTGGTATGTCGTGCAGGTATGTTCAAATATGCTTAAATTAAGTGTATTTGAGATTAATTATAAGGAATCGAATTCAATGAATATGCTCAGGTTCTCATACAAATCGCTACTATGTGTGACATTACGTAATTTCTAATGACAGCCCGTCAAACTTTCGTAATTATTTCAAAATCTGTGGTATGCCACGCAGGTTTGTTTATATATAAAGCACATTCCCATAGACATAGGCCATGAATAGTCATTACCACCGTCCATTTGCGTTTGTAAACCTCACCAGGATATGACAACACTGACCGACTGTGATTGTTTACTTAAAATCCTGCCCCTACCACCCCCCCCCCCCCCCCCACCCACCCATCACCCAATTACATATAACATACATTGCGTTCTCTCTCGCACACTAGTTATGTCTCTTTCTACTTCACCTATAGGTTCGAAAACACGTGTTATACGCACACTAATTATATTAATGGACCATGGGTTGGAAGGGGATACAACCATATTGGAATACGCCATAATATCTGGGTGGTCTACTAGAGTACTAATAGACTAGAGTACTAATAAGTCCGTGGCTACCAATAGTTACACGTGTAACATCCATAAACCTTTAGATATACAGATGAATAAAAGTCGAATCATTAAAGCCGATTAGTGAAGGATTAAATAAACCCGTCACTTGACATTCTTAGATAAAGGTTTCCGGTTGAAGAGATACTATGATAACCCGTCCAATAGCTGAACTACAAAGTTATTTTCGAACGAAATTTCTCGTTGTAATTACAAAAAAAAAGTCCTCCAATCATTCCCTATGTCACCTCGTTGAATACTAAAAGAGTAACATGTAATAATATGGCGCCGTATATGATGAGTTTATAATCTTGTTTGTGGAGGGCTTTCAGGCTGACGAGTGTTGAACTCGCACGCTCTAGCAGTTTATCAGGTCGCGGCTGAGGGGGAGGGGGAGGGGGTAGGGGAACATACCCCCCCCCCTTCTCCCGGGACCAGACCCGATATTGGTTCACGCTCGATGAAAGTTGGGATGAATGAGCCCTTCGTGAGCAATAATCAGTGATGTTACAGCAACCACACCAGCCGATCAGCTTAGCTAATGTGGCCCTTGTAAGCCCAGGGTTAAAACTACGTGATGCTTCTGTTAGCCCGTGCGAGACTTGCAGGTGAACGGACGCAGGTTCGATCCCGCAACTCCGATCTCCGATGGTCTTCAGAGGTTTTCCTCAGTCGTAAAGGCGAATTCTGAGATTGCGTCCTACTAACAGCGCTCGGATATTTCTTTCTAACTATCCAAACGCACTAACATACCTAGTTAATCATCAGAAGAGGGGCACATATAAGCTCTAGTAAGCTCTAGTGTGCACCCTATAACAGGTATTCCTCGTATGTAGATAGTTTAGAGAACTACTCAGACAATTCCTTCTTATGTCCCACTTATACATATGATTCCCCTTTAAACTATGACACTGAGAACTTCACGTCAACGAGACTAGTAGTATAATGTATACGTCTGTGGTAGAAGATAACCTGAGGTTAAAGTTAACCTATGTCAATCTATCAACAAACCCGCTTCCTTGTTTTACCAGAATATACAGTGTGAAATCATAATGAAGTAGACTCTTTGAAATTAGGTCAGCTATTTCCACTAGAGCTAGGGTAGCTGTCTGAACACTTATTAATCTGTGTTTCGATATTGCAAATTGAATCAACACAGATAACCAACCGGGGTCTTGTGGGCCCGGTAGCGCCGGTTGCTGAGTATAATAATGGAGGGCAATCCAGGGTTGAGTTTTGAAAACATATAAATACATTTGTATAACATTGTATTATCTCCATAAAGATAGATAGAGCTTAAATACTTGAACACCTGTAAATGTGAAAACCGAGATGTTTCATATGGACAGCTAAATGTCGCGACAGCCTATAAAGCCCCAAAATCATTTTATCTAAACATATTGGTTACTGTTGATTAGATAGATAGCTACTTACAATTATGATTATTTTGGCTACTTCAAATTAGGAAAAGAAAGACTTCGATGGTTTGGACATATGATGAGGATGAGTGCGGAGTGGATCCCGAAGAGGCAGTTTGAAGATGCTGGGCACAAGCTTAGAAAGGCGGGAAGGCCATGCAAGGCTCTGGTGGGACTGGGAAGAGGTGATTAAATCGGACGCGCAGAAACAAAAATAATCATGTAAAAAGTACAGCAAAAAAGTGGTGGGAAGACAAAAAACTATGGAGAGAGCTGGTGGAGAAACCGGAAGAAGAATACATGCAGAGGGAGAAATGCTGCGGGAAGATATAGAATAAAGGGGTAAAGCATCAGGCATGGATGGCTTGTTTAGACCCGAGGCCCAAGTGAATGTTGGGAACCTTCCACCCCCTACCCGACCTAATACGTGGAAACAGAAACAGATGTTTATTGATGAGTAATGACTATTGATGTGTATCTATACCTTCTCTGGGCCATGTGTGATATGTCTGTTTATCTTGTCACCCCTAGCTTCAACTGTTGTGATTTGAGTCATATTTCAACTCAACTCATTACACCACACCATGCTGAATATTATTTGGCGGAATAGGAAACAATTTCTGAATTATGTAATTTGAAATTAATTAGGATTAAATTAAATGAAATGTAATACCACGCACGGCCTTTGTGATGTGTAATTATAACTGGGTATCCATTCAAACTACGTGGGAGACTAGTATGGTTTATTGTTATTTCAACAAAATACATCACTGTGAAGAGATTTTAATTTGACATAATACAAAGGTATTTTATCCATATACGCATATGGTTTGGACTTTTATTACTGACACAATTCACTATTTTGTTATACTAGCAATTTAAAACACACAAACAAAGTATACATGTGAACCATACTGATTTACATGAATGTGTTTGATTTCGTCCAGAGAATAATAAAATAACTATTGTTATAAACATGAATAAAGGGTAAAATGTAAACAAATTCACACTAAAATCGTGTTTCCACGAGTGAAGCTTCTGTTTAGTTTTGATAAAATCATAAAAATTTATGTAAAATTTATTTTAAAAATGTTTTAGCACAAACAGTTCAAATTTTTACACATCACTGTATAAATAAAACAATTCGATAGTCACTTTTTGATCTACAAATTACTAGCGTTTTTGTTAATACTTAAAATTTAACAAATAAACCACAACCATTATAATGTCTGCTCTCCACAGACACAGGACATACAACCACATGACAGGATATGACACGACAGGACCACGTGATGAATTGCGTTTCATAATATAATTTGTTTTCTTTCAATATTGATTAATAACATCACCCGCTGCGCGGCCCAAATACACAGTAAACATCTGTTTCGAATACACACACACACACACACACACACACACACACACACACACACACACACACACACACACACACACACACACACACACACACACACACACACACACACACACACACACACACACACACACACACACTACCAGTCCTATTTACTTGAATGCAATGATGCACTTGCAGCTGGCCGCCATTAATGTGCAGCCCACTAAATAGCGATGCGCGGTAATCATGGGTGGGGGCAAACGCGATTAGCTTGAAACATTGAGCAGCAAGTTACACACATCGTCCCTGCAGGAACCTAGCGGGAATAACACAACGTTATAGATACATTCTTTTACCATACTACGACAAACTCGCTAAGCTTATTAGCTATTTGTGGAATACTCATATATCGTATTTGGATGGTATAATGCACAGCGGTGTATTGTAGCTCATAGTGGTATGAAAAACTGATTTATGTAATTAATTGTCATACAAGAGCCATTAATTTGTATTTTAAAAGTAGGATGCGTTATGAAAATGTGACATGAACCTAAAGAGAGAAACTGCTATGAACCATCCAGGGTTAGGCTAATTTTTACGCTGCAAATCGCAAATCTTGATATTTATATTCATATAACTAATCTCACACATGTAAGGTTCTGTGTTCTATTACCAAATTTACTTGTTCTCCGTGAATTGAGGAACATCCACGACTCAATTATCTGATTATACTTGGTATAGTTGGTTAGACAACAGGAATCTGTCGAGACAAATGGACGGGGAAAATGGAAATACCTCGTTTAACCACTCAACGATGCCACCCTGTAAAAGTTTCAACCAATGAATATTTATGAACATTATTGAGCTTTATTCGTAGACGTACAAATTAACAATATCTTGTTCGAGTAGAAGATGGCTCGGAGAATAACTTTTACATCTACTAAAAATGTAAGAAAAATGTTCCGAGAGGTAATTTCGAGTTTATCGTAGCCATGATCGTTCATTTCCCCCGGTTCGTGGGTCTTAACATCTGGTCGTCATAATTTCAGATTCAGCGAAGGTGCTGCCCTCTACGTGCCGATGAGGAAGCACATTATACGCCACACTAAGTGGTGCTTCATCTCTGTGGCGCACTGATTCCCCCGCGCCACCGCTACGGCGGCGCCACTTGTTGAGAAGTAATCACAGGCCTACTGGGAAATACGAACAATTTACAAATTATTGTGGGGTTGATTGTAAAAGCAGCCGTTTCCTGAACATGGTACTTTTCGCGAGCTAAATCACTTAATGTCACGCAATATTTTTACATTGAGGACCAATGTATGAGACCGAGTGATTTATGGGGGTTTTCTTTTGAGAAATTGTGTAGAAACTACACTAAACTTGATAACGATTGACTACTATACTCGGAAAATTGAATATAGTAAATTAAGATAATTATTTCTGAAGACTGTAATCATTATGAGAACTTGTGGGTTATTTTGTCGTGTTTCGCCACCCATGTTAGTGACCCCCCCCCCCCCCCCCCCCCTCAATACTGACTAATTGTAACTCTTCACCAACACGACGAAACAAATCACTTCTCATCTACGGGTCGTGAAAACCTCTAACTTGAATCATACTTATACCGCGAGCGGTGCCCTTATTTGTTGGGCGCGTTTGACTTCACCAGTATCACTTACTTTTATTTTTGATAAATATTTCTCTGTGTGTTCGTTTGCCTGTCCCGCCTTCTATTGCGCTTGAGGGCATGTTTCCTACTCTTGCGACGTGTTCCTTTGGCCACGGTCTTCTGCCTGTCTTCCCCGTTCTCTCTCTTTCAACCTCTTGCCTTCACTTAAAGTTTAGTACTTGGGTCTTTGTCGTTAGCCTGGTCAAGTCTTATTCCGCTCTTGTACATGGCTACATCAGGTTCTTTGTGCTCTCGGGCTGGTGAGGTACAATAAATACAATATGTGGTTATGTATAGGCCTACCTATGTCCAAACAACAGTTTCACTTCAATATTTACGTTTTAATTGCAAATTGTCTTCTGACCTTAAATTTATCGAAATTAACTATTCAACATCACAATACGTACACTATTTCTTTCATCTTGACACAGAATTGATTGTTTGTTAAACAACTAGACTTTAAAGTATAATTCAACCGCAAACTCTATAGTTTGCTGCAACTTTTAAAAAAGTGGCCTTCAATTCGCCTCTCATTCAAGATACCGTGGAAGGATAATATAAGTTTCTCCACACATGCAACATCTATTTGTTTTCCACAACGGCGTAACATAATGTCTAGTTTAAAGCGCTTGTGTAGTGTTACGGTCAGGAAATGAGGGGGTTCCCATAAAGCACATAAAGCACGGGGACGTTGAGGAAATGGGAGTGCAGAATACAGGGATGCTTAATGTCACAACGTTCAGTTGGACACATAGAAACTTTAAATGTCATGTTGAGATTCAAGTGAAAAACTGGATCCATTTTTTAGCGTGGATATTTCATACACACGTTGTATTTACATACACTGCGCACATAGAGTCATCTGTACTGAGGTTATAAGCGATGAACTTTGGTCAGTGAAAGCACAGATGATGAAAGCCTACCTATGAATATCCATCACCACAACCTGTGGACTTTAGGAATACAATCATCATTGGTGCTCAATTGTTACGTACTTATCGTGTATGAGTGATGTACTGAAAATCAGTTTCGTTACTGAGTGGGTAGACTCTAAATGTGAATTTACTTTTATTTAATTTTTTATTTACATTGAGTTAATAGCGTTTAGTAACAAGAATTACTTTATGGTTACAAATTGTTAAACGGTGGCGAGCTTTTGATACACATCAGTAGCGACATAAGACTACTCGATCCAATGCTGCACAAGACAATGATGCCTTGATTTAAAATATAAGAAAACAATTAGGCTATCACATTTTTAGTACTTATACGGAAAAATTAATATTTTTTCGAGTGTAATTATTATTTAAGCGTTCGTGAAGTATTCATACAAAAACTCTTATTTTACCTGGTTTAGTACGTAATGGAAATACCATTTTGCCTTGAGAGTATTGATTGTTTTTTACTCCCCGAGTTTTCCAGCTAGTTGGCGAGAAACCCATATTCACATAACAGTCTCACCTGAATCCAGTGTATATATCAGTAAGGCGCGTGCCTGGGTTCAAGATTGCAAGATTTGCGTACTTCGTTTGCATTGCAAACAGCGCTTTCAACAAGAAAAGAGGATATGAATATCATTTGTCCAACACTTCCGCTACGAACGGATTTTAAATGAAAGCCTACTCGAACACTTTATGCTAAATTTCTGTTTTGGGTTAGGTTATCAGCGACTGTTATCACTTTTTCACATTGTCATAATCCACACTAATAAATGAATGGTTTTGTTTATAGTGAGAATAAAACTAATGAACAAAATCTCTAAGTGCAAAGTAAGTTATTCTATAATACGTAGTGTAGTGAAACATTACTTTTGCCAATAGTAACAATGCGGACCAATACGTCATGATCTGAATGACGCTACAGTAACAAATTAGAAATACCAGTGTTATGTTATGTTCGTTGAAGGCTTCATTTGTTTATTCAAGATAGTAGACAATATTATAAATTTTTAGCATTCTGTCTTAAAATCTCTCTCAGCGTTATTGAACCGTGAATGATACGTTGATTTGTGCGACTTAGTATTAGCAGGAGTGTTTCCTGTTAGCCAGCTCAATGAGGGTAGAACCAACATTATTTAATTACGAAATGTTCATAAATAATCTCAAACCTATAATATTTCTGGCATCTGTTCTACGTGACAAAATGAAAAATATATCCTACGCCTCCCACCAATTTTCGGTATAAAGGATCAATAAAAGGGCATTTGACTCGCAAGCTTTACGAGTATGTAGCGTTTAATAGAAAACAGATTAACAATTAAGTCTAGCCTATTTAGTTGCTGAAACACCAAAGAGTTGTTTGAAAAATTGTTTTCTTTCTGGTGTTGATTTTGTTGAACGACGAAGAACTATGTCTTGAAAAAAATCTTGATTCATTCCTTACATAATAATTACAACTTGACGTGAGTATTGAATTAAGCGCGTAGTCAATTCGCATACGAGGCTAAGTCGCTCCGTGATTCCTCACTTGGCTTCATCACTCGTACACTTATAAGGAATACAAACACTAAGTTATAATTAGTTGAAACGTCAGGCAAAAGCTTTACTAAACAAGAAAATACATCACGAGTCACTACGCGTTGCTAATTGCGATTTTCAACATGTTTTAACTGTGTAAGACTAGGTAGTTTCATCATGGTATAAGAAATAGTACCAGTTAAAAGATTTTTACATCAAATTTAAGGTAGAAGACGCTCATCGGTGCTTTTGTAGACTCTTAAAATAGTCATTACCCAGGTCATGTCTATTTTTTTTAGGACCAGTCTCTTGGAAGAGTAGACACGATCGTCCTCTACGTCACGAAATGTATTCAATTGTCATCCTCCACTCATGAACACTTACACATGCGTGACAGACATCTTGCAACTCAATTACATTGCCGCGTCTTGTCGCTGATCACATTATTCACCATATGCATGCGGCTTCTTTCCTCTGCAACATTTCCACCCATACATGCCTCACTTTCCTACATCAAGGTAGGTTTTGTATTTTTATTCATAAGGGGTAATGGAGACGCTGGGTGGTTGACGCATATTATAAAGTTTGTCAAAAACCGCCGCATTACTTGGCTCTTATGGCGCAACATGGTAACCCCAGTGTATCACACTAGCTCTGATAATCGGAGGCGGTCTCCAACCACCTTGTACATGTTATGCACTTAATGCCTATTATCTCAAGGAACTATAACATGTTGCAAACATGCAGCAAAGGTGTTTGATCTTTGCGTGATTTGCAATTGTTTTTTATTTTGATCCGGGCAAATCGATTAGAAAACTGCATCCAAACTCAGGAAGTCCATATTTTATGTTCTGTTGTGACACATCATTTTTCTAATGTCACCAGTCTTTACTTAAATTCAAATTAACATTTTTATTTTTATTTTTAGATATGCCTATCTAGATCTGGAACGCGACTGCACGTTATTCAATGAATAATGCAAATTCAGAAACGGGTGTGATAAAATGTTAAATGTTTGATAAGGTAAATTTTATGACACGGTACAGCGCGCGTTAGGCGATATTTTACTTAACACTCCACAACCGCCTTTGAGATAAATTTAAGGCAATTTTTACCAGAAAATGGAGCCGTATTTGTATCTGGATACATCCTAAAAAGTTTAAAAATAATTTTGTTTAGAAAAGAATATAAAATAGATAAGGCTGCTGTTGTATTCGTACGGTTGTATTGTGTTCTGTACTGTTGTACTGTACTGTTGTATTCATACTGTTATAATCTGGTATTTTTTTAAATGTTTTTTAAAACATGAAAGTAACTTATGTAGTCTAGGTATTTCACTGTATTAATGTGTACTTTTCAAGATATTGCAGCAGCCGCCTTGTATATTGGGAAGAAATTTACCACCACGTGACAATCAAAGTTGCTTGATAAAGAAATTTGCATTTGAATGATTGTTTATTTATATAACAAAAATAAAAAAACAGATGGCCAGAGAGGATTGACGTCACATGGCTTGAGAGGAAGCTCCGCTCGCTCAATCTTATCTCACAATCATATTCTAATCTGTTGTATGGCGGTTAAAACAGGCTTCCGTTCGACAATCGCTTTAAATTCTGCTGCGAATAAAATGATTACATCTCAAGATTGTCAACGCATGTCGATACAATTGGAGATAAATATCGTTATGACGTTAGCGGTGTTAGGAATGTAAGCCAATTGAAAGATATATGCAGAGATTTCCAAATATTATATTATCGTAATTTGAGCGTTTCCTCACTTGCAATCAAGCCACATTTTTTTGAAATTTCATCATTGTTATTGTTGTTTAAACTTTGTTATCGGTCTTATAAATATCAGCACAGATATATAAGTAAATGAATTACTCGCCAGACTCTAATAAGGTTTGTTTATTATATTAGAGTAGATCATCCGAATTAGCATATACAAAAGTATAAAGATTTTTTTCGAAAACGACAACAGGCTCAAAAGGTTCCTGAAGATTGAAATATTTTATCATACATAATCATTCATATAACTGCTTTCGAGTAAAATCGAACACAAACACATATAACCATGACGTGTGGACTAGTTGTCGCCTCGCTGCTCACCGCCTTGTTGATTGGCACCAGTCTGAGCCGACCTCTAAACGGCGGTGCCTATATCCTCAGCGAGGCCGTGGATCTAATGAACCTCTCAGACACAGCCAAGCCTCTCTGCTCTCCCAGCGTGACACTATTCAACACGACGTCATCGCTGCGACGTATCGTCAACAGTCCGAACATTGGCCGCTGTCCTCAGAGGTCGTACGTCGACCACGACCACCTGCGCGTGCCTGCGACCATCCTGCACTTCCGCTGCGTCGTCGGGGACAGCTGCCGGTGTAGCCGGTTGGGAGTCTTCCGGTGTACTCAACTGACGAAGGACATTATAGTGAGAAGGAAACCGAGTCTGTGGTCTGACGATGAGGACGATGACTGGGAAGTCTACTCCGTGGACGTGGGGTGTGCGTGTACATCAGTGCAGGCGACGCTTCTGACAATGGTGAGTCCAACAGTGACAGTGGCGCACCCAATGGATGGATGATTGCTTGTATAATCCTTCATAGAAATGGGTTCGAGCCGACGGAGACCGTAAAATGTTTCTTGATTTTTTTTAAATGCTTGAAAAATAACAATTTCGACAATATTATTATGAGTCTTATTTTCATCCAGAAGACTTTTGTGTTGTTGTTGGTTTTAAAATACATCAACATCTTGGTTATAGGTGAGGTAAGTATTAAGAGCTGACAGATCGAGAGGGAGTGGTACTTTGTTGAGTTTCAGCTGTTAATGTTTGCCGTGAGCTTCACTCAGTCGAGTAAGTGTGCGCTTGTTTTGGGCGACATCTAACGCGCTGGCCTGGGTGGCCGACCTAGACCAATGTATATGATTTATTGTTGTTTTATTATATAATAATGACGTCCTATCATGCTTTACCAGTCAAATACGTGGGTTAAAATATTCCTGTTACTTCCATACGATAAAGAAATAAAAATAAACGTATCGTGTACAAATAACCGGCACCACATTCAAAACAACAATATCGCTTTCCTAAAACACCCCAACCTCTTTTAATAAAGACAGCTGAACTATGTTCCATTTCTTTGTGCAGTGATCATAAATGCATAAATGCATGTCATAAATGCATGTCCGATCAAGTTATATAAAAAGTTGTGCATCAAAATGGCGCATTACCTATGTACCTATGTACCAGACGAAGTATGGCTCCTGTTCTAGATGCGTGATAAGACGCTATTATGAAGCAAGAGCACACATAAATGTATTTTAAAAACAATATCAATATTTTTCTGCTTGTGTTTTGTTTCTTAGCGATTGTTATTATTAGTTTGAACTATATTTGTCAAGGAGAAGAGTTTCCACCCAAGTGTATAACACATTTTGCCAACATCTCCCAACATCTTGTGTTATATACGAGAGCTCACTTCAATCTTGCGATACCATTTTGTTTTCAAACCCAATTATTTTATGTGTATCCTAGAAATGTGTCCTACATATTGCATCGTAGATGATTGGATCTCATGTTCCGCTCGTAACATTGTTTTTATGTCTACATGAATATATTTATAACGAGCGTTCCCAATACGGTTTACTCCGGGTTCTAGTTTTCCCGACAACAATGCACATTATTATTGATTTGAATTCATCTGCTTGTGTGGTATACCTGATGTACGTATATTCTTATGTCTACGCTTTGTATTGTACAATGTGTGATCAATATTATCATTATTCGTTTACTTATTTAAGGCGACCGACTCTACCCTATTCATATATAACACTGGTCATTATGTAATATGTATAATATACTTATTTTATTCATCCCTGGCAGATATTACAAACCAAAAACACACCGGATATAATTAAACTGCATAACAACGATCAAGACAATAGACATAGTGACGACACTGAAAACGGTATAAAACATCCATGTTGAAGGTTTTTGGCAGAATTTATCAATTATTCATTACTTAAGAAGTCTCATTATGTCAAGTTCTTTTAACCACTCTGAAGATTAAGTGACTCTAGGTAATTTGATGCAATTAAATTTTACTCGTTTGCCGATTTTGTAAGATGTAAAGGGGTAGGTCTGTTTTAAGGGCTGTTAGTGAGTTTCTTTGTTCTGTTTGTTACGGGGCGAAGCAACCGCTTACATTTAAAATGCAAGACTACTTTCGTTCGGTGATTTTATTTTGAAATTCAAGCACACCCCAAGATTCTGCCACAAACGGAATGCCTGAGAACACGTATTTGCTTTTCCTCTTCTCAACCATAAATAACTAAAGTCAACCTCAACACAGAAGAGGAAATATAAAGGTTTGATTCACTGGGCAATTGTGTTAGGTGTTGACTGTTACCCTTCTACTGTCCACGTATCTGCGTAAACTCCAAAACTTATTAATGTGTAAAAGTAACATTATTGATAATGTAATCATAATAATATCTTTATTAACAATGTGTCCTTTATGATAGGAAACAAAGCGTAGTTAATAGAATAATATCATAGTTGTAGCATGATCCATGTAACACCAGAATGTGGACCAACCCTCCCACCTGTCCAAGGAAATGCAACATTCATTGACTGTTATGTATACATGATTTAAAGAGAAAGCATTATCATTGACAAGTAGTCACTTGATTACATTGTTGACACTTTGTGTTAATACCCACAATAATCTAATAATGTTTCTACTTAATGTATTTAACCTAAATAGTTTAATAATTAGTTAGTATTAGCAGCCATAAATAAATAATAACATTACATTACACACTAATTGATACAGTAATAATATGTTGCTCTGGGTATTATGCAGGTGTTGTTACTAGCCAACATAATTAGATCGAATTAAGTTAATCGATTAATGACAGGTAGATTAAGATAGCAATAAAATAATTATGTAATCGGTGGCCGATTAGTCGGTGTATTTATGCCAGGAACATCCGGCGACAAAGATAAGATATCGCTCACACACCTCCACACACACCTCTCACACGATGTTTATTAATGATTGCCTGATTGGCTAAACTGATAATGAAACTCATACCACACGGTGACTGATAACTGATTGCTACTGTATTTCATCACAGCCCAGGTGATGGTTTATGTCAATCAATATTAGTTGTATAACGTATTTCTGTTCAAACTGTTTCCCGTATAAATTGTAACGAGTTTTTCCCGTATAAATTGTAACGAGTTGTATCCTGGTTGTTTTAGGCCCGTCCACCTTTGCTTCATCCATGAAGACTTGATCGACTGGACTCTCTGACCATCTCGACAAGATTAGATAACAGCTATATTCGTGAAAGGGGTTTCTTGCAGTCCGCAAAGACAAGGAATGAAGTGAACCGTATTCGGTTTATGTGCCAAAGCACAAAGCTTTACATTTTTGCTGGTTCATATTGAACTACTAGTTATTAAGTGAATTGATAAGGGAGTAACAAATAAGTTTCTTCAGCAAAAGTACAAATTATAGATTATGTTATATTGGAACAATTCATTACATGACTGTCAGTATTTATGTTAATGTTTTCAACAATGGTTATAATATATGTTAAGTTTAATAGGTGTATTCAATTATTTATATCTTTGGTGTTATTTCCAATATGAAGTTGTGTTGGCTCGTTTTGAAATACAGGCTCAGTTTATGTATCAATTCTATATTTATTCCCGGCCGTCCTATTATTTCATGCACAGTCCTATGTGAATGTGATGTAGGCTTGTACGATTATGATTCTGTTGCCTTTTCAGAGACTGTCCATAAACTAACGGGCTTATAAAACCCATCTTGTTTTAGTTTTACATTTATAGATTGATAATATAACCCTAAATGTGCAAATTATAGATATTACAACTTGTGTACAAAATATAATGGGTAATTTTAATATAATTAAAACACCAAAAGAGTACACGGATGTTTTCGTGAAAGTAGCTCTAGCTCTGTTTCTCTATTTTCTGTGTATTTGTGTAAAGAACAATTTTTTATTCGATATGTAATTTTTTACAGTAAATATAATTAAAACAACTGTTTGTAATTTTATTTTACCTTTTTGATTGAAACTGTCTGTGAATAACTCCTATGAACAAAACATAAGTTATTCTTTCCCATATTTTATGTTTAACACTTTTACTCCATACATTAGGCATAACATTAATGTTCAACTGAAATTATTATGGACTTACGTTGTACGGTAAGTGCAAGGCAGAATCTTCATTCCAGAGTATAAAGAATTGCGTTTTCCCCACTGACAGACAAAAATAAAATTTATGTTGTGGTAACAATCAACCACGACGTATGTTATTTGATCATTTGATAGTCTGTAAGTAAGTAACCTACGTTTACGATGTACGGAGTATAATTTGAATTTGCAACATTAATTCACGCTAAGTGAACGTTACAAGTATCGTATCAACTGTCTTAATTAGTGCATAGATTTATCTATACTTATTTTTCTTCAATTTATCAATCATGGAGATGTCAAACAACTCTACAGTATTTCCCCTTTCATGCCAGTGTTTTCAAATCTTCGATTATGTGTTGCAAATATCTTGATCTAGCTTTACTATTTCCCCCTTTGCTTTGCCTAGATCATCAACTTTTCAACAACCCTGGCTTTGTTCGTTCCTTCACGTACTTCATCATCTGTGTCAATCCAAGGGATCTCAGGTAACACCACATCCAACTATACACACAATGTTGAGCCTAGTAATTTACAAACACTTTAAAATATTTGAAATAAAACCCCTAGATGTTTGCAAGTCAGTATCTCATGCGTATCAGCAGGCTCGTATCAGCAGGCGCGTATCAGCAGGAGAACGCAATCAATAGGAGACGCGCGGGTACCGTGCTGTGCTTACTATAGCTAACGCGAATGTAGAGGTCTTATCTGAAATTGGATATTAAGCCCTAGTTAAACAACAACGTGGAGTGATGCGTTCTGCCCTCTCAAGCCAGACTACGCCTCTCCCAATTAGGCAGAAAATAAGAAATATAATTGATACATCAATATCTCCAGGTGGATATTTCAGTTTTGTACAAAGAAGTACTCAAATAAAAATAATGTTTTATTTGAAGACTGGATTGTAATTAATTTCACAGTTGGCTGCCATCTTTATTTCTCCTGTAACAAGTGGGTGTATTTAATATTTTAATGTTGCTTTAGGCATTTAAGACCGAGATTTCTACGTGTTTTAATTAAAATTTCAAGACCACCATTAATTAAAAGTGGAATGCTTATAGAGCTTTAAAGTTGTAGGAGAGACGCCATGTAAAATATATTCCGGTATAGATTTGCTAAACTTTGAACGGATTATACATCCAATATGCAAACCATCACAATTAGTAAAGCGCAGTTAATAACGTCGAGGTATATATCATTTACACAAAGTTATAATCTCAATTTTCAATTCCTCCTCAAAAAAGTCCGGTTCCCGCTTTTTGACAATTTTGAGAAAAGTTATTTTGTTTACACAGAACAACAAACACAGACCCCGTTTGTTTTATAACACGGTGCTGTTTATTCAATAAACAATCTTCCTAATTTCATGTTCGTATAGTCAGTTTGAATTGGGGACAGTTGCTATTGTATTTGATATTATTATCGTCTTCTTCAAGTAGCCATCATGTGTGCCCTAGTTCGTAATCAGTTGCATAAATTATTTGGATATAGGCGGTAAAATATAAAACAATTCTTATGAAAGATTAGGATACCCAGTTTATGGCTCCACATTTTAATAGTTATTACAATTGTCATAAATAAATTCAAATAAATATACGCATTCTGTATTAAAAAGTATTTTTAGTTTTTATATAAAGAAACTAATATTTGTACGCGTTAAACAGTAGAAAATGTTTTATTTACGTCATTGAACCAATTATTATGACAAATCATACAACCAAACAATACACAGCAATGGCAATGATTACGGTGATGCCTCAGCCAGCGGTTATATGAGCGCCCTTTACTATGGATGGACTTGAAGTGGCAACACTGGCGACCGGCCGAGACGAAGCCCAGTCCTTTGTACAAGCGACCTGCTTGTTCTGGGGCTGGATACTTGTTATTGTTTAATTAAGTGCCTTATTTCAGCGGCCAGTCATAACAAAGCAGTGGTATCAGCAACGGGGTGGAATAATATGCAGATATACGCGCGTGCTGCAAGGGGGTAACTGGACCTGCTATTGACGTGTGTGTATAGTGAGCAGTGTTGTGACTTATCTAGATAAAATTATCTAGATAATGTATCTAGATAAAATCTGTTATCTATTATCTTTATCTAGCTAGTTTTTTTGGTGTTATCTTTATCTTTTATCTAGATAAAAATACAGATTATCTTATCTAAAATTTTAAGCTTATAGATAAAAAAATAGATAAAATGTTCAACCATAATATAGATACAAAATAATAATAAAATATACCATTTTTTTAAATGAAAAATACTTCTACTGGTTTTCCTCTTTTTTGAAAATGGCGGCAATTTGTTAACACTAATTTTTAGAAGTATAATTTATACTTCTAAAAAGTAGTGTTTGGGAGACTATATCTTAAATTTGACACCGAGCATGTTTAAATTAATTGAATTTTGCATTTTGAAAACTTAAGACATTTTCCTGAACATACCCTAATAGTAATGTATCTTGTACTGATTTTTACAATAAAGTTTGAAATTTTGAATATCCTTAGTCCTGTATCTCTATTCTCTAATAACTTTAAACCTAACTATCCCATCCTTAAAATCCATCCACATTATGATAGATATGGGAAAAAAATAAGTCAATATTGCTTTTTAAGAAACATGTCAATAACTCAATAATATCATTATTATCTTTTATCTTTCCAAAATTATCTAGATAATTATTTTCATCTTTTATCTATTATCTAGATAATTTTTTACACCTTATCTTTTATCTTATCTAGATAATTTTTTGGGGAATTATCTTTATCTTTATCTAGATAAAAAATAAATTATCTAGTCACAACACTGATAGTGAGCATGATACCCTATCTAGCGCCACGCGGTGATTCTAGTCCTCTTTCTAATAGTCATCGTGTACTTTTAACCACACTACAGAACACAGAACACAATCGTCTTATGTTCTATCGTGTACATAATAGAAATACTATAACAAGTTTTGAAATGTTATTAACATATGATGCCTTTATTTGTTTGTTGGTTTGTAAGTTGTTCATGTCAACTGTCTGTCTATTTCATTTGCGCTTGTGGAATGTACATTTGAATGTACATTCAATAAAGGCTTAATAATATTAATTTGTAAAATAAGTAGTTTATTGGGTTTTGTAATATGGCCTGAAGTCAACTTCACATGTCTAGATGTGAAGTCAATATCAATCCAAAATTTTATTTCATTTCGCAACATTCCGTGAGTTCAGACTTTCTTTCCCACTTTTCCAATTCACACAAAGTAGCCACGCCGGTGAGTGGTGTGAACCGTACGTAAGGGGGGGGGGGAGGAGGGTTCGTTTGACGCATGCAACATGTTTAAGACCCTCAAATGTGAAGTAACGACAAAAGTTTACTTCTTCCATCTCTCTTCAAAGATTTCATCCGTCTCCTCAACAACTCTAAGCTAGAGGCAACTTACGTACGACCAGCTAAAAAGAAATATATAATAAAAATACCAGTAGGTTACGCAAAAGGATGAGACGGAAGGGCAAGAGCGGGAGATTGAAGGAAAAGTTCGAGAAAAAATAAAATCCTCTAGTTTGAGAGCCTGAAACGGGAAACATCATTTCTGTCTCGCTCGTCGTAAGCTAACGTTGTATATCTATATATTACAGTGTATTCCTTGTTAAAACCGATAAGCTTCCTTCGAACTCGGAGTGGGCTCTCCTCTAACAGGCCCGACCTAAACAAGGCAGAGTCTTCTGTTGACCCTCAGGAACAACTCTTTATATCTCTGATATTATATAGACGACATGTGAGCCATGATCAGTACCCATCGACTCAATAACAACTCAAGGGGAAACAATATTTTACGATAACATACATTTGGAATACAAACCTAATTTTTAATGTTTGTAAACTTACAAATTGGAAACAACAATTTGACCATTATAAAATATAAATTACACATAAATGTAAAGAATTAGGTGTCAATAATTATGGCGTTAACGATGCAAGTTTGATTATAATTATTATGCATTAATATATTATTATATAAACTATATGACAGTAATACGTAGCAGGAAAGAAGGACGTGGGAACAGCAAGGAGGGGACTGGGACGAGGTGGGAAGACAGAAACATGTGGAGATTATCAGTTTCCATGCCCACCCAAATAGATTTTGACGTGGAAACAGATAATGATGATGATAAACAATTATCGTAGTAATTATCAACCAGTTAAGAGAAATCCTTAAACACTCCTTCAGTTAATTGTTCAAGATAAACTATATTACTAAACTTTCAATTCAATCACATTTCCAACTTTCAGCTTTCTAGTTCTTACATAACGAGAGACTTTCAATCGCAATTTCAACTTTCAAGCTTTTCAATCTCAGTTTGTACACAACGGAGCCGAGCCTCCTTGTCAATATATCACGTTAACATAATAAAGGCTATAGCCAAAAATGTGCTGTATGGCTTCTATTGTAAACACGAAATATGTGCCAGAAGTAGGGTGAGTCTTTATTACCTAAACATGAGATATGGATACAGATATGGCAAACATTTTAGTAACGCGGAAAACTTGCTTCAAGACGCACTGAGGTGATGTATACTATCTCTGACGGTGTCTTGTTCGCGGTACTAGTGGCGGGTTAGCGAACTAGATGACAGGTGTGCCGTAATCTGTTTATCTGGGTTTAATCGTGATCGTATCGTCAAGATTTAAGATAATATAGGAGTACGACATCTATTATGATCACCAATTCCTTTCATTGTTGATAACAGTAATCCCTAATCTAAACACACTCGTCTGCTTTCTGTCTATTTTAGTTCCATACTTCACCGACAATTCAAACCAAGGTCACTTTTGTTACTAGTCAATCTTACATCTTGACGTTGCGTATAATATTGCTCCTGCGTTTCTTCGTTATGTGTTTTTTATTGCAGCCGTAAACACATCTGTTTTTCTACCGACGATTGCGGTTGTAATAAATTCAAATTTAATTCCCGTCATGTTTTATTAAACGTCATCTTGGACCACAAATCAAAATTGTTTTGTCTAAGGAATAGATTAATTTCCGTCCACTCGTCAGAGAGATTGTCTATTGTCTGCCCTAGATATAGTTCTGAGCTGAATGTAAGTTGTTGTCGGGAAGCGGCGTATGGCATGCTAGAGCCACCCTCCAACATCAAGGATATAATCTAGACAATAAGCAGCAGAGGTTTAGATGGGGGGGGGGGGGGGGACGAGGGTTAATTAGTATTACTGAAACGATGACAGACCCTGATGCCTTACTCATGTCACTATATTAAGGTAGCTATGCAGCTTGGGACCCGGCAGAGGAGCCTAGGCCAGATCAGTGGTTCCTCCACCAACTCCGTGTTACTGTGAGAGAAAAAGCTACGAAACGTCCAGTAGCAGAGTTACTCTCAGCCATAGCGTTATCTTTACGATAGCTAATTATATGCACTGGAACAACATATTTTCAAATTGTGATATAAGATGCTTTGAGAATAATGAGTGGATGGTAAACATATACCAGATTCTTGTTGCATGAAAGGTAATAATCTAAATACAGATTTGTTTCCATTTGTGAGTAACTCGCTTACATGGAGACAAACGAATGCAACCATGTTGGTTATTTTGGCTAAACTTTTAAATGTAGGAAAATATCAAAAGAGATTGCTTTGGCAATATATTTTTATGTGTTGTTGTGCAGGTAATGTAAGATTAACAAATGTTACTCATAAAAGTTTAAAATATAAATAAAAAAGTTTGTCATAAGAATATGATCTAGTTCCAAAAACATAAAATTGTATATTATTCTGAATAACTCGAAACAGTTTATGCACATCACTTGAAATCATTCACGAAGCCTCGTCTAAAACTGAGATGACATTGCTCATGTTTTACTACCCCCACGTTGAGAAGATGTTGCGTATCCGGCAAGTTGCAGGTTGTGACGTGTGCGTGAAGTTGACTGAAGTTGTCACGGAGACTTGGATCGTCAGTCAACGGGTGCGAGATTAGTTTAATTACTGGATAACGAGTCGGGTGTAGAAATTTGTCCATCCATCAGTTATTCGTGCTACGAGTAGATTCTTTCTGCTGAACAAGCTTAACTAAATTAATTTCAAGATAACATGTGTTGGTACATTGTTTTAGTTTTGCGCCTTCTACTGGAATATAATCACTGCAAACTGTGGTTGTCTTATCTCCCGTTCTTTTCATACACGCTCTTTCAACGAAAGTCAACACATTTTTCACATTATCAAAGGCGGTTTTCTGATTAGAAAAATGCTCGCAATGTTTGGAATTTCCAACTTACCACTATACGGCCTTAAATCATCACAACATAATGGCCCTGGTTTAAGTAAATGATAGGAACTATAGAAACAAATCTTTTGGACGTCCTGTGTAACGTTCATGTGACATGGCTAAATAACTAAATGAACGTATCTATCCACCTTAATTGAACTCTTCATTTCATATTGATCTCTACTATAAAGAGAAATTAATATCACTTCAATTCAAAAATAACTCGACCAAATTGTGAACCAAATCTGAACTAAGAAGATGCGTGTTATGATTGATGGAGCTGAGCGTTAGTTTGAAACTAGCTTAAACGGGGATTGCTACCTTAGCGCGGCAATCCGCGGATTAAAATATCACACCGACGTTGATTAATTGAAGAGTGAGACAGCGAACCGAGGATTAATTACGAATTGTGAGCCATCTATCAAAAAATCATTTATCTGCCACTAAACAATAAATAGCAAGAGCGCTTTTTGTTTTGAGTGAGGGTTTAGTACGCCCCCAATCCGCGCGCACGGAAATGCAAAATAATTGTGATTTAATTACATATGATTTATTTAGATTGGTTTGCGCACGCGGCGAGAGATAGAATGGAAACGTACGACAAAATGTTACCCTAATCGCGTCATTATTATGCTCATCCTCTTTGTTTTCGAGGAGTACTTTCAATAGTGTGATACACATCACTGTCACACAACAGCGCATGGCGCGTTATCGCGCTGTCACACAACAGCGCATGATGCGTTATCGCGCTGTCACACAACAGCGCATGACGCGTTATCGCGCTGTCACACAACAGCGCATGACGCGTTATCGCGCTGTCACACAACAGCGCATGGCGCGTTATCGCGCTGTCACACAACAGCGCATGGCGCGTTATCGCACTGTCCGCTTCACAATGCTGTTTTAATATTGCGCGAGTGTCCGACTATTGATAATACTTCTTCTATAATATGGGTTGTTACTTTGATGATATTGATATTGATGAATTTAACATTCATATTTCTTTTGATACGTAAAGTGTTACGTATAGTTATACGTCTACGTATAGTTATTTAGTGTTATTATTTTATGGATATTACGGACATTTTGTCTCTGGTTTTGTTATCACCATTGATTCTTAAACGCTGAAAAAATACAAATAAAAAATAAAATTTGCTCAAATTCTGTGGAACTGACTTGCATGTTTATATTTTTGTTTTGTATTCAAGAAATATAAACAAAGGTTTTGTTCATTCAGAGTACAACCTTCAATTAGGTGGGGTAATAAACTAAACAAACCTGGTGGACAGGTACAGGAATTTCTAATGATTTATATCATTTTAATGTTTAAATCTAACGGGTGCTTTTTTGTTAATTAGTTAGTTTGCTGGCATTTCGTAGATTCCTTGTATTACTTTTTTACTGATGGGAAATAAACACAAGTCGAAAAAATAGAAGCAAATTTGGCCCGAAACATTTTGCAATTAAATAAAGATAAATAAAAGTATGCATAGAATGAGTGATAAAAACCGGATTCCAAAAATCCAATTCCATTGGGAATTAACTGTTTTCCACGCAGAGCCGTCCAACCTTTCCCAGGAAAAGCCTAGTGAGGTGTACGGATGGATTTTTTTATCATCCGTTTCTCTTTTACAATAACAATATGCAGCACAGTTCAGTTCAGTCACAGTATTCAATTATAATGCCACTATTTTATATTGAACATGAATAAATAAATAAATAAATTCGTATTTATAGAGTCTACCCACTCAGTAAAAAGACTGATTTTCAGTGGGGGACTTTAATTTAAAGCATTATACATTACATGTTACATTGCATTATACACATTCGTTACGCCTTAACCGCAATACTTATTTGAACTGACTTTAAAAAGAAAAAGATGATCTTCTGTCTAGATTCTAAATATTCTTGAATTTCTCGCTAGAATAGATCCAGGTGGCACTTCTTGTCGTAAGAGGTGACAAGGCGTAACGAGTCATCACGTCATACGCATTACGTCATGTTACAATATCTCATCATCATCATCTTACATCTCGTGAAAAGCGTTAAACGACGATTGACTTAATGTCCCAGGCTTTTGTCTAACTTGTTGTGTCGCATGCGCTCCTCGATGTAGTTAAGCCGTCATAAGGTTTATTCCTGACTCTTCCCTTAGTCCCTTGCTTTAATACAGATAACACGGGAGTTGCTAAGAACTCTATGAGGGGGGAGGGGATGTTGGAGGGAGGGGAGATTCACACGTCCAAGTTCGTAAGGGCTAATTCCGTTCAAAGTTTAAATAGGTTTAGGTACTTGGAGTAGGTGATGATAAATATATGTACGTTTATAACAGAGTGCGAAGCTTCGCAACAACGCGCGGTGATCTCTTCGTACCAATGATAACACCGACTTTCAGCGACGAGTCGATGAAAAAATAAAGTACAGTTTACTTCTTTATCGAAAAATGTTACAAACACATTTTATTGTTGTGTTTGAAATACATCTTTAGATGTTGATGAAAAGTAAACACAGTCATGTGAACACATTTTCTCTACATCAATCATAAATAAATACGAACCCCTATAGTTTTTAGATCCACAAATCACCAGTTTCGATCACTATTTGTTTAACTCTGTACGAACAATAGATCAGTTAGATTTCGATTCCATCACAAAACGTCAACCAAATCTGCTCTCAGACGCCGTGAAAAATGTTCGTTGTCTAAAAAGCAACTCTCCTCTAGTACAAGATGTTAATTGGACGCTTAAAAGCGTAAAAGCGCAGTTGTCAAGTTCATTGGGTGCGCCTACGCGTTCGCAAACTATCAATATACGGACGCGCCCCTGGTAGAGAAGAATTAATGCGTCTTTCTGTGGCGCATAAGATTGTAGGCTCGGCTCCCGGGGTGACGCGTAAATCAATTTGTCTTGTCAGATATAGTTTTTCCATCATATTGAAGCGGGTGTGACAGCAAGGTGTAGTAGTGTGCCTGTGACAGTCATGTCCCAGGGGTCGAGCGTCAACTTATTACGCCACGCTCGATATTTTAGGGCCGCGACGAGCAGGTTTTAAAACGACATCGTTCGTGGGACCTCTTACACTCTTCGCAATCAACTTTGTTCTTTTTTTTTTTACAAAGAACTTTACAAGACAAAGCCTGCAATTAAAAGTTGCTCGTCTTGAAAACGAAAACTTAACCTGACTCAAACAACCTTAAACAAAATTTTTAAGTCGTCATAGCAATTTCAGTTCGATAGATTGGTTTAATCTTTATCTCTTTCCTGACAGAAATGTCCCCAATAAGACGGGAAACGGGCCATGTCAAGGGTGAATGGCGTTTGTCTGTTCATTAATTGTATTAGCTTTTGTGGAGTTGTCACGTGGAACTGAAATTATATTGGCTTTCTGATTAGAGATATTTTCCTGATAAATGTCAAATTGTTGAACTGTGGAAGTTTAATTAACAACTTTCTTAAACAAATTTAGAAAGGTTGACAGTTTAAGTGATTTCCTTTGAATGGAAGTTCAGCTCACTTTCGATGTCCGTAAAATCAATTAGCAATAGAACATATCAGCTGGAAGTTACATTGATATTCGATCTGTTACTATCAACACATAATACGTTTTACTGTTGTTGGAATCGAACACAGCGATTTGATTATTTATCCTCCTAGCCTAATGACCCACCACAAATGCAATACATGTTTCAAAGTTAACAATTTTCGAATTACGTAAGTACTGTCTCAAAGTCTACCCCGACGCTACGCCACTGGATCATCATGCCCCTACAAATAAAATCTTACTATTTAGTATTTAACATCCTATCAACAATATTGTCAGTGTTTCCTTTTGTGGTTTTCGGCAGCTTAATATCCGTGAGATCTGTTACCATAAAATTAAAATAGTATATTTCCACTCACCCCCTTCTGACGATCCTGGGGCCGGATTCACAAGAGGTCTTAACTTAGGACCGGTCCTAAATCCTGCTGTACCGTATGTGCTATTATAAATCCATGGCAAATCCATGGTAGGCCTACTACACGGCCCAATTGATAGCTACTTTCGTGGAAATCACAGCGAACTTAAAATATTGCAAGGCGGTGTTTTAAAGTTAAGTGTTTTGTTTTCTTATATCTCCACAATCTAAAAACAGAGAAATGTGTATGTCAAGGTAAGTAACCGATATTTATTTATGTTCACACTTCGAAGTCATAGACGCATTGCCACCATCTTTGAAAAAAGATAAGACCAACTCAGACCGGGCCTAAATATTTGTCTCAAGTGTTTGTTATTTACTAGGGTTTCTTAGCAACGTCGAGTCGAGGCTATGTGTAGGTCCGTATCAGCCAATGGCGTAGTGGTCCTAAAGTTAGGCCAGGCCTAAGTTAAGACCTCTTGTGAATCCGGCCCCTGGGCTTTAGCGGGGAAGATGGCATCGTGCACAATCCATAGTAACTACGCAGACAAATGTAATTCACAATCACTCACACACGCACACTGTTGACGATTATTTTATATTTACCCGATGACAAGATTTAAAACAATCTGTACTCGAATCAGCGCACACGAATCTAAAAAACAATACAAAATCCGGCACAACACGAAGGTTACTTCACCGGCCACACCCACTCATAATATTTGATTGACTTAAAGTTCAGGGCTAATTATTCAGTTCTCCTAGCCCGTCTGCCTGCACGAGCACCCGCTATGTGACTGACTGACTGTCTGTCGTGCTGATATCTCTGCAATGCCGAGGGTATGTGTATCTTCAGTCCAATGTCCGAAACCTGTAGACTTGACGTAGCACACTTACCTCAGTCGGATGAGACCCTTGGATCGTCATCACAAGGTCGCTCTGACGAATCATCCAGGGGAGTAGGGGGGAGGGGAGTAGTTTAACCGGTGAAGGACAAGTTTATACAAAGCATATGTAGAATGCAGTTTGATTGCTATTGTTCAGGCCACCTTTTGCCAGAACAGCAGCCTACCAGAAAGGGTTCTATTATAGGGCTTGTCAATCGTGGAATTCTCTTCCACTCAAGATCAGGATGGCACGCTCATTAGATGTCTTCAAAGCCTCTTTAACGGAGCATTATTTCAACATTGTTTTGTAAATTTTCATTTTTTTATTAAATAAATAAATAAATTAAATTCACATTTAGAGTCTACCCACTCAGTAACTAAACTGATTTGCAGTGGGGGACTTTAATTTAAAGTGACTGAACCAACCCTGTAGGCTTCGAACACCATCGACGAGTGAGCGATAACCAATCAAAGATCGATATTTCAAATACGAAACATATGAATCAGTGATTGGACAGTGCGAACACCTGCGGACAAATGTCAGAATCAACAAGGCTGATTCAGAACAACTTTGAATTTATTGAGTGCTTCGTTGCTAGGACGGCTCCAAAGTCACCGTTTACTTATTCCTAAGTTTTTTACTTCATATTTAACAGTTGTATCTTATAATTATATTTTCATTCATATTATGTTTTCATGTTTTTTTGTTTTGTATTTTATATTTTGTATTTTGTATTATGTTCATTATTATATTTAGATTTTAAGTAATTTTAGTATGGGTTGGCAGTCACTCTGGTGTTTGGAGCTGTGCTCTTTTCTGCCAACCCCCATTCACTTTTGTAGTAAATGGAAATGATTAATAAATAAATAAATAAAACACACTTTGCTTATAATATAATAATGGGTGTACTGACGAAGAATATTTTTTAACAGATCTACTTTAAATTTATTTGTGGAAGATTAGTTCAAAAGATCTCATTAGCATTTTAGCAATACACTCGAGTAACAAATAATATATTCAGGAAATAATATCGATTTACGAGGTTAAAAGTCTAATGAACAGTTTAAGTGACTGGCACCTCCTTATTTTGTAAAAAAAAAATATAATTTTAATTCTTAATTGTTGCTAGTGGCTCACATGGCTCAAAGTGTACATTCTAAATGCAATGCGATGCGATGCGATGCAATAAAATGCGATACAATGCAATCAAATATAATATCAAATTGTATACGAATACGCAAACCATATTCACATATAAACATTTTTTTCCACCAGTAGTTCTTGGGCGCGTAGCCTACTTATTCGTTATTGATTTCATTCTTGTTAATTCAATTCAATACTTTATTGTGTACGGGATTCAAATTCAAGTGAAGACAGGAAAGGAAATCTTCAAGTAGGAGTTGCGTGGTCATTAAAACAAATAATATGTTTTCATTTCTTTATTGTCGTAACCCCAATAGTGAAAACATTGCAAAGGGTGCTGTTTCTTGGTCAAATCGGGTGCTCAGAAGCTTAAATAGTACAATACATTGTGTCCAGGACATATCAGGCGATTCACAAAATATTCATTTTTTTACAATGACGTTAGCAAAATTTCGTACTTAACTACGTGTATTTCTTTCTCATCTGTCAAGTCAAAATAGCTTCTTATTTATCAAAAATTATTATATGGTGTAAGTTTTAAAATTATTTACAAATTCATTACTAAATGTTTAATTACTTAAATTTAAAATAAAATGCAAAAGGCAAATATTTACGTTTTCAGTAAAGTTCACATTTCACGTTGTTTTATTGCATAGTTTATTATTATAATAGTTTAAATCTATTATTTAGTCAAATGATTTGAAAAACAAAAATGAGAAAACTTTAAGTAGTAACAGACGTACGCTAAGCAGTATGCTATGAAGTAAACTGTATTACGGCAATACTATAATATTAAACCTATTATAACGAACGGGTCTGGTAGGAACGAGGTTAACCATATTTCAAATGAAAATACGATTATTGTATGACGGTTTTCACACCGGTGTGAATCGGCTAGGTACACACTGTTATACATAAACACTAGTGCCTATAACCACGGCTTGGCAGATAGGTATACTCTGTTACATAAAAATGTAGTGCCTAGAACCACGGCTTAAGTATACTCACGACTTCATTTCAAGGTATAGCCTGTTACACCTCTGCTTGGCAGCTAGGTATACTGCGTTGCGTCATTACTTGGTAGGTATACACTTTTGTATAACGCTCTTGTTGTCAGCTATACCCTATGGCACCGTCACTTGGTTTGCTAGTTACATCCCTCATATACTTTGTTTTGTCGTGACTTGGCAGTTAGTATAGGTACACCTTTACATTGTTCGTGCTTGTATTTTGCTGTTGCACGATATGTTCGTAGGTATACCCTGTTCAACCACGAGTTGGCAGTTAGGTACACCTTTACATTGTTCGTGCTTCTATTTTGCTGTTGCACGATATGTTCATAGGTATACCCTGTTCAACCACGAGTTGGCAGTTACGTTCGAAGTGTTTCAACATACTGTGATTTCAGGTATACCCTGTTGTTGTACCACGGTTTGGCAGAAAGCTCGTTACAATTTATAAATATAACTTTAGTGTTTCGCATACATTTTCTGAGGGATATTATTTATTTATGCACAATATTATTAAATTTACTATTATAATAATACTTCAATACTCTTCAACACCACAAATGCTTTACAAGAAATCACATTAATAATTTTTGACACAATTATTTCAGCATTGCTTCAAAAATAGGGGGTTTCCTTTTCTCTATTATGTATTTATTCGGCTCGAATATTTGGTACTAGTCAATAAAGTGGTTTCGTTTTTTGGTTTTTAACAGTTTGTGACCTTTCACATCTTTATGCTCTCCGTCTTTCAATACGCACTATTTAACATTAATGCTCCAACAAGGTAAAGTGTAAATCTGTCACAATCCCAATTTCAGAAATGTATTAACAATATTCATCATCATTGTATACATTCGTTGATAAATATTTTGTCTGCGTTCACTTTCCAACTTCAAGCTTAATCGTTTCCCAAAAAAACACGATTCATAACGTGATTACAGTTAATTCAACAACCAATCAGGTTTCTATCACTTTTTGCCACAGTTCTAAAAAGTCTTGTAGAAAATTGTAACGATGCACTCAATTAAAACACTTTGCTTAAAACAAATCAACTTTAAATTTCTTTTGGAGAACTCAGACTTTCACTCAGACCGAACCTTGTAACACTCGAACGGTTTATTGCCTTGTGTTTTACAATCCAATATTTGCACACCTCCCTCCTACGTCGTGAACAACTTTCAGCCGGTCATCAGGTCTTGTGAGAATTCTTCCTCCGCGTAAGAGTCGGGCGAAGATCCCATACAGAGCAACTCTCGTTCCTTAGACGCCTCGACGTGCAGCCTGACCGCAGCGTCACCAGGTAGCAGCACTGACGCCGCCGACCAGTAGCCCTCGTGGTACCCCTGAGGGAAACACACCTGTTAGTGTTGCAAGACAATGTATCTATACCCCATGCAGAGCAACTCTCGTTCCTTGGACGCCTCGACGTGCAGCCTGACCGCAGCGTCACCAGGTAGCAGCACTGACGCCGCCGACCAGTAGCCCTCGTGGTACCCCTGAGAGAAACACACCTGTTAGTGTTGCAAGACAATGTATCTATACCCCATGCAGAGCAACTCTCGTTCCTTGGACGCCTCGACGTGCAGCCTGACCGCAGCGTCACCAGGTAGCAGCACTGACGCCGCCGACCAGTAGCCCTCGTGGTACCCCTGAGAGAAACACACCTGTTAGTGTTGCAAGACAATGTATCTATACCCCATGCAGAGCAACTCTCGTTCCTTGGACGCCTCGACGTGCAGCCTGACCGCAGCGTCACCAGGTAGCAGCACTGACGCCGCCGACCAGTAGCCCTCGTGGTACCCCTGAGGGAAACACACCTGTTAGTGTTGCAAGACAATGTATCTATACCCCATGCAGAGCAACTCTCGTTCCTTGGACGCCTCGACGTGCAGCCTGACCGCAGCGTCACCAGGTAGCAGCACTGACGCCGCCGACCAGTAGCCCTCGTGGTACCCCTGAGAGAAACACACCTGTTAGTGTTGCAAGACAATGTATCTATACCCCATGCAGAGCAACTCTCGTTCCTTGGACGCCTCGACGTGCAGACTGACCGCAGCGTCACCAGGTAGCAGCACTGACGCCGCCGACCAGTAGCCCTCGTGGTACCCCTGAGAGAAACACACCTGTTAGTGTTGCAAGACAATGTATCTATACCCCATACAGAGCAACTCTCGTTCCTTGGACGCCTCGACGTGCAGCCTGACCGCAGCGTCACCAGGTAGCAGCACTGACGCCGCCGACCAGTAGCCCTCGTGGTACCCCTGAGAGAAACACACCTGTTAGTGTTGCAAGACAATGTATCTATACCCCATGCAGAGCAACTCTCGTTCCTTGGACGCCTCGACGTGCAGCCTGACCGCAGCGTCACCAGGTAGCAGCACTGACGCCGCCGACCAGTAGCCCTCGTGGTACCCCTGAGAGAAACACACCTGTTAGTGTTGCAAGACAATGTATCTATACCCCATGCAGAGCAACTCTCGTTCCTTGGACGCCTCGACGTGCAGCCTGACCGCAGCGTCACCAGGTAGCAGCACTGACGCCGCCGACCAGTAGCCCTCGTGGTACCCCTGAGAGAAACACACCTGTTAGTGTTGCAAGACAATGTATCTATACCCCATGCAGAGCAACTCTCGTTCCTTGGACGCCTCGACGTGCAGCCTGACCGCAGCGTCACCAGGTAGCAGCACTGACGCCGCCGACCAGTAGCCCTCGTGGTACCCCTGAGGGAAACACACCTGTTAGTGTTGCAAGACAATGTATCTATACCCCATGCAGAGCAACTCTCGTTCCTTGGACGCCTCGACGTGCAGCCTGACCGCAGCGTCACCAGGTAGCAGCACTGACGCCGCCGACCAGTAGCCCTCGTGGTACCCCTGAGAGAAACACACCTGTTAGTGTTGCAAGACAATGTATCTATACCCCATGCAGAGCAACTCTCGTTCCTTGGACGCCTCGACGTGCAGCCTGACCGCAGCGTCACCAGGTAGCAGCACTGACGCCGCCGACCAGTAGCCCTCGTGGTACCCCTGAGAGAAACACACCTGTTAGTGTTGCAAGACAATGTATCTATACCCCATGCAGAGCAACTCTCGTTCCTTGGACGCCTCGACGTGCAGCCTGACCGCAGCGTCACCAGGTAGCAGCACTGACGCCGCCGACCAGTAGCCCTCGTGGTACCCCTGAGAGAAACACACCTGTTAGTGTTGCAAGACAATGTATCTATACCCCATGCAGAGCAACTCTCGTTCCTTGGACGCCTCGACGTGCAGCCTGACCGCAGCGTCACCAGGTAGCAGCACTGACGCCGCCGACCAGTAGCCCTCGTGGTACCCCTGAGGGAAACACACCTGTTAGTGTTGCAAGACAATGTATCTATACCCCATGCAGAGCAACTCTCGTTCCTTGGACGCCTCGACGTGCAGCCTGACCGCAGCGTCACCAGGTAGCAGCACTGACGCCGCCGACCAGTAGCCCTCGTGGTACCCCTGAGAGAAACACACCTGTTAGTGTTGCAAGACAATGTATCTATACCCCATGCAGAGCAACTCTTGTTCCTTGGACGCCTCGACGTGCAGCCTGACCGCAGCGTCACCAGGTAGCAGCACTGACGCCGCCGACCAGTAGCCCTCGTGGTACCCCTGAGAGAAACACACCTGTTAGTGTTGCAAGACAATGTATCTATACCCCATGCAGAGCAACTCTCGTTCCTTGGACGCCTCGACGTGCAGCCTGACCGCAGCGTCACCAGGTAGCAGCACTGACGCCGCCGACCAGTAGCCCTCGTGGTACCCCTGAGAGAAACACACCTGTTAGTGTTGCAAGACAATGTATCTATACCCCATGCAGAGCAACTCTCGTTCCTTGGACGCCTCGACGTGCAGCCTGACCGCAGCGTCACCAGGTAGCAGCACTGACGCCGCCGACCAGTAGCCCTCGTGGTACCCCTGAGAGAAACACACCTGTTAGTGTTGCAAGACAATGTATCTATACCCCATGCAGAGCAACTCTCGTTCCTTGGACGCCTCGACGTGCAGCCTGACCGCAGCGTCACCAGGTAGCAGCACTGACGCCGCCGACCAGTAGCCCTCGTGGTACCCCTGAGAGAAACACACCTGTTAGTGTTGCAAGACACTGTATCTATACCCCATGCAGAGCAACTCTCGTTCCTTGGACGCCTCGACGTGCAGCCTGACCGCAGCGTCACCAGGTAGCAGCACTGACGCCGCCGACCAGTAGCCCTCGTGGTACCCCTGAGAGAAACACACCTGTTAGTGTTGCAAGACAATGTATCTATACCCCATGCAGAGCAACTCTCGTTCCTTGGACGCCTCGACGTGCAGCCTGACCGCAGCGTCACCAGGTATCAGCACTGACGCCGCAGACCAGTAGCCCTCGTGGCACCCCTGAGAGAAACACACCTGTTAGTGTTGCAAGACAATGTATCTATACCCCATGCAGAGCAACTCTCGTTCCTTGGACGCCTCGACGTGCAGTCTGACCGCAGCGTCACCAGGTAGCAGCACTGACGCCGCCGACCAGTAGCCCTCGTGGTACCCCTGAGAGAAACACACCTGTAAGTGTTGCAAGACAATGTATCTATACCCCATGCAGAGCAACTCTCGTTCCTTGGACGCCTCGACGTGCAGCCTGACCGCAGCGTCACCAGGTAGCAGCACTGACGCCGCCGACCAGTAGCCCTCGTGGTACCCCTGAGAGAAACACACCTGTTAGTGTTGCAAGACACTGTATCTATACCCCATGCAGAGCAACTCTCGTTCCTTGGACGCCTCGACGTGCAGCCTGACCGCAGCGTCACCAGGTAGCAGCACTGACGCCGCCGACCAGTAGCCCTCGTGGTACCCCTGAGAGAAACACACCTGTTAGTGTTGCAAGACAATGTATCTATACCCCATGCAGAGCAACTCTCGTTCCTTGGACGCCTCGACGTGCAGCCTGACCGCAGCGTCACCAGGTAGCAGCACTGACGCCGCCGACCAGTAGCCCTCGTGGTACCCCTGAGAGAAACACACCTGTAAGTGTTGCAAGACAATGTATCTATACCCCATGCAGAGCAACTCTCGTTCCTTGGACGCCTCGACGTGCAGCCTGACCGCAGCGTCACCAGGTAGCAGCACTGACGCCGCCGACCAGTAGCCCTCGTGATACCCCTGAGAGAAACACACCTGTTAGTGTTGCAAGACAATGTATCTATACCCCATACAGAGCAACTCTCGTTCCTTGGACGCCTCGACGTGCAGCCTGACCGCAGCGTCACCAGGTAGCAGCACTGACGCCGCCGACCAGTAGCCCTCGTGGTACCCCTGAGAGAAACACACCTGTTAGTGTTGCAAGACACTGTATCTATACCCCATGCAGAGCAACTCTCGTTCCTTGGACGCCTCGACGTGCAGCCTGACCGCAGCGTCACCAGGTATCAGCACTGACGCCGCAGACCAGTAGCCCTCGTGGCACCCCTGAGAGAAACACACCTGTTAGTGTTGCAAGACACTGTATCTATACCCCATGCAGAGCAACTCTCGTTCCTTGGACGCCTCGACGTGCAGCCTGACCGCAGCGTCACCAGGTAGCAGCACTGACGCCGCCGACCAGTAGCCCTCGTGATACCCCTGAGAGAAACACACCTGTTAGTGTTGCAAGACAATGTATCTATACCCCATGCAGAGCAACTCTCGTTCCTTGGACGCCTCGACGTGCAGCCTGACCGCAGCGTCACCAGGTAGCAGCACTGACGCCGCCGACCAGTAGCCCTCGTGGTACCCCTGAGAGAAACACACCTGTTAGTGTTGCAAGACAATGTATCTATACCCCATGCAGAGCAACTCTCGTTCCTTGGACGCCTCGACGTGCAGCCTGACCGCAGCGTCACCAGGTAGCAGCACTGACGCCGCCGACCAGTAGCCCTCGTCCAGTTAGTTTTAAGGATTCAAAATTTTCCAGCGGGGTAAATATTTAACATCTTCATGCATAACTAACTAATTAGTGCCTACACAATCAGTTAGAACATTGATTCGCATAGAAGGATAGTAAATAAAACCACACGAAGCACAGGAAAACCAGACCTGTAGTGACAACTTTACATTGCCAAAAAACAATAACATTTTCGTCAATTAGGGTGATTTAGAAAATTAACCTTTTGATCATAAAGTCAACCGGTTATAACTATAATTAGCTACGAATCTGCAACAAAATGAAAGCTAAACCCGAGGGTCAAGTGGGTGTGTTTCAATCTGCACATCAGTGAAATACGCAGAGCTGGCCGGGCTGTGGGGTGGATTACGTCATAACCGTGAGAGTTTGATGCCGGTAAGACATCAACTCTCAAAATACAATGTCTTCGTTTGACTGTCTGCAAACACTAAACCTTCTTAAGATATGAACTGTGTTTTGTTATATAGTGTTTAAGTAGTTTGTACGCTTCAGGTTGTAACTTTTATCACACACTCTAGTTGATGGCACCTGCTTCTTTTCGCAACCTAGCGCGTCAAGTGGCGAGGATGTTGTGTTACGACTCTGAATCAGCGGTTAAGACAAAATAGCCGACCGCATAAGTAAACATGACTTGAAACTAAAGTCTGATGTATGACCGTACTCTCGTCATATGTATAAAAATGTATTCCCACGAAGTAGTAGACTATTGATAGTTGGTAAAAGTTTCAAATCATGTTCTTTTATTTCCTGCACTGTTACCGCATAACAATGGAACATAAAACTTTAGTAAAAATTCAGTGAATGTAAAGAATATACGAAGACATAAATTATTAAAATTAAGACACACAAAGCGCAAGCATGAAAGAACGTCACGCTAATGACGTGTAAATTACACCAACTTAAATTTTCCATTAAAAATTAAAATTTACAAAAACCCTAACGCGTCTTTAATAATGATCTTACCACAAAACGTGAATTTATTGCACAATTCGTCGAGCTCGCCACCCTCGCTCGAACAAGTAACCCTTCCGTTTTCTTCAGGCACAAAGACTGAGTTCTTGTATGGCTGGGAAGTTATGAAAAGCTTGTAAAAATAATGGGCTAGACAGTTTTCTTGTCTCATAAATAAAAAGGCAACTCCCTTGTGTGTGTGGCAACTCGCCATTGTGGAGCTCATTGCTCACTTTAATAAAGGTGATACCATAAAGCTCTTGCATCAAACTTCTTTGCTCTCTGCTCGTCTATAATAACTCAGGTTTTAAGAAAGCGTGGATTGACTCGCGGCATATCCGATGCACGTACGGAACGTTTACCCCTCCCCCCTTCTCTCATGCAAGCCGCGGAGGGGCTCAAAGCGAGCGCAAGAGACTCCTGTTCGTAAGTTTGGTGTTTGATCCCCGCAACGGGCTATCCTGAGTGAAAACGACGGATATTAAAATATATTCCAAACCGGATTGAATGTTCAACTAGGGTCACTTGCCCGACTGTCGCAGCTTGACCTCTAGACCAGGGATCACCACTATAGCGTACGTGATTATATATTTTGATAAGACCCGTGTATGATGAAAACATGGCCCGTGAGCCGAATATAAACACCGTTAGATTTCAGCCAGTCCGCAAGAAGAAAGAACTATGCTAAATAATAGTACACCCACTCAAGCAACTAAACATTCTATTGCGGAACAATATAAAATGTATAAGGATTGTAAAGAAAAGACAATTGTTTGCTACATGACGGCCGGGCGTATAGAGGAGGGGACACAAGATGCCTTTAGGGTTTGCTGGTCGGTCATCTGTTAGTAGAATATCACAACTATATTTGCCCACGCGTTACTCTACAACATATTGGCGCTGTAAGTGTTATATCACAATGTAAGTCAATGTAAGGAGTCGATCACAATTAGCAGTTTTTCACCACCAAACAAATCAGTTCAGAAAATCGTTTACTTACAATGCATCCAAAATATACAATTCATTACCACAGAACCATCGCTCCTACAATTATATTAAATTTAAAAGAGAAACAGAAAAATACTTACTACACAAATCTGAAATATTGTAATTTTAATCACATCCCAATTTAATGTACATTAAATACTTCTCGTAGTGTTACATTGTTGTAGTGCTATATTTCATTATCTATCGATAAAAACGGTTATTTTTAATATATTTTAATACTCTCTTAATGTTATATTGCTAATATATTAAGAAATGTGATGTAGTATTCATGTTTTTCTCTGTTACCAATATACGGTAGGCCTGTTTGTGACTTTTTCCCCTGCTACTTTTAGTTTAGATTTGAATCAAGATTATATATTTATACATAACTATAATATCACATCTAGTTTCTATGCCATCATTCTAATGTACTGTGTATTGTTTTCACCTTCCTTTTCTTTCTTTTTTTTAGTTGAACTTTAGTCTTTAACTCTATTTTAAAATTAGATGTTTAAAGAAAAACTGTATAGTGTACTTCACCCTTACATGTCTAGTTTTTAAGATTGAATAATCATATAATAATGTCAGTTTTATAGGTACTTCATTTAGTGTAATTTTAAGAAGGGTTAATTGTTAGAAAAGTACATATGTACTTAAATTCGCCCATTTTTTTTTCTTTTCATAATATTTTTATTTCCTAATGTATTTGTTCATATACCAGTGCAGTTGTATTTTGTATGTAAAAGAAAAAAAAATAAAGACGCTATTATTATTATTATTATTATTAACTATATATCGCAAGTCAGCTGATGACGCTGCAAACGTTGTCCACTCCGCATTCCCATCAGCTATAAACAGTGACTTCTCTTATGTGAACCTAATTCATTGCAATTTATTACCTTGCTTGCTCTTTATAGTTCATTTGTATTTTGTAATTTATAGTTTCATATATCATTGCTGGTGCAAGGCCGAACAATGAAGTTAATGGTTTGCATTCTGGTGCACAACACGTTGCAAGCCCGTAAGAAAAGCCAGTTCTATCACACACGGGACTGAAATAGTAGCATTACTTTAATCTTTAATACAAATATAATATCACGTTTCGTTTAGTTGCTCAACATTCAAAATATTGCTTCGAAATAATATGTAGTATCAAAACGTGGATACTCACTTTGATAATTAAATGTCAAAATGTTGTGCAAGTTGGCTGCTTAAACGGGTCCTGCTCCAATGTCGTGTTGTTTCCCTCCCTGATTGTTTTGCAGGGGGATCAATACCCACATTGGAATATATGTTTGTTTTCTTAAATATGTATGGTATCTAGGAGTACTTATTTTGTTTGCATAACACATTAACGAAATGCATGCAATTATGTATACATTAAAGTATCTTATTCGTATGTGAGACAACTAGCGTTTAGTCATATATTAAATACTTTACAGTAGGTTTTTTTTTGTTTACAGAAAATAAGGGTACAAATTGATTGTGTCGGTTTTTTATGTTCCTAAATTTAAATTGTCCTGTGTTGTTTTGTAGCCTACGTATTAACGCCATAGCAAAAGGACAACAAACAATAACACACAGCTTTAAACAGTGTTTACTGCAGGCCGGTGCTGCGCAAAAATCGTTTAATTCATGCAAAATGAACGACAGTTCGTATATAAATTATAACGTTTTGCATTGTGAGTTTATATTTGTAACAAATATATTTACTTTGTAAATATTGGCTATGCTATTTCCATCAGTAACACAATTAGTGTTTTCAAATAGCTTCTGAATAAATTATGATCTCTTTGTACACTTAATACACATTCCGCCGAAAGTGATGAAAAATGGAGACAGAGAGAAATAATTGAAATGTTTAGCTGTGATATTATTGTGAGCCGCCCATGTGCGGTGACGCCGGCAACGCTCGGTTAAAACGGTTTCCAGTAAGCGTAGGGGTGAGGAGCGGTGGGGGGAGAAATATGGGAGAAAGAGACACGAAGAGAGAGAGAGAAGAGAGAGAGAGAGAGAGAGAGAGAGAGAGAGAGAGAGAGAGAAAGAGAGAGAGAGAGAGAGAGAGAGAGAGGATGAAAGCGAGACAAATGTGAAAAGAGAAACGAAGGAATGGTTTGCTTGATGAAATATGTCACGAAATAAAAAAACAATTTCTCAACCAATTTTATCATAATATGTTATTTTATTTCCAGTTTTTCTATTTTCCGCTTTTCGTGTGTCTGGGAATGGAAACTGTGAGAAAAGTATTCGAGGTACAGGTGTTTTAAGTAAAGCTTGTTTTAACAAATGGCTGACATTTTTCCAAGCACTCGCTTCGACTTTCCGTTATTGTGAATTGCTTAGTAATTTCAGCTAGCATGTTTCTGAACGTTATTATTTATAACAATGAAACTTGCAAACAATTAGAGTTAAACAATTTTTTGTTTCGTAAATTGCTTTTTAAATACTTGGCTGATATCAACTAAGAAAACTAAAACACTGCAATATTGTTAAATTGGAATAATTTAAATTTATATATATATATATCAGTAATTTACGTTAATATTGTAATTTGTTCTATTACATAATGTGACACCGTATTGCTTATTGGACATAGCACGTAAAAAAGATAGTTTGATTTAAATTACTAATTGAAATTTATAATTAATGTTAATTAAATGGTGCTAATACTTTTTATTTTATTTCAACTATACCTTTTTCTGTTGCATTATATTACTATTTTGAGACAAACTTGGAAAACATACGCATTATGTTGTTTTTATTTTAGTTTTATACGCGAAAATAAACATCCACGCTGATTTTAATTTAATTTTAGTTTTTGTTAATGTAAAATCTAGTTAGAAGCATTTACGCTGCTATTGAAGTTAGGCGATAAATTAATGTAGCCCATAGGGGAAAATATTACATTTAAAGGGAACGAAATATTTCAACTTATACAAACAAATTTGTTTCGTGTAGGTTGTTCTTGTGGCCAAAACATTTAAGAAAACAAATTATAAACTTATTTTGGTCGAAACATGTTTAAGCATGACAGGCCGTGGGACGTAAAGGCTGGCAAGAACAGTTTATCCCCTAAACTATGACCTTTATAAGGGTGGAGGGGGGGGGGGGGGATGGTTCGTTTCGTGCAACCAATAGACAGAAATCTTAAGTCACGAAGGGGTTCGTTGATATTGCCGAAATGAAACAAACATCAGAACTTTACGAATATTAGATGATACTAAACTTCAAATAGAAGGCTATTCTTATAAATTATTATAATTAGGTTATTAATCCCCAGCCTTTCTTGATTTTATTTTTTCGTGCAGAAACCATTTAAATAGACTGGCTTTACAATGACATGCTATACTGATAATTTACGGTAAGAAGAACCCCGTAGTCACGCAAAGCACAGCTGGGGCCTGTTTACTAAAGAGGGTTATTTATGACTAACCTTTGACTGCCAACAGAACGCCAAGTGAAAATTATTGGCAATTATCAGCTTTATACAGACATTTTTCACAATAACCCTTTTCTAATTAAAAACCCTGAGCTGGTTAAAGTGTTTGATAAGTGATAAGAACGGTTCTGCATAGGTTGATGAATGGACTGAGATTGAAGGTTCTTGCTCATCACATGAACCGTGATGAACGTAGAACGCTGCCGTCTGTACAGTGTAAATCACGATAGCTATTGTTGGGTACCGACGAGGCAATTTATTTTCTAAAGCAGACAGAGCACAGTTATTTATTTTTACCGCAAGTTTTTTTTAAATTTTTTTGTAAGTATACTACGCTGATAAGCAAGGATGATATACTTGTCCAACCACCGCCATCGCGATATTGCACTATGTGTATTCTACATTGCAATCCCGCGGGGGGGGGGGGGAGGGGGGGGTGGAGTATCTTATTACGAAGTTTTCTGCACGATCACTTTTTTTTACTCTGATATTTTACAGGTGGACATCACACGGGTTTTATTTCGCGGTTTTAAAATGCGTACGTCGATACTTGAGCGTCGATCCTGTGGGGACTTGATGACGTCACAGCATCGCGTGTGACGCGTCTGTTCAACATTGGGTCCAAGGCAGAACGCAAAACAAGGCCGCTTTATGTAACACTTTTATAGCACCGGCTAACTCTGCGTATTACCCATATATTTTATTTATGTTTAGGTGGTACGGAGACGTAATGGTTTGAAAACCTTCGTATGTGGTTTTAATGCAATTTTACTGAAAAACGTGGGGATGGGGGAGAGAAATTCCATATTTATCATTACGCCTGACGGGATGTAGTTCTTCATGCAGTTTGTTCAGTAGTAAATACATAACTAATGTAATGTCATGTATTCAGCCGCAATTACAAACCAGGAATATGATTTTACATTAGCAGCTATATTCTGTAAAAGGCGATCTCATGGCTATTCTTAATAATACATGTAATAAGATACGCATTCGACCGCGTCTTTCTTGATGTCTACACGGTTTTACTGTTCACAGTTTTACGACTAGACGCAACGGGAAATAAATAATTCTTGTACTCCCAAAAGCCGCAGCGTAGTGTAAGCGAGCCAATTCGTGTTCTCGCAGAATTTGGGGCTGGATAGAAAAACAGTGTAACTTGAATGTGACAAATTTTCGGGGGTGTGGCCCCAATTTGACAGTTGATTGTCAAATTAATAATTCGGGCGCTTGGGATTTCGACAAACCTGGATGGAAAGTGAAATCAGGACGCATGTGGACGTAAGCTGGCTTCGAGTAATGTGGTTTTAGTAACTGAGCTTTTCACCGCTCTGGTTCAGAAGCATTATGAAATAAATGCGGTGTAACATACGAGCATTACCTGTTCGCTCACTGTATATTATTGAAAAGTATTCGTACCGTACTGACAACTATAATATACGGTCGTCGGGGGTTATTATAACTGGCCTTGTATTGTAATATGGCTGAAAAAAAGATTTGTATCCACACAATCAATCTTATTATCTCTCATTTTTGTCTAAATATAATTATATCAACAAGACATTTAAGAAGGAAGGCTGCTGAAAACACATGGTATGATTATGGTATTGGCCATTGCTGCTTCACGTCTCATATTTCGGAAACTATGATAATCGAGACGATGGATGATTGATAGAGATCCAAAATTGCAACACACCCATGCCGAAGCCAGATTCTAGTCTGAAAGGTTCTAAATATGATTACCAGAGAAACACCTAACAGACTTCGCCAATACCATGGCTAGCATTAACCTTATGAATATGACCGAGCCTAGATACATATTGGCGCATATCTCCCCAAGTTTCTTACCCCACAAACCGTAGAGAGATAAATCAAGGTGAGTTTACTCTTAGTACACATACACAAATCAAAACTTGTCTATATTCAGTTAGATTTGTGATATTTTATTATCTTTCAAAATTTATAAATTTATAGTGACATGTGTGATTTATCCCACTACGATTTGCTTTGAGTTGGCGTCCCAGTAAGGTATACGCAAATATACGAGATAGACATTTCACGTATTGTTTTCCATTATCTCCCCCATTTCTTAGGGGTGGGAATCACCCCTTGAAAGTTGTAGATTTGTCGTAGGGAGAAAGTAAAATAATTACATTTTAAACCGATACTTCCACATGTTTAATGACCTGTCTTTCAGGCGCGCTTTAGGAAGGAAACGGTACAAGATGTATCGATGAGTCTGCCTTGCCTGATTGAAAGCCGCTGTCCCGGAACTTCTCCCGGAGTCGTCGACAACCGGAATTCCGGTCTGGTCTGACATTGAGCAGCAGTCTGCGCCTGCGTGGAAGTCGGTTCCGCTCTTTGCCGCCGCTGAGCGGTAGCAGCAGCCGGGGTTAGTTCCTATCCGCGCCGCCGACGAGCGGTTCACTGTTAAACGGCGCCACGGTCGCGGCGTCTTCACCCTTGTGGAGCGGCGGGGTTGAGAGTTGTCGGCAGATCTCGACAACCGATGCGGTAATGTGTTTTGCTCTGACGTCTCGGGTTTGCGATTTTTCAATGTAGCTTGAGCCTGGAACAAGAAACATCATGTTGTCATTCTCGCAACTCGGTTTACATTAATCAGACGCCCACTTCAAACCTTTCATTGACCACAGTTGTCACAGCGACTACATACTTTCATCACATTAGTAAATGGTCTATAAGATTATATTTAATATTTACGATTAGAACATTTAATTATTAGTTAGACCAATAAATTATTCGATTGGCAAATATGTAACATTCTGTACTTTTTTCAGATCATATATTCCGGCGACTTTACGCGTGTAGTCAAGCCCCCTGTTCCAAATTGTGTTAAACGTGTATAAAGATATGACTGTACGGTTGGAGCACAGATCGGATTCATATGGTTTCTAGGGACGTGGTTTCCAATCCGGGAAAATGCATGAATATTTATGATGTTTTCATCGTGCACAAAACCAGAAGTCAATGAGAATCACGAGATTTTAGATACAACTTTTGGTAACTGCTCGTGTGTTATGAAGAAGACATGATTTTTAACCCCTGCGCATTGAGGGAGTAAAATATAGGACCTCGGAGCAACTGAGCTGAGCAGGAGAGCAGTTTCTGAATAAATCTAAACGGAGGGTGTACAATAAACTAACAGTATCTACATATGCGAGTGAGTTCTGTACATCTGTTAATATTGTTTTTATGCGAATGTTTGTGTAAATTATATTTGTTCTTTATTTGAAGTTTTATTGCTCATGCATAGCCGAGTATAGGTTTTTGGAACTTTAGTTTGTATTCGATTTGTAAACATCAACAATAAACAAATATGAAATAAAATATTGAGCACAATAGTTTGTTTCTCAACATTATTCAAAAGGTACGAAAAAGTTACAGGTTAAAATTAGTTATTCAAATTTTCCAGAACCACACATCAAGGCATTTTCTCATTTTTTTCTCATTTTGAATAATCATTTATGAAACTGTGAAAGACTTAGTTAAAATATTCCGCAGCCAAAACATGTAATAACAGGTACAATATATTTGATACAAATCATTAAAATAAAAGCATGTCACCTTCATTATTATGAGCCAAATCATAAATATAAATTCAATTTTAATTATACTTGTATAACAATATGTAATGCTGTAAGGATTCAGTAGCTAATATACGAGTGTAGGGCAATCAGACGCACATAGACTCATTAATATTAATGTCATAAAGGCAATAGTAGTCGGGTTCTGCAGAGGAATTCGTAGGGATATCCAATTAATGTGAAAACAGAGCATTTTAATTGAAAATTCGAAAACAATGTGTCCGCGTTCTCATTATACGACAACGTGCAAAGCATGACTTGACAATACTAAGTGTAGTACGTAAATATCCATTAGTTTTTGGGACAAGCCGTAGTCCGCGCTGTTTGACAAGGTATTACATTGTTTATGTAATCAAGATTATTGGACTATACTAATTAATGTTAATGGAGGTACCGTAGTATATTTATAATTTTAAAACATATAATGTGTAGTTTCATTTACATTATGATCTTCTTATTTTAAACTGCATAGGGATAATAAAAATAACCCCCGAAGGATTGCCATGAATGGGATTATAAGATATTTAAACTTCGAGAATCCTATCAGTAGTGTGATAGAAGTAGAAACAGTCTAGTAGTTGAGAAACTGTAAGAATGACGGCTCCCTCCATATCCCCTCCACAGCTACCCGACCCCCCTTAACTCTACGAAACGGCAAACTGAAACAAACTGATTTTCAGTTACGTATTTCATTTTGTCGGGTTGTCACGGAGTTGAGGGGGGTCGGGTAGCTGTGGAGGGGATATGGAGGGGGCCGTCATTCTTACAGTTTCTCAACTATATCTACCTCATGTGTACAGTTCTCTTCAAAACTATGTTCAAGACATTAATGAAAGTAGCAAAACCAATTTAGTTTCAAATGGAGTCCTGTCATGACATCGTGCAGGAACTGTCATTGTGACAAACACGCTGACAGACAATGACAGTCTCAAAAGACGTATTTCACAAAGGTAAAGTGAAGTAAATAATAAAATATGTATCTGTTGACAGGCGCGTTTCTCAATACTCGTACCTGAATAATGACGTATTGTTTCGTGACTGGAATAAAATCACATATTTTCCCGTGTTATTATAATGCAGTCCGCCAACAGGAGAAGAATAAATAACACAAAATAACACAGCACGTAAATTAAACATAACATTAATCTCAAATGATTATTTCGTTATTTTTTATGTTTGATGAACACCAACGCGTATGCAATCATTAATATTGATATTTCACAAAGTAAACACGCCTGCCAATTATGAGAATAAATTACAAAATAAAATCACACTTTTGTTATTTGCATGGGATGTTAAAAAAATATATATAATTACGAACACATACAGACGCGTTCTGTTTTGAAAGCTGACAATGATTAGCTATACTTCGAGAGACGACGTCATAGACCTAACTTGCGACAGAATGACACGATGACGCGCCGTGATGACGCGCCGCTAGTTGTCATAGCTCTGCATGACGTCACTATTACTGTGGTACGGCCTGACACTGTTTAACAAAGGGATGAATCTGCCCCCTGTATAATACTGAGCAATTAAATGTGTGTTCTTCCTGACACTGGAAACATAACTAGACTTAACTCGTCGTGTACCGGCTTTATAATTCGGGATTAAAACCTTTGTCGCGAAATAAATTGGAAGTTTAATCCTAGTTTACCCAGTAAATTTGTGCCATAATTTGGTTGTGCAAATATAATTACAATTCAAATGAGGAAATGTTGATAGAGATGAACTGGATTTCATGATTTTAATTGTTAGGTTTATATCGTATATATCAAGGAGACAATGGTTTCGTGTTATTGGCACAAATACCAACACTACTGCATGAGTCCCACTGCCTTTCAATGCATTTAACAATACTTTAGTGGTTCGTGTTTTTAGATTTATTCAAACCAGGTTTTAAGTTAGATTTCCTTGTTTAATTGAGTAGCGTTTAAAATAATTTTAAATAAGTTTGCAATGGATAAAAATGCCTCCTTAAATACAAATGTTTCATATATGTGATTAAAATTAATACAAAGCTAATGTTAATTAGTATTACAAAACCATTGCATAAAACTCTAAGGAGAAGTAACATGATGATCAACTTTAACAATAAAATGTGCACTACGATCAAGTCATTAAATTATATTATTGATATCGGCATTATACAGTTTTAGTCCAAAGCTTAAATTTGTTTTGTATTGTTTTATTTTATACTAGGAACAATTTCCAATTATGATAAAAACAAATATTAGCTGGAATTTCAATAAATGTTTTTGAATGTTGACTTCAAATATGTGTATGTGCGTTATTAAAAAATGCTTGGACAATATGAGTAATACGGAACCAGTACGATCAGATTAATACATGGATTTTTTTTAAAGAGATGTTTTTATGAAATGGTGATACCCGACTGTGTAAAGTATAAACTCATGACATTTATGTTTCGTATACTCATTTTAATGATTATTATTGACGATTGCCATTATGGTTAAGTAGTTCTCTTTGTTTTCTTTATAAGTCGTAGTTTCTTATATACTGTAATTAATAATTGTATGTTTTTACTTCACGCCAAGTTAATTATTGAGTGTATGCATTGGAAGCAGAATCTTCCATGTAAAATGATTCTAACTTTAATCCAAGTACGTTAAGCAAATCAGTGCATAAATCACGTACGCTCCGTTCTATTGATAATATTAGTAAGTTTCCTCGCCAATATGTTTGATAATTTCTCCACGTCGCGTCTAGTTCCAAGTTCTGACTGAAGACAGCGCTGCGAACCACGTCTTATAGAATCAGAGTTGAGACGCCATCAAACTTGCTAACTAACTCGGAGGGAGCATAATAACTCCCAAGTTACTCACTTTACAAGTACCCTGTTTAAGTGACGTACGCAGCACATTTCGTTAATTTCATCAAACGTGTCGCAATCATAATTCACACAATGTTACTGCGCACTTAAGCTGGAGTAATGTGAATGGTACGGTAGGTAAGCTAGTAAAACGAGGTTTTATTGCACGCAATAGTTGACTGGTGTTCATGAATCCAAATTGAGATTTAATTCGGTTGTTGTTAAACTAAATTACCAAATCTAGTTCGCACGAATCACTTATAAACTTGATTATATTAAAAACGTAGATAACAGTCTTGTTTTGTGAGATTTGACTTAGGCATTTTAGTACAGTCACTAAAATTTAGCCTTTAATTCAATGTGAATTAATAGATATACTTGTATCTGTATTTATGATCGACCGATTGCTACTTTCATCACATGAACCATTTGGGATTCATTCATCGTTTCGAATCCATGTCGCGTTCTGCGTCAGAAATAAAAATAAGTGAATTATCTTAATTGAATATTATTTTTGAGAAGTTGGCATATCCTCTCATTTATCAACCTTGGTGGATGTTCTTCTGCCTGGGTTCTGTACATATCCTCCCTCATACGTATTCGTACCCGTATTCTACCCAGTCGTACCCAAAATAGTGACTATCACTGATTGGCATCAGACAATCAGTGCGCTTCGATCATTAAAACTATCAGTTATATTATTGTGAACAGGAAAATACAGAGCAACTATAATTATTATATGGTGCACTTTTCTATGATGTTAAATGTGTCTTTGGCTTAAAATTAAAAAATCGTAGCGTATTATATCAACTAACCATGTTTTCATCAAGATTCCCATAATTATTTAACGATATTATAATATATGTATCGCCTTTAGCTACTGTCAATCTGTCAGGCTTTGTATGGATATCGTGGCAACGTGGCATCAGCTAAACAGTTTGAGAAGCTTGACGTGTCTCATCAACTAACCGCCTATCAACAACAAACCATTAGCATACCCGTATTCTTAGATATTCACCGTCGGTCACTCTGTCAGCTTTTGTTTTCAAGTATCGGAAACGCATAGATCTGGCAACGTGGGGTCAGTTAAACAGTTTGACTCGCGTAACATGTTACATGGACAACCGATCTGTTATCAATACATCATTAGCATAATACACTGTCACAATGACAGGGGTGTCGAACATGCATAGAGGGAACGGAGCAGCTCTTTAGTACCATCAACCATCATTAGCATAATACACTTCATGACACTGTCCAATGACAGGGGTGTCGAACATGCATAGAGGGAACGGATCAGCTCTTTAGTATCATCAACCATCATCAACGATCTACATATTATGTAAACAAGGAAAGAAAGACATGTGATATATTAAATTTATAGATAAAGCTCATGCTGGCAAATGTGCTGGAGAAATGAGGGCTTTTAAGAAATTAAGTTGTGTCAAGGGAAAGTATGTAGCTCCGTCTAGCCTAATGCAGGGTAGCCTGGGGGGAGGTGGAGATAGATTTGAGGGAATTTACAAGAATTGGGTTCTGATTAGATATAGAGAGTTGTGTAGTCACCAACAGGGACATTTAACTGAGAGTTTATTGGCGGTTAGTGTTCACTGGTTTAAGGCGGAGATGTACTCTTAATATTAAGCGCGAAATTAAAGTTTTTTATACTTTAATAAAAGTATCTTGAGAGCACAACACTATATTAAAAAGTGATTTATGTGGCTTCGTAGAACTAAGAACTGGATTATGTATTTTTCAAATGCTGTAACCTATCTGGTTTTTAGTTTCGTAACTGATTAATTAACTTACCAATTCTTTAAATAGTTCCCAAAATATCGACCTAACGAGTATAATATTTTGAGAGTTTGTTAATCTAGGTTTTAGCTTATGATAAACTTCATTTGTTTCATTAATCACTTTTTCAATATTATAAAGCGTTTCAAAGATATTGCAAAAAATGTAATTTCGTTCAGTTTTAACAAAATATATTCAAGCGAGATAGAAAAAAATAGGAAAAGTTGAGCGTGGTAGAGAGAAGCTCTGCGACTTAGTTGATGGGAAATATTACAACTAAATATGTGTGAAGTGTGTTAGTGGGTTAGGCTGTACGATCGCAGAGAAAGCAATTATCATTTGTCGGTAGATGAGAGTCTTATCTGACTTGATTATATTGCCACTAATACCTCTAACACGAAGATGAGTGAAATTACTTTCATAGAAATGCGATGTTAAGTCCACACATTTAAAATTAACGTTCACGGTAACCGTAACAGTAAAATAACGTTCTATAAATCCAATTGGCTTGGCTTTAGTTTCGCTTTCTTCAGCAAATGGAATTGCTTAAACGTCACGTTTACTGTTAGAGTTACTGTTATTTTTCGACGTGAGTAGGTCCTTAGTCTTGTATTGTGTCAACTCAGAAGAAAAATAAACGATAACTTGAATAACATGCTTGAATATTCCTTATACTAATAATCCTTATGAACACTTGTCAACAGACAGCTCACAAACACAAACAGACAATGAAGTATATTTAAACGCACATTTCAATTAATAAACAGAGCGTCATTTTAATCTAGCAAATGTATCCGTCTAGTGGATATAATAGAAGCGAACCCTTACATGTTTTACGGCATATTAAAACATTGCTTTGTAATTGACTCGAATTAAATTGGCAAACGAGATTTTAATTTAATTTCCAATTTTATTTGAAATATGAGCCCTATTGGTTTCCAAAGTGCGCATTAGCCACCTTAAATGGCGGCATGGGTGCGTATAAAATGCAAATGTTTCTCATTACGCACAGGGACTGGTGGCAAGCTACAATTTTGTTTAAGTTTCCGGACACTCGCGCTTAATCTGGAAATTGAATCGGGATTTAAGCACGAGTATGAATTGGTAATAAGTTATAGACATTACGCTTAAGGGAAGATAACGAGGGAATACAAATTAAAATCAGACCACGTAGAATGGTCAATAACCACGTGACAACGATATTGTGTCTCTATATTGAAACAAAAACTAAGCTAACTTTATCACGAGTGAAGAGTGACCTTATATGTTTTGTGTTCATTACGTGTTGATGGATAGCTACGCAATACGCATGCACGGGATACGCATACGCGTACACAAGGACACAAAACTAGATCTTACCATTTAAAAACAGCTCTTCTGCGCAAATCGTTTAATCCAACATTGCTGCTGATTATTGTTAGTGATTAATAACAATGTGTACTACAACACAGCAGCGCACTCCTACCGAAGCAACACACGTGCCGCACTGCTGTCAATCACTTACCCTGTGTGTTCGTACGCCCGAAGATGTGATCCATTGTAATGGATCCATCTCAAAGAGATTTTCTTCTCTATCCCGTATCTATCTCACATAGAAATCAGTATCGGATCACGTTTTACAGATACTTCAATCGAGGCTGATTTAGAAGATTTTCTTTGAAGTTTTATCAATTCGTTTGCAACTTTAAAGTCGGCACGAAGCGTTTCGTGTAGCACGGAGCTCTGATAGATTGTGCCAATTAGGTAATGACTCACAACAAAGGACATGGTCTCTTAATGCAAGAGCATCTAAGCGCGTTTCAGGCTTAGGACACTAAACTTCTTGTCCTATTACTCACGACGATAAAAGACCAAGGAGCGGAATACTTATTATATTTGAAAATACATTACACATGTTGTTAGTGTTTTTAAACGTTTCTAAGGTCAGTTTTAATGTTGTCTTCCCAGATACTTGCCACTTCGTGTAAGCTTATCTTATTATTGAAACAAAAGCTAACTTTGTGCATAACTGGAAGAGGGTCCTCCAAGATCCAAATACTACAAAGAGTTGTGGAATTACCTTTTTTTTGTGAATTTACTGGAGTATTTCTCAAAAACAAAAATATTTAATGAACTTGATATGTTTTTGATTATTAATGTGCAATGTGGCATCATCAAAAACTATATATTATAGCTTGACTGGGACTTGCACACAAGATTCGACTGCGTAATCTACATCGTATTCAAATATCCTCACGCATGGTATGTATAAATACCCTCAAAGTACATGTAGTTGAGCTTAATTATGTAGACTCCTTCGCTAATACCTTTAGGGACCGGTTCGGTGATGTCCACGATGTCTAAAGGCGTAGCTAGGTCTCGTGGCGATGTCGATGTTCCTCCGTTTTAAGGGCTGCAAAACGTGTCAGGACGAGGAAACCACACGAGGATGAAAATAACGGTGAAATGCGGTAGACGGTGTACTCTGAACCGAATGACTGGTTTAATAATGAAAAAGAAAGCCAAAATGATACTAGATACAAGTGGACCACATAAAACGTTAATAAAACGGGAGCGACTCAATCACCGGTGTGTGACCGAGTCGCGACGACGAAGAAGTGTCTTCCGGTATTGTTGCAATTTAGGTGTAGTTTCCGTACCGTGGTACTAGGGCACCGCCGTCTAAGTACATGTGAATGTGATACTGTATGATAGCAGGCTATGACTATAACAATTAGGCTATCAAGTCAAGTAAATATACTCAAGTTATCCTACAAATCGATACTTTGTGTGACATTACGTAATTTTGAATGACACACAGACAGCCCCTGAAACTTACGTGATTATCTTAAAATCGGTGGTATGTCACGCAGGTTCGTTTACATTTGCTAATATAACATGTAAGTGAGCTTAATTAAAAGGTATCAAGTCAAGTCAATATACTGGGGTTATCTTACAAATCGATACTTTGTGTGACATAACGTAATTTTCGAATGAATCACAGACAGCCCCTGAAACTTACGTGATTATCTCAAAATCGGTGGTATGTCACGCAGGTATGTTTATATTGCTCATATCAACGATAGATAGTCATGAAGGGGGGAGGGTGGGGGGTAGGGGTCATGTAAGGGTAAAGGTGTATAGTTTTAAAATATATACAAGCTATTGCAGGGAACTTTAATACATTTTAAAAATAAACGAACGTCAAGGCGATATTGGTGTTTAAAGGCTCGAGAAGTAGTGTTGTCTTTAGTGTATTAATTATTCTCGGCAATGGCAGCTTATCAAAAAGAGATTGTAGTTCAATTTGTTGTGATTTTAACATTACTAATTACTTTTTATTAGACGAAATAGAACCAAAATTCTGGGCTCAGCTCTCCGTAAAATCTACGTACTCGGATGATGATTTCAACCGAAACAAACGAACATGATCAATTTAATTTGAAATTCTCTCCCATTTCCATGGCTGATGCCTACCATAAAAAGTATTATTAATAATTCAAACGGTAGTAAAACGCATAAGCAACAACACATAAAAACTAATTAGAGTCATAAACAGCCACCAACACCGACTGGGCGATGTGTGTGCGTTGGATATTGTGAACACTCTCTCGTAACAATCTACACCAGTACAAATAACAAACATTTTGATTTCACCTTGTTGGTTTGACTTGATGCTGATACATGAGATTGATTGGTTTTGGTGGTTGTTATTCAATATGAAAAGTAATAACCGAATACGTGTTACATACGTACTCACTTTTTACGTTACAAATATGTTTAGCACTTTTCTCATTATTTTAATTCAGTAAAATTGTAAATTATTAATGTCTTCGTGAAACCGAAAACCTAAATATAGCTTGCTTTTATTTAAAAGCAGATATTGTAAGACGTATGCGTTGACTTTTACGTAAGTTATCAACGCGTCACACAGAGCGTTTCCTGGTTTGTATAATACCTTTTTCCACGTATGTTACCATCATGTAAAAAAAACTTATTAAAACCGACTATTTGCAGTAGGGGCTACAGCATGAGTAATGAAATCGACAAAATGAAAATTTAACTCAACCCCTATCTGTTCTGGGAGAGATGAACTGCTCTTCTCCCCCTGAACGATGAACTGCGCTACTCCCCCTTAACAATGGACTGCGCTACTCCCCCTGAACAATGAACTGCGTTACTCCCCCTGAACAATGGACTGCGCTACTCCCCCTGAACGATGGGGACGTCCATCGCTCCCGAAACCTTGTGGTTTCAGTACTTCTTCATTTTCGTTTTTAGCTCACGTTTACTAACCATAGGCTACTGAAGTAGAAATAGCCCATTTTTTAATTAGTTTCTAATATTCCACTGAAATAAATTTGAAATCTACAATAACCTTTGTGTGTGTTTCGTTTGATATTTATTATTATTTTCAAAAGTATGAGCCACTCAAAGAATTCAATGCAGACATAATTAAATCCACATTTTTAAATTGCTGATATATTTCTTATATTTGTATATCTTGATTTACCTGTTTGGATTAAATTTAATTTATTCATAGGCATATTTGTATGTAAGTAAGGGCTGGTCCACACAGATTTTTAAGACATACGATTTAAGGTTTAACGCGTAGTCGTAAAGTTGGATCATAGGAAACACGTACTGGCGTTCACACAAAGTTTTAGTTTTAAGACGTTGTTTTCATTGTTGTTTTTAAAACAACGTCTTAAAACCTTATGCATTATGTCTTAAAAATCTGTGTGGACCAGCCTTAACATACCGCTCGTAAGATAAGCATTGAGCAGGAGGCTTCTTCTTATGGAACACAATCTATCCATCATCCCTTTGGGAACAACAGCAATAACATATTTTACACATTTCAAAGTGTTTTAAAGTGTGTTTGTAAAAGTTGACAGATCGAAATCATTTTAGCGCAATGTAAATAACAAATGTCTGTGTTGGTGGAGGTGCCGAGTCAGCCGGAACAAACCGGGAGATACGTTTTCAATATATTACTCAGCCCGACCATTCGAGCGTAACCCAAAGCAAACAAATGCATATTGATGATAATCCATGTGTGGTCTGGGGGGATTTACCCAGAGTTCCCCGCGTGTTGAACAGTGACCTGTCTAGCTCAGACTTGTTGCCAATCGGGCAGTTTATAACAGATTTCACCTTTGCAATATCCAAACTGTCTTCATACGAGTCATGTGAGATTAAACAGATTTTCTTCACCAATATCCTGTTTGAAGCCAAACTTTTTTCAAGATGGAATTTATAAAATGTTTTTCGTTTCAAGATAGAAGTAAGCAAATATTTTCTTCGCGTGGGAGGAAATTGAAGGAATGAGACCGCAAATCCATTTTGAATTTGATTGGAAATCAAAACGTGAGGCATAAGTTTTGTTTCCGTATAACAGTTTTATAGGGAAGGGGTTTAGCTCAAGCGCGTTGTTTGATTGCTTTGAAAGTGTCCAACCAAGGTGGGATGTGACAGGATTTGATCAACACGAGTGGTTATTACCTAACTTCCGAAATGTGTATGCATGCATTAAAAGAAAACAATCTTGGCAGGTCATGGAATAGCAGATATCGGGTGATCAATTTTCAACTTGTCTTCCTCATCTTTCTCTTTTTCTTGTGTGTGAACACATTCCACAGATCAAAATGTGTGAAACGCAAAATTGGTTTGGGTTTTTGCTAATTTCATTTTCGCTTGTTATTATTATATTATCGTCCCATACAAGTTTTGACCAAAAATTCGTTGGACAGATACTAAATTTAGAATAAATTTACTATTAAATACGACCTTTCTTTTGACAAACCCATATCTCCAATTAATATGTAAATATGATTATAATCCGCCTCAACTCAGTTGAAACACCAAAGGAAACAATACATTTAATATATTCATTAAAATACCCTGTTTATTATTCGAAATAAAATACAAATGTTCAAAAAAATATATATAAAAGTAAAAAAATAAATCTCGTTTAAAAAAATGCTTTAAACTGCATTTATACTCTTGGTTTCATTATACCTGGAACAAAAAGTAATCCAATGTGTTCCCCAAGACACCTCACTTAGCGTGTCAAAGTCCGTGCAGCGCACACGCATGCAAGATAAGCAAGGTTGCCGCGTGTCAACCATAGATAACGAGAGATTGTCAGCCTCTTAAGATGAGCCGCCACATGTAAACCTGAAGACAGAGCAGTGGCTTGAATTAACAAGTGGTACCATGCACAGAGTTGGCCAACTAGAGAACTAGGCTGTCTTCAGTGGAGCCACCCGTGGGGGATACAGCCTTAGCCGTCCCCGTCACAGCTGTCTCGCTCAATTTACTCGTCATGTTCGCAATTAGTATAATTCGAGGTCTATTTTCGCGAAAACAATTTAAAAATTCAGAGAAAAAATCAAAAGTTGGAATTTAATTTAAGTCTTGTCTAAACTTGTTATTTTGGAAAGTGAAAATGAATTATGGAAGATTAAGTTTCATTTAAGAGGTAAAACGATTTTAATTTGTTTTGGTGAGATATTTAATAAAACACGATTGTATAAAGCGGATGAAAAATGGGTGAATGAAGTTAAAAAGATTTATTACAATTTAGTTGTGAGGTGAACTAGACCATTAGTTAATACACTAGACACTTTTCAAGGTATTAGCCGATTGTTTCTCTTTTGCGTTTCAGCTTTGTGTTTGTTTCAGCTTTGCGGTAAATACCCTTCATATTGACCCTATAGGTAATCTTCGCACAGGTACAACAGTGATTGTGATGATACTTCATGATACATCTGCAGATAATTATCTTCCCAAGGGCACAATATAGTGAGTTTTAGGTAGGTAAACACTGAATGTTTGTTATGCCTGCACCAACATACTCCATGGTGTTATTTATATCTCCGTCATTGTTTTAATACACACAGTGTATGTTATAATAGCACGTTATAAAGGGGTCCAATGTGCCATGAGAATAGGACTAAGGCTGAGCGCAGAGCAGCACAGTTCAATATGCGGTACCCCATCTCAACGTTGTTTACAGTTTCCTCGGCTGTGTTGCGTTCAATTTGCGACCGCCTCAGGCACAAGGACTCCTACATACACGGCACAAGGGGTTGAAATTCATATTATCCGCATGTAACCTCGGAACTTCGATACGTGAAACGGCGAGCAATTACAGTAAAGGGTTTATCTATCAAAGACAGGTGTGTCAAACCAGAGGTAAATATCAACACAAGTTTAATTAATGAAAGATAAACTTAACAATAACAGTCGAACCTGTTTACTGGTTTTGGTTAAATCCTTTTCACAGTCACTTTGTTAATTAAAAAGATTTTAAGAGTTGTGTTTAACCGCATAATAGATGTGCTTAATTGCCACAAAATAAATATAATAACGTACGCCTAGAGCGTCACAAAATGGAGTGAAGGGGTGGGGGGATCTCGAATACTTTCTCTCACTCTTTTACCTGTAGAATAATAAATATTCCCCACTACATTACGAGCCCATGTTTATAAAGCAGTAATTCATTGCTTTGTTTGCGATTTGCTCCAACGTCCTAAACACGAAGCAAAGACTTCCATGGCCACTCTCCTACCCTCCCGCGTCCCACAGCAGCGCATTCTGGTGGCGGAATCTACGACTAAAAATATTACTTGACGCAGAGCAACGTTGCCTATCGAGCTTATCATCGACTGACTGAATGGATTATCTAAAGCCTTCAACCACTGACTGACACAATGTAAACTTGGACAGCTCACGCTAAACAACCACCGCATTAGCTCGACCATTGTATAAACAGGTTTACGTAAACACGGGCGCAGCGATAAACACTCCCTTAATCGTTTTCCTATACACTTTGGTCGGCTGCGGTGGCTGCTGGTGACGTCAGCGACCAGGCTGAGATCGCCCTGTGACAGGCTGGGTATTAATAATAGTTGGATGTTAAAAGATCAAACAACTGGGCTGGTGTTTACAGTCTTACCAAAGCAGAAGCCATATCTGTGCATTTAATCTAGCGTTACCACATCTGCGCTCTACCAATATGTTTCATCATGTTGCTCAAACGTGGTATTTTCATTTTTCTTTATATATGAAACAAATATGCGAATTAAAATGTTCCTAGTGTTCAAAGTGTACAAAATGATAGAACAAAATTGCAGTTGTCGCCTGTCGGTATATTTGTATGGACTAAACAATTTGGTAGGGATTCATTTTTTGAAACCGAGTTTGAAGTACTCTTTTAGAATATCAAGGTTTTAAATCAACGAAAAGATACTTGAGAAATGTCAATCCGTGTCGATGTAGGGACCGTGTGACATTTACAGTTTATACAATCCTTGTAGTAACAATAATTCAAATGAAAAATAATAATATGGAAGAGCAATAAACCACAAAACTAGTTTGTGATTCAGTCGACGATATGGTCTGTGTTTGTTATTTTTCTGAAATACTGCACAAACGAAATTAGGAAAACATCAATAATTAATAAACGCAACCACTACCTTGTCATCAATAACTGATTTCGCAATCAATATTTTTAATTCAACACTGCAGCGTTTGTTTTGCGGCAAAACAAACTACTGAAAAACAGTTCCAGTCACCAGTATATTCGAGGGAGCAGATTGAATTACAACACACTGGGTCGCAATTCGTGGACTTGTGAAACCGCGTCCATCACTAAATGAGGTCAGAGAAGGGTTGTATGGTTTGTGGGGCCGCGTTTTGTGGGAGAAATAATATGAAATGTGCTCATCTCGTATTCCACACCAAATCAATATAAATATCGCTACTTTATAGTGATCCGAGTCTGTAACACTAGACGCACTCTTTGAGAACGACTTCTTTTTAGAGAGCGGCGGAGACAGAATAGAACCTATTAAAACAGGTCATGAAACATTCCAACACCCAGAGAATACTCAGTTTTATTCTCGTTTCTGTTCAGCTGGCATCCCCTGTCGCACCTCGCGCGTTTTCCCTTTGAAGTTGTTTTTTTGCGTCACTTCCACTTGTCAAACCCGGCGCTGGCCTATGCGACTCTACAGACTCGAACAGAACAGGAATAATGTCAATTTTAGCACGTTGCAATTCCAACTGACAAAGACAGACTAGAACGTGTTTTTCACTGGGCTGTGTAATTCCATTACAAGATATTACCGACAAATGAACAGCATAAAAACTGGTAAATAATTAAGAAGCAATTCCCTCATACCGTCACTGTCAATATAAATATTTTGACATTTTGTATTTCAGTTAATTTGTATAGCCTTCATATAAAGAAAACCTGGGTTCGTGCTCAAAATGTTGATTTATTGGGTAAGTACAATCAAAATTGTAGATTCCCGTGTAAATAAAAATGTTTCCTAGTTTATTATTAAATTAACAATAACGATTGTCATTGAACTTCAGTTGTTTATTTTTTAAAGTGGTCAGAACTTGGGCCTGAATGATATTTTAAAAACACAAATATAATGCACGAATTTTCACTACAGTTTTCTTTCACCGTAGCAATGTTCAATGATGAAGCTCTTCGCTTTGATTCTTTGTAATATCTACTAGAATGCTTTGTCGATACGAATATTTTTACATCGGTAAATATTTCTAGAAATATTTCTTCAGAAAACATAATTAAAAACGTTGTTTTTGAAAGGGGACCTTTTTGACTTTAATAAAGGAGACGCCGACTTACTCTCAGAGAATACTCCTCTCAAGACTAATTAGAGCAGAGAATACTTCTCAAGCACCAACTAGACGCGCTACAGGTCTAACGAATATCGAGTTCTGTGATCGATATAGAAACCAATACCAACCTGAGGAGCTTACGAGTAAATAAATTGGTTTTCACGTCTACCAACTTAGATACAAGCTATTTCTGAGAGACATTTATTGTATTGCGTCCGTTGCCAGAGGACGATGTGTCACTGCCCAGCAGTAAGAAGTCATTACATCTAGCGCTGTCATAACTGGTCACACTGAATACGCGAGATGGCCAAGGTTCCTTCTACTGTGAATAGCAATATTCACTTATCTCAATATTGGTTCTGGTCCTAATTTTCTTTTATAATTGGTTATTTAGTGTTAACTTTTTAAATTTAATATTAATGCCCCTAACATAACGGTGTTATGCTGTGGTTGTATTGATAATTCTTTATTTTTACAAAGTATTAACAAGATTGAATAGATATCAGCTCTACTGAATCAATAATTCTTACTCTTTAATGCCAGCTGTATTCCTTACAGCTTACTTTCTACAAGTTATAACTGATTCATATTATTTCCGAAGCAAAAATACAACACACGTTTTCAACCCTGTAAGAGAAACGAAACTTTGAATACACGTCTTCACAATTGGAAAGCTAGACACATAATAGTCAAAATGAAATACAAAACCATAGAACACAACGCACCTATTTCAAAATTGTCAGTGAAATCGAGTTTCGCCAGTTTGCGCCTCTGCGAGCGCGGGGCAACTTTGAAGGTAGATTATGAGTTGTTGGGACACAAGCAACTTAGTGCGTACGTGAGTCGCATCCTTAGAACTCTTCGTTTGTTCGCAACGTTATTACGCCGGTGTGAAGTTCCCCGTTATCTTGGGCCCTTTAGGTTAGACACTCGACTTGGGAGAACTTTCTCGAACAAAGACGTGTGATAAAAAATAAATACTTTCAAAGGGAATGTCTGTTTGCTTTGAAGGAAACTTTGTATGTTTGTTACGTGTTTGATGCGCTAGTTTGCTATTATGTTATTGCCGTAACACTCTTGAGCAGCTCTTCTCATGAAAACCATTACCAGAACTCGATGAGATCTAGAAACACAGATTTTTAACGCTGTAAGGGCGCGACGAAACTCCGAAAAAAACATTGCTTAGTTTATTTTACTTTTTCTTTTGTTAGACTCATTAGTATTACTTAAAACAATACGACCCTGTTTTGTACAATAATATTTACCGTTGTGGCCGAGGTTAATATAAAATAAAACTTATTAAACTTAGTCTAGACTCTACCATGCTAAAAAGATCTGGATTCTCAAATTGTAAAATAATTAAAAATGTCTTCTAAAAACAAATAGGAATGTCCTTTTAAAAATTAAGAATTGTCATAATTTATTTTTAATCTGATGTGATTTCATATAAATCTTTTCCGGATATAACGTTCATTTTTTTCACCGGAACCGGCTACTTGGTACAGTAACTAATTTTTTTGTTCGTAGTGTGGTTTTTAATTTTTATGTTAACAAAACTCACGTGAAATAGTGGAATAGTTTTGACGTGTTCACTTACAAATAGTACATTCGAGTTTTACGTTAATTTATTAGTTTAAGAATAACGAATACTCATTTAACTTCTCTAAACTACAAACTAGAGCTCGAGCTTTTCGAAACATTTATTAGATACATTATTATTTGCGCTTCACAATGTTTAGAATCTAAACGCTAGAAATGTGTTAAAACCAGAAGGCCTTCTATCAAATTATAAGTAGATAAACTAGAACATTTGCTTACAACATCAAGTTCTTAAGTTTTCCTTCTGTATAGTAGACCGATGTCCACTTTATGGCCATACTGTAGGAAAGAGAAGCAATAATCTTGTTTAATCTTGTTTTCCTTGTTCGAAACAGGGTATTGATGTCTCCTTTGGGTGGCTCGACCAAATCGAGTAATATACAGCTTTTAATATCAGCACAAAACGCTGGGTAGCTGCTCGACATTGGCTTCTTTGATTTGTTGCCCTGCACACTTGGTCGCAGCGGCAGCAAATAAGACACGATCCCGCGATCTATTGAGGGCATTAGGGGGCCTAGTCATGTTACTTTCAATAGAAGATTGCTGTATTGCAAAGCCTTGGAATGTTTATTTCGAGATGAACTGAGAGAATGGAACTCAATCCCATGATGAGGGTAGTGGATTAAGTTGTCACAAAATGATTAATTCAATTTTTGAAATCATTTGATGGGTTGAACGTTTGGAACATTTAGTAATTAAATTATTTTGCGTTGACGCAGGTATTTTTAATTTCATTACTGTATACATTTTATGTTTAAAGGATGCTACTCCCCCAATCAGCGCCTGTCAGCTTATAATTGAGTAGACGTCGTAATAGTGAAGCAGTGTTTCTTGATGAAGGTAGATCAACACATAAATAACCCCTCAAAGGTTTCTAAAAATCATTTGTTCAGAAAATAAATCCTGAAACGAGTGCTCATTTATTTCGAAAATAGAACGCGTATCGCTTTCAAAACTACATGAATTAAATATGACGTTCATTATTGAATGTTATTTTCATTTCCTGCCAATGAAATATAAAAACGCATTCAGTAGAAAGTTCGAATTTTAAACACGTAAATAAAAAAATAATTTCCAAGATGGTGGTTTCGTACTGACCGCGTCTTCTCATGGTGCAAATAGAAGCATTTCGTAACGAAATACGTAACAATTGTGATTTAGTGCTTAAAATAATTACAGGCTCTACACAACTATATTTAATGGAGGAACGTCAACAGGTTCTCCCGTAAATAATTCTCACGGTAACGGGCTTAATACGATCATTCTTCAATGGATTCAAACCTCAATGTTCAAAATGTGTATAGAAATCGTTATAATAAATAAGCTTACATTGTACCTGTTAACTCCATATCAGCTATACATATCATATAGCTATTTGTACTTTCATAGCTTGTTGAAAGAGTTCGTGTATAACATTCGCTTTCATTTATAAAATAAATTATTTCATGAAGTATTTTAATTAAATGTTTATTTGAGGCAATATATAGAAAACAGTGCTGATTGAAAATTCTATTGCATTTAAAAACACAAATATTAAGTAAATAAATAAATCAATAGGCCTACATAGAAAAACAGTGTTAATTGAAACTTCTATTGTATTTAAAACCACATAAAAAAATAAATGGTACATGTGCCTACACATAATATGTTCATTAAGCGTGTTTTCCGATCACTATTGTATACTGTCCTCACTGACTGATCTCACTAACCAACCGACACGCATGTTGAATAGAAGCCCCCCAGCCGAGCCCTATCTCAAACCGTATATTATTGCGACAAACAAGGTGAAATCTTTTTCTGTGCCAAAGGGGACGGAAACATTTTTAAATTGAAATATTTCATAGGGTCTATGATTGTGCTGAGGTCCCGGCGAGAAGTCATAGACCGGAACCGGAAGGGGAAGAGAGTTCGAGACTACCGAACACTAACTCTTTCGTCTGATTTCGATTTACGAGGCCACATGAGGGTATCCGGCCATCTTTTATATTCCCCCTTTATCTTTGCGTTCGATTTGCGACTATCGACTCACGCGACCTGCATACAGACGACCTTAGAGGTTAGGGGTGCCCAAATGACGCCCACTCAGATACAAGTGTCGTTTACTTAGTCAAGGCCATCTCATACATAAACCGCAGGTCAAGAAACCAGGGGTGGCCAAATGCAACATTTACATGTGCGGCTTGTGTTCAGATTGCAAGCACGGCAGAAGCTGGAAAACAATGCTTATACATTAAAATACCTGTATTGAATTCGTGAGTTTAATCCGAACGATGAGTTCAATGTTTTGTGGTTGTCAGTATTTAAATTAGGTGATTCATGTTTCGTTTACTTCTGAACGCCATATTGTGCTCGAACAAAAATCAATCCAGTGCGATCATTGAAACCTGTACGCTCATATTATTGCAATATTGCTAGAATATATGATGAAATATGTGCATATATGTATGTATTAAATGGAATAAAACTTGCACACGAGATAAACTGATATAAAATTGTAAAATTACTTATGCGGTGTGAACTTCAATAGCTATGAAAATATTTGAAACTTTTAGATCGTTTATGCATCATTTAAATAACTGTAAGGAATAAAATATATAGCTCAGACTGTAGGCCTACATATTGGCTGTGTGGAGATGTCTAAGTGGTAATATGCAGAACTTCGAGCGGTCTCAGTATTGGTTATATCAGCCAGTCGAGCAATAACTCAAATTAGTCTTGAAAAAAGGAATATTAACGCTACAAATCAAAATTTCAGTTGACGCAACTGGAGAATAATTGAGTTTACAATTTTTGACGTAGCTGTCGGAAACATTTAGAACAAGTTTTAAAACATTTAAGCCCAAACCACAATAATTGTCGGCATCGTTTATCTATATTGAAGTCATCCTACTGGAGGCGATGAGGTGCGATAGATGAATTTGAAGGATAATTACATACGGGATTTGAACCAACGTCCCTAGATCTCATACGCTTAGGACCTGCGCCCTAACCGCATGACCCACGGCAGACGGCTTATTTCGACTTACTATAGGGTAACTAAGTAACTTCTACAACGATATTACCACAAAACTAATGGCGTGCAATTTCAATATAATAAATTTCGTGGTCCGAATTTCTACAGGTTCGGAGTCTCTGTCATCACGAGGAAGAAGAATACGAGTGTCATAAGTGTCGAATGGAAACGCTCGCTTCGCTTGTTTAGTAATGATGTATAATTCAGATCTTGTTTACAAACTCGTTATGAAGTAATGAAGCGGCAACTTGTGAGGTACAGACTTGTTGGCTGGGGTGAGTGTGTGGTAGGAAGTGAGAGAGTACAGAAAATTGCTATGTGTGTCATAAACAATAAACGCACATCAGTTTTATGTACACACTTGGATTGTTAAGTAACGCCCTAGCACAAAAAAGTAGAGGAAATAGCAATTTACTGCCTCTATCTCTTTCTAGCTGATGGTGTACGTTTCAAGAATAGCGCAAAACGGACAAAAGAGAGGAAATTGTAATTTATGATTTTGTTTCATAACAGCATGTTGATAGGAATTATCAACGAGGCTTCGGCCCTGCAAGTCAGTGGGCTCGCTGCACTAATTGTTTCAATGTAGCAGGTGTGTTCGATTAGGGAGGGACACAATACTAACACGTAAAGGCAATCCAAGCCAGTCGAAACACGTATTTGCCCACCCCTGTCAGTATAGAACCAACCCAAGTAGGTAACTGCTGTGACATTTTGTATGCTGGTTCATCGGGTCACTTTGCATTAATCGATGTTTTATCGATAATCGCATTGAACGGACCACAATCGTTTTCATTACACTGGCGAGGAACATGTTCGCGGTTATTGCGGCCCTAATTCCACCGAGGGCCGCTACTAACGAGCAGATGACGTCATGCACGGCCGGGACGAACGCTCGTTGCCAAGACGCCGAGCAGCGAGGGAGTCCCCGGCCATGTTACACAACAATCACTTAGGCGGTGCCCCAAGAGAGACGCAGCGGTCAGACGCAAACAGGCAGGACCGCTCTTAACCCATGCTTTATTTATTGTATCTGCGGTTCACTAATACGGAAGGTGATTCTTTTGTTTTCGATGATTTTGTTTGACATTTCTATTGGTGCGTTAGGTGATATACTTAGGTTGCCTTGAAAATTTTGTTAAAATAAAGTAACTGAAGTTAGTACATCTCTAAAATAATAATTATTTGTGATATTATATGATATTTCTAACAATATTATTAAACTTCTTCATTTATTTATTTATTCATCTTCAATACAAGATTTATATCAATCCTAACAATGCAAGTTCAGATAACCATTTGGGTGAATTTTAATGAAATGTTCATTGTTCAAAACATTGTTATCGTTATTTTTATAAACATGTAATCAATTTTGTCAATGCATCTTTTATATTTTAACGGATAAATAAAGTAATGATTTTTATAACTGAATAAATGTGTCTACGCTCACAACAGAGCAGGCCAAATCAAGAAGCTAATTTGTATTGGATAGCGAGAAAAATGAATGGCTGAAAGGTCATCATTGCATAAGAGGAAAAAAAAAAAAAAAACAATAAATTTTGATAGAGAAACATAACAAAATCATATCTCAACTTCTTGTTTCATTGATAAAAATTGAATGTTGTTTCAATGTTTTCCTGTTTGCAATGGAATTAAAAACCCATTTGAATTTCGAATTTCCCGAAGCAAACAGAAATATGTGCGTGGTTGTGGTTGTTTTCTAATCCGATTGTATAAGCTGCATGAAAATGTAAATTGCATTGATAATATAACTCGGTCGAACGGGCTCGGGATTGGAGAACACACAGTGTATCTGTTTACCATTGTCCGCGTGTAAAAACAAACCGAATCGATTCATGCAAATCGAATCAAACCTCAATGCAACGGTCGAGGTAAACTTATTTGATTGAAAATTGCATTCGTTCTTTTGTTGCGAATGAACGTTTAGAAATTGATTTATTTTGAAATAAAGTTCCAATTAGTTTCTTGTATGGATCTGCACGGAACCGGGCATACAATAGCAATGTGGAGTTGTGGACGTCTTCCCGCAAGAGACAAGCATTGGAGTCTCGTGTGATGATAGAACGTACAGACATACCCGTGGAGACAGGTACTATTTATTACAACGAACACCTATTGATCTATTGTTACTAAAACAAATAAATGATAGCTCTAGAAACTAGATGTTTGAAATATATAATTGTATGAGACCACGCCTATCGGTATAAATAATTGGCATACATATTGATAACCATGTCATCGTGTCAACCTCCATTATAGAAACATTCAGATCCCTGAAAAAGATGCAATCATCCACCGTTACATTTAAAAACACTAATATGAAAGAACCCAACACTCAATTAATATAGACTAAATCTGAGAGTTATTAAACGCACCTTCCGTATAATGCCCATCAAAAGCAAACAGCCCTTCCGTACTAAATGTATACGTCTCTGATACATCCAACAAGAAGGGTTTCTTTAATTCGTCTGCGAGTGTACCCGATAGCCGACTTCATGACGCACTGTCTGTGACGTAACGCATGAAAAGTTTTGAAGTTTCGTGCAACAAAAACCAGATGGTGGATAAACCTACCAAGCGTTTCAATCTCCTATGCCTATTTGTTACAATGTTTTCTTCACGACCACCGATAGAGGTGGCTCAGCGGTAGTAGCGAGATTCTTAATACGGTAGGTCACCGGTTCGATACGGGCCCTGGTAATTCTGACTCAAGTTTCCTCTGTCACAAGGAAATACTGGAATTAATGTAACCTCCCTCTGACAGATTCAGATATTCTACAACATGTAGTATATGCTTCATTTAGATGATGGCTCCAAAGCCACGGTTTTGTATACACGCCTGCACCATTCATATAGATATAAGTCCATTTTCGAAGCTAAAAACTTCAGCCCGACCTGGGAATTGAACCCTTGATCTACTCTGCTGCATTGGGCGCAGAAACAACCCCACAAGACTAACTGGCCCCACAAACAGATACGTTGTGTGCAGTATTCGTGTGCACCATACTTCGTGTGCAGTATTCGTGTGCAGTATTTGTGTGCACCATACTTCGTGTGCAGTAGTCGTGTGCACCATACTACGTGTGCAGTGTTTGAACGTGGTGCAACGAGATGCGATCCCCAACCCAGGGGAAGCTATAGATTCAAGTGACTCAGCAAAAACTCGTGAGACTAATTCGGGAGGTCACCGACTCGATTCTCGCCACCGGCAATCCAGACTGACGTTTTGGTGTCGAAGTTTTACTCTATCGTGAGGTGAATGCCGGTATTAAATCCTAGATGATACTCAATGGTTATATCAAACAGGAACCCCCGTATTGTACCTTCTCGTTATAATTATTTGGTCTTGGAATAACTTGTTTTCCCTGTGTTTACTAGTATACCTATCAAAAGCATTGAAATATGTCTTATAACAAGGAACACTTAATGTAGAACTATTCTCAGATGGTACAACCGGGCCTATTCCTCGTGGAGAGAGGCTCATTAGGTAAAACAGGTGTACACAGTGCCTCAATTATTCGTAAGAAAAAGCGTTATTGAAAGGTTTTTTGAAAGATTTCTGGGGTCTGTACTCTAACCAGTGTTCTCTCGAAGTCGAGTCCCACGTATCACCGCTGAAGCACCACTATCGGTGACGGGGCCTCGCTTTAAAGCAAAGGATTGGACATCACGTTACTAGAGAGCACTTCTTGAATCTGTGTTTGATATACACGTGTACTGTCCGTCCCCAGTTAAATGTCCTCGGCAAGTCCACGACAAGTCACGTTCTATACTCTTTCCTAGCGAGTCTCGTGATGAAGTAGGCACGAACAATCTTTCTCAAGCCAGAAACATGATGCAGACACGTTAAAGTACATTTGAATCAAGTCACAGCCATCATACGTGACTTTCTTCAATACGCGCAGAGTTCGAAGAGTTCCGAGTTTAATATACCTGCTGGGAAACTTTGACAAGCATATAATCCAAACACTAGTGTGTTGCGTACATGAAGAACAAAGTAATAATGCTAAGCAATGTTCCACAAGACATGCATAACAAATAAGAGACAAAATGAAAACTCATTATTTATGTATATGAAATTTAATAGTATACTCACATTTCGTTCTCTTGCTTCTTGCCCGGAGTCTTGTAAACTAGTCTTAATCTCAAACTTTCTGTACATGGATTCAGTTTCAAGCGTCCAACTTCTTATGTAGAGGTCTCCGGTATAGACGACCCCTCCTCTTTGCTCTCTGGACATTATGTGGGACCTGCAGAATGATAAAAACATTCGTTAAACAACAATGTACTGTGTCAAGTGATAAGATATTTTAAACTTTTTTCATTGCAAGCTTTCCACGTCGGGAGAAACAAAACACGCTCACTCTTTTTGTTTTTACAATTAATGGTTCTTGATATGCTTGTTCACAAATGCAAATTAGATAAATGAATGCCAACATGCAAACACACAGCCACATGCTGCCTATGAGTGTATTCTTTATCCAGACAAAAAGCACACACATCCTAATCAACGAATGGAACGTGTATTAAACGGACTACAGAAGGAATGTTATATGTTTTCTTATATTGTATATTTGTCTCCCAATAGTAATAATTATATCGAATCAAATAGCATTGGTGAAATATGTTATAAGTGTTTAATGATAAAAGTACTTAATTTTATCACTAACAACCACGAAAAAATACCCCAATAAACTGCCCAATTGAATAACAATTAACGGGAGCTACGAAAGCCTCAAACATACAATATTGATCAAACAAAAAATATAATAAAAGCCTTTCTAGAAATATAAAGCTTTGTAAATGCCACTGTGAAGCAAGGAAGTTCATCGCTGGTGATGAGAATCATTCAAGTGACTTCTCAGATAATAATTATGTGCTGAATCATTTGCTGGTGGTTCAGGTTAGCCTTACAACTTGTTAAGGTTCAACTGTACCAATAAGAGACATTCATACATTGAACAACACTTACATAATTAGAGTTTCCTTTTAGCCCTACTCCGTCCACGGTGGCTCTGAATGAGGTTGGAGCAAGGGTCATGAACGTATACCATCAGGGGACGAAGGTTCGAAGCCCGCATAAGGCTATAGCTGGGTGGGGTTGGGGCAAGGGTCATGAACGTATACTATCAGGGGACGAAGGTTCGAAGCCCGCATAAGGCTATAACTGGGTGAGGTTGGGGCAAGGGTCATGAACGTATGACATCAGGGGACGAAGGTTCGAAGCCCGCATAAGGCTATAACTGGGTGAGGTTGGGGCAAGGGTCATGAACGTATGACATCAGGGACGAAGGCTCGAAGCCCGCATAAGGATATAGCGAGGGTTTTGTAACTGTCCTTTTTTATAAAACACTCGTATTCATCGTCACGAATGGCATTATTGCAATAATATATCATCATTATACGGGATTTGAGTTCGACCTCCAGTCGAGGCAAACTTTTATGAAAATCGATATATTTCCAAAAGGATCATCATCATCATCATCATCATTCACCCCTACTTACACTCTCAACAGTTCTCATCAAGTTAAATATTTTGTTGTAACTTATTACGACCTTCACGATGTTAAAACCTCTACCTGCCAGATAGTTTTCTTCTATAAGTAAGTTTATGACTTGTAGGAGTTTGGATCCTACCGTAAACTTTCTCCGGTACTAAGTTGAAGTTCGCATGCAGGAAAACTAGAATCGTACCGCGGGCTACCGCCTGGTACAATTCCTTTGAACCATCATTCGTTCGTAGCGATTGAAACACGTTGAGTTATGGTACTAACAACATATTAAGTAATCAAGTTTTGATTGAACGTGGGAGATAATATTTCATGTGTTAAACACAGCTTCCCCACTCGCTTATGTTACAGTCCCACGTAAGAACATCTCAAACACGTTGCTCAAAAGACTCATCACATTTAACAAAGCCAGTTTATTTAAAAGTAAATTTTGCACACAAATGGCATTTCAGCATTTCATTTGCAGATGTAACCTAACTACGGGGCCGTTGGGTGCAACCTGAGTTTAACTGTAACGGTCTAACTACTTTTACCTTTGTGAATTAAACGCAATGCTAATTAAAACTAACAAAGAGACACCCCCAGGTGCAGAGGGGACAAGAGAGACGGTTGCAACTTGTAAGGCCAGAGAGGGGGGAGAGAAAAAAATCCCACATGTTTGGAGATAATTACCTAATTTTCAGGGGCTGTCTCTCGGTCATTCAAAAATTACGTAATGAAAACAAAGTATCGATTTGTTAGAGAACGTTAGTATGTTTATTTAATTTGATACATTCTTATTTATTTCAAATACATGTAGTATAAGCACATGTTAACAAAACTGCGTGACATACCACATAAATTGAGATAAATACGTAAGTTTCGGGGGCTGTCTCTCTGTCATTCGTAAATTAAGTAAAGTCACTCAAAGAAACAATTGTTAGATGACCTGAGTATATTAATTACATTTAATACCTTCTTATTAATGTAAAATGCATGTACTATAAGCACATATAAACAAACCTACGTGACATACTACAGATATAGAAATAATTTTGTAATTTTCACGGGCTGTCCCTCTGTCTTTCGAAAATTACGTAATGTCACACAAAGCATCAGTTTGTAAGAGAACCTGAGCATATTCATTTAATTTGATACCTAGTGATTTATCTAAAATACATTTAATGTAAAAAAATGTGACATACTTGCGTGACATACCACAGATATTGAGATAATTACGTAAGTTTCAGGGGCTGTCTGTCTGTCATTCGTAAATTACGTAACATCACACAAGGTATTGATTTGTAAGAGAACCTGAGTATATTCAGTTCGCTTGATTCTTTTTTATAATTCTTAGTTTCATTTTCTTAGAGAGTATATAAACAAACCTGCGTGACCTACCACAGATATTGAGATATTTACGTAAGTTTCAGAAGCTGTCTGTCTGTCATTCGAAAATGACGTAATGTAAAACAAAGTATCGATTTTTAAGAGAACGTAAGTATGTTTATTTAATTTGATTCTTTCTCATTTATCTCAAATACATGTACTGTAAATACATGTTAACAAACCTGCGTGACATACCACAGATTTTGAGATAATTACGTAAGTTTCAGTGGCTGTCTGTACGTCATTTGAAAATTACGTTATGAAAAACAAAGTATCGATTTGTAAGAGGACCTGAGTACATTTATTTAATTTGATAACATTTAATGATTCTTTAATACATGTTCTGTAAGTACATGTAACCAAGTCTGCGTGACATACCACAGATATTGAGATATTTACGTACGTTTCAGGGGCTGTCTGTCTGTCATTCGAAAATTTCGTTATGAAAAACTAAGTATCGATTTGTAAGGGAACCTTATAGTATGATTTTTTAATTTGATCCATTCCTATTAATCTCAAATACATGTACTGTAAACGCATGGAAACAAACCTGCGTGACATACCACAGTTTTGAGATAATTACGTAAGTTTCAGTGGCTGTCTGTCTGTCATTCGAAAATTACGTTATGAAAAACTAAGTATCGATTTGTAAGGGAACCTGAGTAGTGAGTATATTCATTTAACTGAGAGTTGAGACTTCAAAGACCCAATGATATTTTAACATTCTGTATAGCAGACAAGCATATATAATCTAATACATGCTACTACAGCCTCTGAAACACTAGTTACCGTTGGTTAGAGCAGATTGGAGGGTTCGAAAGCTTGTGTAACAGCTTCGTTCTTCTCGTCAACTGCTCGGCAGTCCAGGTTAGTGGAGGAACCTATATGACTGGTCAAAGTTACACCGTCCTTTCGGATGGGACGTAAAGCCGATGGTCCCCTTGGTACTTTTCGACAGGAGTAGGCTACGTGCCGGTACCAGGCTTCCCCTCCTCCCTTCCTCATTATCATTCATCAATCATCCCTCATCAGGCTAAAGAGGGCATTGTGCCCTACACTGGCCTTAATTACAATAAAATAAATAAATACTACAGTTTATGTGTGGTATTTCATCTTTCATGACCATATCTATAATATATATTCAGTTCCTCTCTCATTATTTTTCAGATCATATTTCGTCTTTTTGCCTCTAATAGAATTATGTTATCATAAGAAAAGTTCTTATTGGAAAATGTTATTTCAGTACAGTAATTGATGGAGGTTTAGGTCGACTGCAATTATGAATATTTTGTAAGCGTGAGAAATTTAGAAAGCGATAGCAAAATTATATTATATAAATTATGTTATGTCTTTCTCAGTGATGAACAGAATCTTGAATTGAACTGACGAACAGTAAGTATTACACGTTTTTTATGTACATCTAGAAGCACGAATAAACAATATCAATCTAAAGTGACATGGCGGATTATGATAGTTCCTTTAGGTACTCACTGGAAATCATCTTTTATCATCCAATTTAGTATTTTTATAAACACGAGCAAGATTATAGTTTTCTATGTCCATACTGAAACGTCTGTGGACAGTGTTAATCTAGATGCCTGGTTTTAACGAGAGTATAAAACATTATTACAAACGCGCGGGCAGCTGTGATTAAATAGATGGTATCGCCACCAAGAGGTAACAGCACAGGTCACTGCGTTTAGTGATACGATTTATTGAAACGCAGACCATCTATTCAATGTATTGCCAATCACGCTATTCTTTAGTAGACTGTTCTATATGTGCAATGACGCACAATGATTACAATACAAGGGTTACTACATCGTGACCCTAGCCTCAAGCTCGGTTTAGGCAAATGTTGGTTTGCGCTTTTTGTTTTTGTTAATAACATAACAACGAGGTATCCAAGCAACAAAATGCTATATAATTAATGAAATAATTTATCCTATCAAACAATTCATGAACTAATCTTAAAACTGTAAACCATACATCATTTTGAAAACATAAACACACCATCGCGAATTAAATCTCTGTTTATATGCCCGCCTATACAAAAGAAAATACCAATCAATATAAATGACTGTAACGTACACGTGAAAGCATTATACTGTCTTCATTCCAACCCGCAGGACACAGAGGACCGTCAATATTTATGCGCATTTGGTGATGCATTATTTAGTAAGAAACATAACAAAAAAATAAACGATTGCCTGTATGTATTACAGAAAACATCAACAAATACCAAATTACAATACAACCTAAAATTGAAGATAGCATGTGGTAAAAACACGATGAAATGACATAATACCCTGTACAAACTGAGCATGGTGTATCTTGAGACTCACCTAGTGATCATTTGATGAATTCTTGGCCACTGTCCAAGGGATCGAAGAATCTTCGCGGCACCAAGAAGCGATGTCCGATGAGTTCCAGTCACCAGAAGTGCTTTAAGGTAGTAGGCGAGCGCGTGCGTGGGCCGGTGCTGGGCCGCGAGCCACGCCGCATACTCCACCAGGTGGTCGGGACTGGTGGGCTGGAGCCTCGTCACGTGGCGGAGAAGACGACCCACGCGGGCCTTGTCAGCGTGAAGACGCGCCAGCAACAAGTAGGCGGGAGTGTAGGAGCTGTCTAGCGCTATGCATCGCTCCAGTAGGCGAACCGCTTCACTCGTCCGGTTCACCTTCCTGTAACATAAATAAAGGTGGTGCTACAACATATCCCTGAGACACGCCAGTAACAAGTAGGCGGGAGTGTAGGAGCTGTCTAACGCTATGCATCGCTCCAGTAGGCGAACCGCTTCACTCGTCCGGTTCACCTTCCTGTAACATAAATAAAGGTGGTGCTACAACATATCCCTGAGACACGCCAGCAACAAATAGGCGGGAGTGTAGGAGCTGTCTAGCGCTATGCATCGCTCCAGTAGGCGAACCGCTTCACTCGTCCGGTTCACCTTCCTGTAATATAAATAAAGGTGGTGCTACAACATATCCCTGAGACGCGCCAGTAACAAGTAGGCGGGAGTGTAGGAGCTGTCTAACGCTATGCATCGCTCCAGTAGGCGAACCGCTTCACTCGTCCGGTTCACCTTCCTGTAACATAAATAAAGGTGGTGCTACAACATATCCCTGAGACACGCCAGCAACAAGTAGGCGGGAGTGTAGGAGCTGTCTAGCGCTATGCATCGCTCCAGTAGGCGAACCGCTTCACTCGTCCGGTTCACCTTCCTGTAACATAAATAAAGGTGGTGCTACAACATATCCCTGAGACACGCCAGTAACAAGTAGGCGGGAGTGTAGGAGCTGTCTAACGCTATGCATCGCTCCAGTAGGCGAACCGCTTCACTCGTCCGGTTCACCTTCCTGTAACATAAATAAAGGTGGTGCTACAACATATCCCTGAGACACGCCAGCAACAAATAGGCGGGAGTGTAGGAGCTGTCTAGCGCTATGCATCGCTCCAGTAGGCGAACCGCTTCACTCGTCCGGTTCACCTTCCTGTAATATAAATAAAGGTGGTGCTACAACATATCCCTGAGACGCGCCAGTAACAAGTAGGCGGGAGTGTAGGAGCTGTCTAACGCTATGCATCGCTCCAGTAGGCGAACCGCTTCACTCGTCCGGTTCACCTTCCTGTAACATAAATAAAGGTGGTGCTACAACATATCCCTGAGACACGCCAGCAACAAGTAGGCGGGAGTGTAGGAGCTGTCTAGCGCTATGCATCGCTCCAGTAGGCGAACCGCTTCACTCGTCCGGTTCACATTCCTGTAACATAAATAAAGGTGGTGCTACAACATATCCCTGAGACACGCCAGCAACAAGTAGGCGGGAGTGTAGGAGCTGTCTAGCGCTATGCATCGCTCCAGTAGGCGAACTGCTTCACTCGTCCGGTTCACCTTCCTGTAACATAAATAAAGGTGGTGCTACAACATATCCCTGAGACACGCCAGCAACAAGTAGGCGGGAGTGTAGGAGCTGTCTAGCGCTATGCATCGCTCCAGTAGGCGAACTGCTTCACTCGTCCGGTTCACCTTCCTGTAACATAAATAAAGGTGGTGCCACAACATATCCCTGAGACACGCCAGCAACAAGTAGGTTTCACATTTCGAAGACAATGTACCGGAACATTATTATAAAGTACTCCTGAATCACACTGGTAAAAGTGAAGCGGTCACGTATGAGCCATCATCTGGAAATATCGCATTGAAAGAGCAAGTTGCCTCATTCATCTGAGATTTAGTTACTGCCAACTAGCAGCATCCAAAGTTTGATAAAGTACTTAGTAAGTATAGTTTACTCTTTCTGATACGCCAACACATACAGTACGACAATCTATCCCCAAGGTGCGCCTTCAGAGTCGGACGTTGTGTTGCCTAACGGAATCAATCATTTAGATTATACCATGTTGGAATGTCTTAAGCTCAGACATAACACTCAATAATGAACTCACGAGTCCCGAGATGGGTTTTTGTAGATGCACCATAAATGTAAATATTCATGCACACACTATATTTAGCAAAACCTATGAATTTTATGTAACGATAATGAAAGAAATGTAAGTTATTCACATTTCCAACCCTACAATCACAAAGTTATGCCGTGATTGTAACACTATTGGGACTTGAAATGGAATGGAATTTGTAATGGTGAATTAACTACGCTTGCATCAACAATGACGAGCAACATCAATATTGAAAGGGTGTGCGAGAGTTTGTCGGAGAGAATGCCAGTCAGGTCGAGCTTGATAGAGCGTAGGGCACCTGTCTATAGACGGGACACGCAGCAATTGGTGCAATATCAGTCACTCACATCGCACTCGAGGTAATGGTTGGGTATAACTGAGGCACCTGGGCTGGCAACCCCGTAGCATTCAGATCTACTCAATTCTTAATCTTTGAGGGAGAACGCAACATCATCAATGAAAATCACCTCTAATAGTATGACATTAAAATAGAAACTATGACTTTATATAGACGCTATTTGTAGCTCGTAGCTTTATAAATGTAGAAGTAGTAACAGAAACGAGATATTATACAAACATTATGTTTATGTTTACGTTTTATTGTCAGGAATTCATAAGTAAACCCACTAAAATATCACGGTCTTGCGGCTTCTGTAACTTGAGCTGTTGTCATAATAGGCGTTTTAAATAGCTCTGTATAATATTGGGGTTATTGCATATTATTTCAAACCAACATTGAACACAGTATGGAACAATGCTTTTGAAATTAATTTAAACCTTAATCTTCATATTTAAATATGATGAGAGAATGCTATAAAACAATATGGATTTGAATATTGTGGAGAGCGAAAACAAATTAAACCAATGATGAGTTTACAAAGAATTTAATTAAAAAGCTTTACTATTAAGTTGTCCATATATTATATATATATAATATCTATATGAATATTTTGCAAGAACACTCTTGACGTGGTAGTTATGTGAAATCCAGAAATTAAAAAACCAACCCCGACTGGGAATCGAACCCAGGTCTCCCACTTGCCGGGTGGGCGCCATAACCCCATGGCCATGGCGCCCACCCGGTAAGTGGGAGACCTGGGTTCGATTCCCAGTCGGGGTTGGTTTTTTAATTTCTGGATTTCACATAACTACCACGTCAAGAGTGTTCTTGCAAAATATTCATATAGATATCTCCACGATCAAGCTTACGTCACGCTACGCATTAAAAAATATGTGGGCTGGTCAACTCAAGTGTAACCCAAGCGTTGCAGTGTTGTTCCACCGCCACATACTATCTTAATGCACTACATCCAGTCATTGAATTACCGGTCCCGGTGGTCTAGGGGTTATGGCGCCCACCCGGCAAGTGGGAGACCTGGGTTCGATTCCCAGTCGGGGTTGGTTTTTTAATTTCTGGATTTCACATATATATATATATATATATATATATATATATTTCATAGTGTATTTCCCATGATTTGATGTACCTAAGAAACATTTCACAGAGCGATGGAAAATGAACGTTCGAGTTGTATTTATCTTCGAATGTATCTTGATTTAAAACATGACGGCTAAGAGCTGTTAAGTCCATAAGCCGTGGGTTTGATCCCCACTGCTACAGCGCGTATCAAATCTCCAGTACGAAGACCTTTAACGGTTTTTACTTTCACCTTTATCCGTGACCTTTTAAATACCCGCGGGCCTTCAAATATTTTGTCTGCTATTATACATACACGATTAAACGGCTACACGGTCAAATTGAATTAGTTTTTGAATTACCAATAATATGTAGAGTACCTACGGCGAGCGTTATATTAATTTTGTGAGGCTACGTGAGGGCTTTCCATCAATAGCTTCTCCAATATTTCCATTTTACAGTTATGTAGCACTTGAATTAATCAGTTGTGTAACGAATGTTGGCAGAGGGGCAGTTTACTGAAGGATTATAATAATTATCAACAAACAACTTCACGCCTACATTGTTAAGGTATAGTGTCCTTTAATTTAGGTAACAAGCATTAATTATCACCCTTTATGAATAGGCGCGTCATACAAGAGTCCTAGTCTGGCGCAGAGGGGGGAGGGGGGGAGAGGGGTGGCAATATGTCACATACTAGGATGGAACTTTGTTGTACCGCGATGATAAGCAAACTCAATGCTTTAGGGGAACGTATGGTTGGTGCTGCTCAGAACTATGGTCACGTGATAAGCATACCCAATGCTAGAGGGGAACGTGCTGCTCAGAACTATGGTCACGTGATAAGCATACCCAATGCTAGAGGGGAACGTATGGTTGGTGCTGCTCAGAACTATGGTCACGTGATAAGCATACTCAATGCTAGAGGGGAACGTGCTGCTCAGAACTATGGTCACGTGATATATACTCTTGATTGATTAGGCTAGAGAGGTGAAATATCGCCAAACGATTAAAATTTATTTATACCAGACTGCTGTAGTTTATGGTGATGAAATATGTACTTAAAAGTAACATTCATGGCAGCACAGCCAATAAATACAACGACCTCAAATACTTATTGGCCGGGAAAAGCGATAAATACACGAATGCGTGCGTACGTGTGATTATACCATTTATTTATTACTATTTGATGTTGGCACTTATTTATTTTACAACCTTCACAATATAAAACGTTATGTTGTGTTCCGTACCAAGATAAGAATGTACAATCACAGATGACGATGATGATATTTGGGGTTTTACTTCCCATATTCTTGCAACGAGGCTAATCGAGACGATGAGTGGATGATTATGAGGATGAAAAAACGCCAACAATCACACACACTAACAATATAAACACACAACTTTACCTAACACCTAAATGTTTAGACGAGTTAATTTTATTTAACACGACTAAAGAATTTTGTTCATGTATAATTTGTAAACGCCTATAAAACATCTCTTGATAGCGTACAAAGATAGATTTACTTCACAAGTGTCGTTCATAGTCATTCTGATCAGCTATAGCGTTGACAGCCGAGCCGATTGCCTGTCTTGACCCGTAGGAATACTACTGTATTATACAGGCCAGGATAATGTACACGATAATGATGTATTTACACCCACAGACAGAGGACCACAGCGAGGTTCTATAACTAGCGATCAGCAATCTACTTTAGTGCATCCACATCGAGGGACTATAGAGCTCTATTGAACTAAGGTGTGTGAATGCTGAATACACCCTCGTATTCCCGGCGGTTGTAGTTTTAGCATGTTACACTGTATGCCGTATTACTAGCAACAATTGGAGAGAGTACGCACACGCACACGCACACGCACCAACCTACCTCTGCCACTATCAGACGCGATGTTACAGGTAGCAGTGTTACTGCAACCAGCGTTGTCTTGATGTTATTAACATGGTTGCTATTACTTGTGTAAAATAAGCTAGGTATATCTTAAAACAATATCTCATTGCATGCAGGTGTCTGTAATGTAACTGGCTGAATGTGAATCAAAAGAACAATTGTAGATGCATTGTTTATAACATGTGAAGATGACAGATAAACACTGCCCATTAGACTATCCCATCCCAACTCATATATCCCGGCTATACACATCCCAACTACTTGTGTTCCTGTGGGGTATATTTAAGTCTAGCTAGCGGCGAGACGTGTGTGTATTTATTATAATACTGCCTGTGTTGATGTGGGGTATATCAAAGTTTAGCTAGCAGCGAGACGTACCTGTATTTATTATAATACTGCTTGTGTTCATGTGGGGTATATCAAAGTTCAGCTAGCGGCGAGACGTGTGTGTCTGGCACGTTGTATTCACATGTAGTAGAGCTTTGATGTACAAGGATGCGGCCCACAAGGGCGAACTCAAACGACCCTAACCCCTTGAGTTATTAGCAACGCCTCCCCCTGTTTTGTGTTGTTTTCTGCAATTACCCGACGAAAGTCTGGATGAGCATCAAGCGATTAACACATCATTCCCAACAGCCTCGGTACGTCCACATCAAATGGGATGTATGGAAACCCGGTCGGCATTTGCTCAACGTGAAGGTTCAATTCATCACCAAACATGTGAGCTGAAACGTAGGGATCGCCATTGGCTACATTCTATTGCTACTACTTGTTACTCTTTGAAAATATAAAGTTCTGTAAAGCTTCAAACAAATCTTCACTAACGAGGCCAATGAAACACAATGGATATCAACAATGGGAAGTATATAATTCGATTTAAATTAGAAAATTGAATGCAAATAATGCTGTTCATTAGCTTGGAAATCTGAACAGTGGCAAAGTGATAAAATAACAATCACCACTGTTATTAAACCGTTAACTCAACATACGATTACAATTACAAATTTAGCAAATTAATTATAATAATTTAAATTCTATTGTAAATGATCAAGTAATAATTAATTTTTGGGAAAATTTGTTGCATTTTTAAGGTGCTTAATTAATTACATATGTGTATCTTTTACACATATGTGTAACTTAATCTTAATTTGCATTGTAAACAAAATAAGTATAGAGGCATGTTTTGTTGCTGATCTCTCAAGCTTCTGCTTATGACAGCAACAAAACAAGTTTACACTGTACATATTATTCTGTATAGCCTACATTAATTTCACTTAAAACATGTTAGCTCTTTACTATACTAGATAATAATTGTACTATTATACTTAAACGATCGCAGTGTAAACTTAAAAATGCAATAAAAATGAATCTGAATCTGAATCTGAATATAACGAGTTAATTTTGTATATTTTCTCCCTGATTTGCTACTTATATGGATGTAGTTAATAATAATTCTTTTATCTATCGAAATTCACGGTTATAAGACCCCAACACAACGGGTACTATTAGGATGATTAGGAAGTGTCATGACCAAGCTGGCGGAAATAACACTCAACTGTAACGACATCGTTATGAATATGTTCCCCCCGCACAATGAAGCAACACTTGTTCGTCTCATAGTGGTTGGTGGGCAATTCCATTCACTCACTGGTTGAATCTACTATATCACTAAGTACTCAATTGTTGAAAACTCGCGATTGTTAATCAATTGCAGTGGTGTCTGCTGTGTTCCGTGCATTTCAATAGCTGTCTGCCTTCCAGAAGTTGTTGAATGGTCGGGAACAGATGGGGTGAGTCGACAGTGAGCCACGAGCGAAGGCGGCACACTGGAGTTTATTGACAACAATTGTATTCGAATGCCAGCCCCCCCCCCCCCCCCCCCCACCCCAGACAATCAACGTCTGATGCACCCGAGGTAAGTTGGAGTTCTCGAACATTCGTTAGTTATATCATTTGCTTCCAGTTACGACCAACTCAATGGTGATAAGTAATGCATGAAGTGTTGAAAAGGAAACGCACACATTCATTTAGTGTTGAAAAGAATTGTAAACGAAGGATCATGAGATTGGTATGATTGTGTGTTTAAAATCATGGTTTGTTTGCTGATGTGAATATGTTTTGTTTGTTAAATTGCGTCCGCTTTAGAACCCTGAGTAGAATAGATTGAGGGTATCTGTTTGCGTCTAGAGACCCGACGCTGTATAAAGTGGACGTCGTTAAACAACAAGAGCAATTGAACAACGCATGTTTAAGTGTAAAGTTAGATATGTATAAGAAAACAGCGTAGTCACAACATAATGGTAACCGCTTGATATCACATGTTATATTGGGCAACACACGTTGAGTTCTTCATTCCAAATGTAGAGACATTATAAAACACATTTTTACAAAATCAGTTAATTTAATTTACTGATTCAACATTAAACCAAAACATTTTGTTATTCCTCTGTCAGCACACTTGTTTTTGTTACAGTCTGTGCTTTCACGATAAGCAAGGTCTACTGGACGAGACGCCAAAGTAGGAAATATGACCAACACCAACGGTAGAGAAGGATATGTTGCACAAAGAAATGTCCTTAAAATGTATCCTCTCATACAAAATGTCAGAACTGACCTGTAGACCTGTCCAAGGTTGTAGTGAGCGTTGACGTGGTCGGGGGAGAACCGGATGGCCGCAAGGAAATGCCTCTCAGCCTCTTCCGGTCCACTCATGAGGGTTCCCAGGTTGTTGTGGGCGCTCGCGTAGGTGGGCCATAGCCTGTACACAGACATACACGCGTTACAGCACACCCTATATAGACACAGTCCACTCATGAGGGTTCCCAGGTTGTTGTGGGCGCTCGCGTAGGTGGGCCATAGCCTGTACACAGACATACACGCGTTACAGCACACCCTATATAGACACAGTCCACTCATGAGGGTTCCCAGGTTGTTGTGGGCGCTCGCGTAGGTGGGCCATAGCCTGTACACAGACATACACGCGTTACAGCACCCCCTATATAGACACAGTCCACTCATGAGGGTTCCCAGGTTGTTGTGGGCGCTCGCGTAGGTGGGCCATAGCCTGTACACAGACATACACGCGTTACAGCACACCCTATATAGACACAGTCCACTCATGAGGGTTCCCAGGTTGTTGTGGGCGCTCGCGTAGGTGGGCCATAGCCTGTACACAGACATACACGCGTTACAGCAACAGCACACGTATATTTTAGCATACAATGCCTGAACTGGGATGAAGCCAGTTGCTTGAAATATAGCACATTCTATTCTCCACAAACCCACACATTAACATACGACATTTTAATAATAACAATACGTTTTACAGAGAGGAACGTCCTTTGTTACCAAGCACTCAATGCTGCCTCGGTCATAAGGGTAGAAGGTAGATGGGCATACAAGTCTTTGTCAAACTAGAAAGTACGGAAAGTCTCTAAAGTGTACACATAAAGTGTATGTATACTTCCTGTTAAAAGCAGGACGTATGAAATACTAAACGTGTGGTTTATGTTCTCGATGAGCAAGGCGAGGGACCATGATATTCTTTTATTTATTCTGCCTTTAAAAGCTTTGCCATTTATCCTTAATGATTAATATCTCTTTACGAAACGAGGCGGGAAAATCGATTGCTACTCAAATCAAGACAATTACGGCAACTTCCTCGGCAACCGTTCCATACACCGGCTTATTTAGCTCCAATATATATGAAAAGCAAGGAAATACGCTGGAGCACAATTTCCGGTTTTAGACAAGAGTCATATTTTCAAAACCATAAAGTCTGGCAAAATGAAGCCATATAAATATTTTACCATATTTAAGTAGCCTACCTAAATTATTGAGTTGAACACGCCTGGACAATGAAGTGATTCTAACAAATTTAGAGTCATAAAATACCACTTGTTATTGTTTATTTCCAATAATCCTTTATTTGCAATAGAAGCATGTCTTTTTTAGTCAAGAAAACCTTTATAGACAGATAGATAGTTTAATATTACATTACGTGTTGTACATTTACTACTTATGTTTAGTCTCACATTCTGTTAAACACAGGCAAGCATCCAATTTTTAATCTTCTTTTCAAACACTCGTACTAACCACCAGCTGGGTAATGAATATTCCAACTTCAAGAGACGAATATATAACAAATATATTTTATTCGCTTAAATATAAACCTCTCTCAAATATTAATTGCAATCACTAACCGTAAAATCAATATCAATGACACTGCCGCTATATATGGTGTGGTTGTGTATTGCCAACAATAATATGGTGAATGATGATTTCATGTCTATGACGTGATTGATTTTATGTTGGCTACGATGATACACAAGCTTGAAAACCAAAACACGAACTAATTATGAAGTCTTCTTTATTGTTTAGAAATGCTTTAACCTATCATTAGTGACATCAGAAACACATTTTATTCCAGCTGATTGTCCCACTGAAACCAGAAAGCGACTGTGCTGTAGTTATTAAGTCAGTTGTCTGATGCTTCACATCCGCTTATATAATAACTGTATGAACATGTAGTTTATGCCATTGACATATCAGCCTTCGGTGTGCTTCATTGCCACATTGCTACACACACATGCATCGCTACATCGTGTAGTCTATGTCATTGACATATCAGCTCCTTCGGTGTGCTACACGGCCGTTGAACCCGTTCAACTCAGTTACTGCATAACAATAAGTGCCTCAGATCTTATAAGGAGCCAAGCCCAAACCTTTTGGGTTTCAGAGTAAAGACACTCACATGACAAACAAACATAAAGAAGTAATTCTCTCCAATGAAAGAAAATTATAATAATTGGTATTAAGCAATGGTTTCACCTGTCGGTCTGATTATATCCAAGACACGTTATAGCCATAGTTTATAGCTTGAGTTTATAATTACTTCATTACTTGTTCAGAAATTCTCTTGGTTTAAGTAAAACGTGTTGGAGAACAAACCCAGCTGATAAGGAACGAGACCAAGCAAGTTATTGCACTCGTTGCGTGTAGGGTGCAACTGGCTTGTTCTATGGGAAGTACCACCTGCACTAGGTTTGCATCGCGTGCCTTTAATCGCCAGTCACGTCAAACCTCTGTAGAATCAAGGCTAGAGAAGGGACACGAAATCCCATCTCATTTAAACGTCCGTGTTTATAATTTGCATAGTGATGAAGCTTCGTATTACGTGATAATAATAATTTCATAAGTAGCAATTAAAAAGAAGGAAATACTGAAACTCAATGAGTGCACAATATAACGTTAGTTGTTAAGCCTCTGAAATGTATAACAAATTGTGAAATAGATGTGATATAAATGTACGGCAAACCAAGAACTATTAAAAACGAATGCTACCACAAATAACACTACCACTAACACTACCACTACTATTACCATACCAATATTACTGCCACTGCTACTACCACTACTATACTATTACTGCTACTATTAGCACCAAAAAATCTCGATATTCTGAGAACAACAGTGTTTAATAATTTATATATTTATGTGTTTTTTCTCCTTGCCCCTTCAAATTGAGACATTGGCGTCTATCATCATTTGGTGGAGGCGCCGGGTTATGGCTTTGACCCTATCAGCCACCGTTTAAAGCTGAACTGATAGTAAATTATTGCACCGTAGTAGGCCCAAAGGTTTGTCTTTCCCTCATACGGCATTTTAAGCCTATTCCCCGACCCCCCTCTTACGAGGGAATCACTTCTGTCCGATGGCAGAGCACTCTATCGGCAGCGAACAGAGTCGACGCCGTCCCGTGGGTCTATGAGAAACGACCGCCTGCTAGCCATTCAATCGAGAGGGCAGTGCAAATTGGTTTTCCGTTTTCCTTGGACAAGCTATTGATGACTAGTTCCGATTGTAGAGCGCGGCTATGTAGTTACAAGCTCTATCCATCATAGCACTGTCACTTAGGGCCGGTCGAGACCGGTGCAGCTTACGTCAATAAGCAATTTGTGTCGGAACGCAACAACGAGCACCATGTGAAATTGGGGAATGGTTTCCTCCGACCAAGCGCAGCTCTTAAAACAAAGAAAAGCGCTTTCATCCGCTAAAAATCAATTCCGCTATGGTTTGTTTGAAATTGAGTGCAAAGAAATAAACAAGTTCTCTTCCAAGTAAATTATGTTGTCAAAAACTGAAAAAATCAATTAATGGGTATATTGCTTTGTGCAACGATGGAATATTTATTTTGAAAAGCGTTCGAGATACAAAGGTTTTATAATTTAAAACTACGTTTAATAATCAAGAGCAGATATTGAATTTGCAGATGTTCGAATATTTCGTTCACGCACATTACATTTCCATTCACACTTCAAGAACACTGTTGCTTATATTTTCAAATAGTTCTTTTTAATGATTTTAGCAGGAAATATTAAAAAAGAAAACTGCGAATCATTCACCTGGTTCGGATATCGGGTAAACATTGACTAGCAATGTTAACTTCTTATTATTATGTCATGTGTTTGCATTTCCTTTCTATGACGACTAATAATGGAGTTGTTGGTAGATCATCATTCATCAATCATCAGTCACTATGAGTTATGTCATTTATGTCACCAATACTCGGATCTAAACTGAAAACCGAAAGTTTCTTCTCAAAGCCTACGAAAGTAAAAGTTTGAAAGTAAACCTGAAGTGTTTGCGAAACGAAGTGACCGGAAAGAAGAAGAAGAAGTATTCGTAGCCATGACAACGAAGGCTTGGAAGCAATTGATTACGACCCACTTAGCCTCTTCTTACATCAAATATTTACTTGGGCTTTATCGTCACAAACTTGTCGACTCCGGATTGACTTAAAATCTGAACAAACTCCAATAACAATTGCTACTGTGCAGATTTACATTTCTTTTATTGATAGTGATTGATAATATATCCATAATTATTTTAAATGACTATAATCAGTACACATTACCTGGCGATTATTTTAACTGTGTATAATATATAAGGTTATAAAGAAGGTTTATATAAACAAGATTTTCAAACATATTCTGAATAATTCTTCTTTGTCAACCCAACACTACAAACACAACGCCAGACCATAATAACGACTAACTCAAACACCTCTGTTGATCCAACTATTTATACCAAAACAACAATCTCTAAGTGACTATTATTATTCATTGCGTATATTAAAACTTACAACAATACAACTCCGACAATAACGCCTGTTTCGAATCACGTGGGTGATGAATCCCAGCCAGGCCCAAGTTTAAATCACTCCCAATTTCAATGCGCCTCCTCGACGGTTATTACGTAAGTTTCTATGGCCGGCGAATTCGTGTTGTGGCATTATTATTCCAATAATTGCAGCGGGGATCACATCTGTGCTTGCTTTCATTGAGCCAAACTATGAGGCCGTTACACACCGCATAATACGGTGATATCCTCTGTGTTGCACGTGGGAGGAATTCTATTCTCCCCTGCACAATAAGTGGGCACACAATCACGGACATTAACAGCATACTGGAAATAATTCACGGTGTGGAGAAGGCCAAGGATATTATCGCCATATAATGCAGATTAGCATCAGTACGTGTATCTTACGTCTCCTTGTATTGGCCTAACAAGTGTTGGGGCGGTTACACGGGAGGGTTCACCGCTGGCCTCATTGATTTTTTGTGTGTGACGAAAGCCACAAGGGAAATAAGCTACTATCAATTATTTACTCAAACTGTAATGCTCACTGTAACTTCTGATTTCCATCGTCTAGGGTCACCTAGGAGAAGTTTTAATTTCTGTTGCTAAATAATGAAATATGCCGAAAAGTTTTCTACTTGTTAAATTAGTTGGAAGCTGTGATTGATACTAAATTTACTTTGCGAATACAGGATGTATCGTCTAAGATTTCTGAACGAAACAAAAAAAAGTAAAGTGTGGCTCGATTTAGATTTGTCTTAACATTTAAAATAGAACACAAAACAATATTAATAAACAGTTTCAACATGTACACACATACACGTATGTTGTATAAAGAAACTATAAACGTGATCGCTTTAAAGTATTACTGATGCGCCTGAAGTACCCACGCCTTCTTCACGTGACAGAGTGAGTACGAGTACTTGGGTAGTTGAAGAGATGTCTGATGGTTGTTAGTAGAACACACAACACAAGGAACACACGTGAGGATCACCTGACGTGACTGTGTTGTAGAAGAGGCAGAGCACAGTTATCATTTTATTTATGTATTCTATATTTGCAACAGGACAGAGGTCCCACTATTGTCATTTTTGATGGTTTGATTAATGATGATAAGGAAGGGAGGTGGGGAAGCCTGGTACCGGCACGTAGCGTACACTTATCGGTAAGTACCAAGTGGACCATCGGCTTTACGTCCCGTCCAAAAGGATGGTGTAATTTTACCAGTCATATAGGTTCCTCCACTAATCTGGACTCCCGAGCTGTTGACGTGAAGCTGTTACACAAGTTTTCGAACCCTCCTATCTACTCTTACCAACGCTAACCAGTAATTCGAAAGAGAACGGTTATCCACCCTCCTCCAGACCTATCCTGATGTTGCTTAACTTTGATGTTGGTTTGGGAACCGGCTAAGCAACCGCGGCTAAATATTTGGATAGATATTTTAATTAGGATAAGCTATTTTGCATAAAAGGTGTAATATCATATTATGCATTGCTACGTTGATATGGAAATTGTGTTTGTGGGGAAAAGGGGCGTAAACGAATGTGTCTATCGCTAGTAAATATGATGATGAGTTATAGTACGTTACGTTGGAGGATAAAAAATCAGGGTTTCAAACAGAATTGCATTGCGCATGTTGTACCATAATTTAATATGAACAATAAATTGCTGATGTTCAAAAAGGCGTATGCATATACGGTCGATTAGGCATTGGTTTATACACCACGCGTGGCGGGGTACGCTCTGTATAAGAAGATAAAATACGGTGCCTTTTATATGAGTGGAAAACCCATCCATCGCTTCACGTTAAATAATGTTCACACATTGTATTAACATGAAACTAAACACATTCAGTAGATGCGTTGCTGACTCATGCGCGATCGGACGCACAGATTGTTCTACACAGAGCGGGAGAGATTATGTTTGAATATTATTTATTGGCTTCAAGGTGCCACGTAAAGCTATATTAAGCCCCTTTAAACTGTAACCCATCTCTTCAATGCAGATATTCGTATGAAACACACATGATTACATGGCATGCGTATGTTACATGCATTATATGTTACACATCTTGTTGCATGGGCTTACCTTAAGGCTTCTTGGTAGTGTTGTGTAGCAAGCTCCAGCTGACTTGTGTCCCGTAAGAAGTTTGCGAAGTTGTAATGCATCTTTGCGTTGTGTGGTAATGCTTTGAGTCCCGCTCTAGAACATAAATCAATTCGTAGAATCAGTTATGTAGTAAGACGAATTGGTATGTTCAATTAGTGAAATTGTATGAGAGTAGGGTTTTATATATATATATACATAAAAATAACTTTTCCCTCTTGACTTCTTAAAGAATTGTTACTACACCGACGTTGTGGGGAACGCTTTATGTTTTTGCAGCATTCTTTGCTGCTTTATGTCTTTATGCGCGATGCTGAAGTAGCAATGAACTTAGTATCCCAATTAGACAAGAGGTTCTGTGGTTTTTAACAAGTAGTTTGTGGTTTTCACAAGACACAACCACCAAGTCGACACAAACACATAGTTTAGAATGATGCTCATAGTATGAGCTATCAGCTGCTATAGTACCTGCTTTATGGAATTCATTTGAATAATTTTATATGAACTTTGAGAGAAAATATTAATATGAAAATCACGACTGTGAAGATTTTTCTGTGGTTGTGGGACCAAATTTAAAACTACAACAAGGGTATGTCGTAAAAGTCATAACTCGTTTTGCCAAGTGTTCAAATCTTGTTTATAACAAAATGTTTGGTAAATGAATCCATGTTATGAACCTGAATGCGAACTACTTGCCTGATAAGAGCCTCTCTCGAAGCCCAATCTCTGTTTCGCGCCCCCGTCCGGCTGCAGAAGGCTGCAATAAGCAAGACCCCTGCGCAGACGCACAGCGCATGTGCACACTTCTGTCTGAAGAATGCGGCCCACACCAGCTGGGCGCCGTAGGCCACCAGCAGTAGGAACCCCAGGCTGGGGAGAGAAGATGAAGGATGTGTTAACAGTTGCGTACTCCACACACAACACCGTACACAAATTGGGCTCCGTATGTTACGTAAGTAGCAGGAGCAAACAAATACTAACCTAACAAAGCATGTTGGAAAAACTTTCCTTTTTTTATTTTAGATTTTAGAATGTAGTAAACAGTATACATTGCAATGTATTTGTTATGAACACAGGACAGTTAATCTTACCTGGGTATGTACAAGACCCGCTCGGCCACGACGAAGCCTACAGTGACCACCAGGTTGGCTGCTGGGAGGAACGGAAGAGTGGCCAGTAGCCCTCCGAGGACCAGCGGGCCCTGGCGCTGGTGCTGGAATGAGACAAGTCATGGGTTTACTGGTGTGTATTAAGAGTGGCCAGTAGCCCTTCGAGGACCAGCGGGCCCTGGCGCTGGTGCTGCAATGAGACAAGTCATGGGTTTACTGGTGTGTATTAAGAGTGGCCAGTAGCCCTCCGAGGACCAGCGGGCCCTGGCGCTGGTGCTGGAATGAGACAAGTCATGGGTTTACTGGTGTGTATTAAGAGTGGCCAGTAGCCCTCCGAGGACCAGCGGACCCTGGCGCTGGTGCTGGAATGAGACAAGTCATGGGTTTACTGGTGTGTATTAAGAGTGGCCAGTAGCCCTCCGAGGACCAGCGGGCCCTGGCGCTGGTGCTGGAATGAGACAAGTCATGGGTTTACTGGTGTGTATTAAGAGTGGCCAGTAGCCCTCCGAGGACCAGCGGGCCCTGGCGCTGGTGCTGGAATGAGACAAGAGACATCATACAGATTTCTTTCCGAGTCCAAATAATGATTTGTCTGAAGAAAATGGCAGGCAACAATCACAAAATATGCTACCTTCATTTTTATTAATCTACTCCAAAATATTTTTAGAATCTCCTTCGCCAGATCAACGTTTTGTTTTGGTAGCGTAAGCGTAATATGAACGCAAACGCTCACTTGAAAAGCGTTTAAGGTTGGTGTCTCCCCTTCGTTTCTTTAAAAGTTTGTTATCAATTACTTGAAATTAAATAGGCTTTGATTTTATGTAGGTATTTTGGTTATTGGAGGTATATTGAAGTGGGTAGACTCTAAATGTGAATTTATGTATTTATTTATTTAACCTTTCCTCTTCAAAAAGATTAATATTTCTGAAACAAAATTTTAAATGGAGTTTTAAAAAACAAGATGGCGTTCCATCATATATCAGAAACCCCTTTGTGTGTTTACTAACGTTTTCCTCGTGTACAACGTAACCTAAAAACAGTGCACTTTAATCCAGCTACCTTCAATGTCTTTGAGACGATGATCAATCAAAATTTCCGAGTTCATGCTCATGTTTTCTACGACGAAAACTCGGTCAGATCTTACTGAAAAGTTTTTAATACACAGAGCAATCCATCACAAACTTCTGTTATTGTGTCAACGAAGATCCATGTGGGACGTCCCTTATATCTGGCGGTTTTATACTGATTAACACGTATCTATAGCATCTAGAAAATAGCTCATAGATTAGTGTCGCGGTCAAGACTTACATGACGCGTTATGAAGGTCAGAACATTTATGGACGATGATCAAGTTATGTTTGCCCAAAAACATTAGAGCTGTTGTGTGTTTTACCGGAACGACTAGACTTTTATACATCAACCTTAATAGCTTTGGTGAACATTTATAAGCTGTACCATATCCAATAAATATATCGCTATTGACTTTGATACAAAAGTTAGAATAACTGTTGTTCTTTTGAGCACTTAACTGAGCACTTATAAAGAACACTTAATGCTTCAGTCTGGTGAAAAGACTGTCTACTGAACACAGCTCCAAGGAGCGCTAACCCCTGAAACAATATTAATACTACCTAAGTTATGATTACGGTAAAGCTATTACAAAAACCGATCTGCTACAAACAAGCTAACAAATTTTGACTTTGGTGGGTAACGGTCTTTCCTATTGTCGTTATCTTCCCCGTTTCAGCCAGACTCATAATCTTCCAATATAAGCCAATAGCTTCGATGTTAAGCCACCTAGAATACACTTTAGAGTCTCATATACCCTTAATATAATCAATTTACCTGTAAACCTGTGTTCGGACATCATAAAGCCATTTACTGAGGTCTCGCTCAGTATACCATGTGCTCAGTACACATTTTAATAAGCTGTCCAAAGACCCCAAGCTTGTTAAATCACTTTCACCCGCTCTCCTTTTCAATGGCGCTATAGTTAGAGGGAGAAATCGATGCTTGCCTCATAAAGCTGGCGAGCCTATGCATGAAACTACACCGCCAGCGCAACAGACTACGACTGTTGCAAATAACTAACTTTAAACGATTTCGATTGGGTAGTTATTATTTTATGTGTTCGGATTGAAAGTAAGGTTCTACAGTTTATTACAGAAGAACATTTACAAATATTAATGTTATTATTTGTTCAATACGTTCAATAGAAATGTGCAAATTTTTTACTACAAAGAAGACAAACAAACAAATCGTTTTTTTTTTTGTAACTGTGTAACATTTTATTAGACCGTAAATAATATACTTTATGTACAATTCTTAGATTCTCTATGATTACCTTCACAATCCAACCACAACGTTGTTTAATTGATAAAAATGTATAACACAAAAATAATTCAGGCGTGCATATAAACTACATTGAAAACTCAACCGGGGTCAAGAGCATTCAGAGCAATCTGCAACCCGGCCGAATAATATCATAGAAATTAATGCAGTCCAACCAAACTCATTTCTAGTTCTAATCTAAAAGAATTAGCGTGGAAGCTGCTTTATTGAGCTTGAGAATCTACTTCTCGCCCAGATAAGAGAGAAGAGAGAATGCAAACTCCCCCATGAATCACACCGGGTAACCCAGGGCTCTGACCATGTGCGATATGGCTCGCAAACTGCGTGAAATACGGCTGCGACCATATTGTTGGGCCTGCAGAGGTAACGGAGGTAATCAGGCTACGATACGCCCATTAACCAAGGTGGACCCACTTTATTAACCTGGCCTGAGATAATGCGATCATAATGCCTTGAGATTTTTGAAAAATGTTTCCCAGTTGCAAAATCTTAAATAAGAATTTAATATAATCGTTTTAATTTTTCTTAGCGTACAATAGTTAAGTTTGAGCTTAATTGCCTGTAATTATCAAACACACACATAGTTAAGTTTGTTTTACGTATTAATAATCCAAATTCTTATCATTTATGTCGTACGTAACATTAAAATAATTTATATTGAAAATAATGGCATTTTCGTGAATTACATTTCATTCGAAAATATGTTTTTTGTTTTGTAACATTTAGGACACAATATAACAATGTTAGAAACCACGTTTTCAAAATTATATTTTTTAAATATATTATCGTCCTCAACATTCTATAAAATATGACTCAAATTATAAATAAATATTTATTTCCTTAAAATATGTCGCAATCATTAGAACAAACATACTCATTTTATGAACCAGAATTTTTAAAGTGGAAAATAAAAAACGACATAAGTCTGTGTTACTCTTTTATAAAAACTATCCGGTAGCAAAGGAGACACACTTTGAAAGTTTCTAAGAGATTAAAGCAAAGCTCAGTACTCTTATTGTACCGTGGCCATTAGAAGTAGAGCCATCATTAAAACTCGTTCTTTGATACAGAGGCCACAGAACGAAGCAGGCCAGGCCGGTCTAAGGCCAGAGACCAATTACACTGATTACATTACAGGAGGCTCGGACGGACAGACGGACAGACAGACAGACGGACAGACAGACAGACGGACTGTAGTGCTCTCAAACCTTATCTAGAGTCAAGAGGGATGACGAACAGAGACTCACTCTAGTACCAGTTATGTTACAACCCAGACTGTATTCTAACAAGATTTCCTCTATTGTCGCGCTTAGGTTATTTAAGGGGTGTAATTAATTTTAATCTTGAAATTGTGTATTCTTGACAGACCTTCATATAGAAACAAAATGTGAGCGTGTTATGAATTTCAAAGAACTTCTACGTTATGACTAGGAGACAAATAAATAGAACATTTCTACGAGAGATGAATGTGATGTGAAAATGAGTGTGATTGGTAAATTAAATACGGAATCTTTAGTTGGTTGGATATGAAACTCGAGGAAATCATAAACGTGAGCGTAGGATGAAGTCAGCTAGAATAAGACCCATCATATTGGAATGATGGGAATATAAGCAAACAAGATATAATCGTGAGTTTTGGCGAAGAGAGGAATCTACGGCAACTAAGTAAATAAGTTTTACTAAGGACTATGATTGCCTATCAAAAAGTAAAAAAGTGATGAATGAACAGCAAAAAATAAGACTCAATGCACACATTACATTATTATTAGTTTATTTAGTAACATCTAAACGCACATAATAATGCTTTACATTATAAAAGAAATCGGGGATAAATGTAATTCCATTTCGCTGAAAGATTGTGTGGAGACCGGAGAGCAGTCTGCCAAGCTATTCCCTCGTTTATTTATACAAAAGTAAGAAAATTTGTCGTACGTGGCGAGCACACAAGGAATCGTGCTTTAAATTCAAATAACGATGTAAAATGGGAATATAATCAGATGAGGAGAAATAAGGAGAAGAGAGAAAATGAGTAATCGATTTTCGATATGGCTGTCCGCGTGTTCGCTTTCCTCTCCTCTCCCCGACCAAGTTTCAATGATAGGTTTCGTGGGACCTGGAGGGACGTGGATGGAAAAGAAATGGAGGAAAATAAATAGAGGCTCTCATACGCAACGAAAACTAAAATATGTGATAGCTTTTTCTTCGAGTGAAAATTGAAATTGCGACGAATATAATCGACAAAAATTGATTATCTGCAGCTATTATTCCGAACACGTGCCAGCGTTTTGGTATAATTTGAAATCCGAACAACCAAAAGCTTTTTCCACCGAAGATTACTGTCAGATGAATTCCTAGATACATCAACCCGTAAAGGTTTTAGCGAGATTTCCTACGTTTCCCAAGTTTTCTGGGGACGTTTATATACTGGCTGAACGCACGTGGAAGTATATTGAGACAAGCAAGCTCGTTTTGAGCAATATACTTAGACGATTGTCAAGGTACAACCATAGTGTATTTGTTTTGACATTTTACGTTTTCATCCATCAACCGCTCTCGTACTAGAAACTAAAAACGGTATATTTACCGATGCATGGCTTTTTATCACAATATGTTTAGATACACTAACAAAGACAACGCAAAACCACATAGTGGTCACCATGTGTAGGTCGCTATTAACATTCTATTAAAATGTGGGTTTTATGATATAGTTAAAAAAGAGGTGAATGGTGAATGAAGAACACGCAATCTTTATCAAAACGAGTAAATGTAAGGAAATAGTCTTTCTATGTTTAGGCCTACTGGTCAGTTCCTATGGTATTTTGTAAGTTGTTTTGATAAAATCAGTCTGTAAAGTAAAGTAAACAGACGATTTTAAATTACTGAGCTTGAGAGAATATTCATATCGATAGGTATAATATTAATTACAGATATGTATTAAGAACGCTAAAAGACATGGCAAACAAGAATGCAATTTAAAAACGAAACTTATATAAACCTGGAACTCTAAACATACTTCTCGCCACTAGGTGGTTCAAGATTCGTTAGCATATTCAACATACCAAGACGTACTTAAACCGACTTGTATTTGTGTGATCTTGTCTATAGCATGTTACTTGATGTTAATAATTTACTAGTCCAGTTGTTCTCATAAACCTTGATGAGTAAGCCTGTTAGTTTGAGTTAGCAGGTAACAGTTAATTGCAATACATTAATTGCAATACGAATCCAATAAAAATACTAATTATCACAGTTAATAAAATACTTGAGTACCGATATACTTGTTTCTTGTTTGCTTTGTTTGCAATATTTGTGTCTGTAGTGGATTCAAGTGTGTGAAAGTTGAATAAGGTTCTCTCTCGACGTCGACAACAAGGGACGCTTGACCGGAGCGGAGTGTGAAAGTGAGTGAGTAGAAGTTATGATATGTTTAGGTGATCGGGGGACGAGATGTCACTCATATGTCGACCCTCTTTACGCTGCGTCACAGCTATTGGCCCCCCAACTCCCAGGTCGCCGTCTCAATGCATTTCAACCAATCAAACCTTTCTATTCAGCTATCTTTACGGTGTCTACCATCCGGCACATCCACAATCCCAAGCTTAGCATTTCATTTTTCCGTATACAATGTTGTAACAACTTATAAACAATCGTTTTAAGAAACACATTTCAACTCTACATCCAATTCAATGCAATCGTTCAATGACGCAACTAGCGGGTTTTTTAAGGGCTAGAAGTGCCACTCCCAAAACATCTGCAGTTTTAAGTGACAAAATGTATAATGGTTCCACTACGGACAATACAATCCGTATTAATCCAAATTTATTTCTCAGAAATAATGTCCGCGCATTTGTAAAAAGCATTTCGCAGAATCGTCTATCTTCGGTGGTTTGTGTCCAGTCCCAGACCGAGCGCTTAGAATATGAAGCAGGATGACAGCAGGGGTGCGCTACATGCGCTTGATAAATCAGCCGTTGACTGTTTAGGTTACCGCTATGAATGGACTAGTGTTTGATATCTTGTTTTTTTATCCACAACCAAGGGAACAGCTCGAGTAATTACTTATTAATCTCACATTGGATGGGTCTCATTCTCAGACACGAAGCTTCGATGTAATATTGTAGCATCGTTGCGACCCTCATGGACTGTTCAAGCGACGACATAGAGATAAAAGACAATAATTAATTACACTCGTATTTTAATATACAATGGGAATAAAAGTTAGCCTGAAAGAACGGAGCTTCTAAATACAGTTGTAGGATTACACGGCTGAATTTCACTGAATCCAAACAATTTTAATTAAAAACATGAACATTTTAGCGAACAGAGGCTCCAATTTGCGAAACTCAAAATGAGGGTGGGGGGGTGGAAGACGGAGGGGGAGAATGAGGGCAGCCGCCAGGGCTTTAACGAGCGTTCTCTTGTGATTATGAGAATAACCAAGTTTTTCCTCCTTTATGTTGCAAACTCGACACATTTCTTCAGTATTGAATCTTCTTGATATCAAATAATAATTACAATTTGTTGGAACGTTAAAAACCATGTGTCTATCCAAAGGGCCATACTACATACAAATTTAGTAGTACTATACAATAAAACTATAAAATAAACAACTAAATGGTTTAAAGCTTGTACGTAACTGTGTTGTTATTGCAGTTTAGGAATCTCAACTACTGCTTTAACTTTCAGTATGTTTTGTTTTGGGTAGACGTAAAGCTATTTGTTTCCCTCTGCATTCTCAAACTGTTGCTATATGATGTTTATTGTTTACCCTCTCTTGTCTTCATCACCATCACCATCCGCAACAAACCAATCAAGTTTCTATTAAGCATAAGGCGGCGGATTAAAAAGAAAATAACGTATATATCCATCCAAATATTTCTCAACAAACGTCTCGTCGTTTCTTTTAATAGCGTCTTAGAAATGTTTTTAATCTTTGGCCCGAGATTATTACGGCAATCGTTCGGCTTGGAAGTGAGATGACGTCTTAACTGGGGTCTCACCAGAACATAAACCTAATGTGAGCCGCACGATTAAACACCGGTCCAATTTAATTCATGAATACTAACACTTTATTAACAGTGCCGTTGGTTTTCAATTCAATTTGACGCCTCCGTACAGCGACGCGATCAAGTTAGTCTAAACTCTAAACGGAGGGTCAGAGCGAGAAGCTGCAACGTTAAAAATGATATATGTAGCTCAGAAGTGATACACCAGTGTTGTTTCCTTTGCACTAGCAACAGTTGTTATTATACAGTAAAATCATTGTGAAGTGTAAGAAGCTGCATTTGTGAGTTTCATGCACCAGACTTGGCAAATAAGCTAAAACCGGAAATTGAAAAATTTAAATGAAAACAAAAGTTGTATGCGTGACACAATTTATTCACGGATATAGAACTAGATAAGTCAGTTTGAAAAATTGCAACGAATAGCTAATCAAATTAAAATACAATTATACGTCTTAAAACACACTTTAATCAAAAGTGTGTGATGAACGTAGCCCTACCCGTTTTTCATTTGGTACGATAATTTTGGGATTCTATAGTTACTTCACTGACCACTCGTTTGTAATACAAATGTATACGAGTTAGCATAGTTGATAAATGATGTTGCATACAATATTACTTTAAAGTTTAAACAGCAAATTTTCTTCAAAATAAATGTACACAATCTTACCCACAAGAAGTTAATTGCTCATTGTTTTTGTGAAATCCACTGTCATCAAATTAAGTAACAAACATATTGTGTTTCTGTGTACGTTACAAGGTAAAATATAGTTTTAAACGCTAAACGACATCATAAACCTACATAAACCTTTGTTTGTGCTGTGGAACACTTCACAATATGCTAAACTGTGATTATATATCAGGCGTGTGCAGCTTAAGGGACCAGACCCACGTTACGTCGGGCTCTTACATAGTATTTTACTCGGAACGCAAACAAAACCGTCAAAACTGCCGCCGCAAATGACAATAAATTCAAAGGGCGCTCCTCTGTTCAGAAGCAAACTTCTTTAAATATTAGCGAGTTCCAGCCGGACTCTTCTGCTTGAGAGGGGCTTATTACGTATTCTATGACATTTGTCACAATGGACCTTTTGGCGCGTCCCGAGCATGACACGACAACGACATGCAGAGCACAGCAACAACCCTAGAGGCTTACTAACGAACTTACTCGAGACAAAGAGCTACATAGAGATGTTAATTTTTCTAATTGCATGTTAGATTAAATGTAAACAATGGGAAGAAAGGAGAATTCATTAACACACGCATTATTTTACTCTTTCATGTTCCTCCCTGATGATTATATAATAATACAGACTTCCATCTGGTTTCTCTTGATAATATTATCAAGGGAGTCGGCTTATGTTCTACCTTCAATTTCTACAACCAACATTATAAACATGTTAGGCCAGCGCTGATCTGGCAAACCTGGTCCTGGGTTCAAATCACGGTATCGACATCAAACGACAACATTTCATCTTCATACATTACTCATTAATCAGCCTTATCAGCATCGTTGCTAAAATATGAGACGCAACGTCCAATACATCATATTATATAAACACATTAGCATAGGTATCTCTTAACTGAACTGGAATTGTTTATTTAGAAATTAGAATATATCTCCGCTAAACTTACAGCCGTGATTTTGAGTGAAAATCCAATTGCGTTCTTACTTAGAATCACACTTTAATGTTATTGAAATGTCTTCATACATAGAAATTCCATTATCACTTGTTTGTTCAAGGACAAACCAGGCCTAACGAGCAGTGGCCCACATATTATAAAAGTATCCCTGCTCGGCGGTGTGTAGACTACACGTCTCAGGTTCAAAGCTTGATGGAAATAATACTTGCGCGGGTAGTTTGATTAACAAGCTCTTGATTAGGTTGTACGGGGTTGGTGTCAGCGTATTCACTTTCATCCCTTTATATGCGGCCGTGTGGTTTTTGTCTAGGCTATAATCCGTAGCAGCCTCAGGGATCATTTCAAAGGCAGTGTCCTGTCCCGTCCCGTATGTCCTAACTCCCGCACTCCCGCACTCCCGCAGCGATCGATGTCTCGACGCATCGCCGGCCAGCCTTCGCATGGTCGTTCTTAGCGCAACATATTTTACACCAATCAGACGGAACTGGTGAAATACAAATAACGACATTCACACCATTTTTACTGTATGCAAATGTGCGAAGCATTTAGACGTTTGGAAAGAAACAAGTTAAAAAGAGCTTGAGAGCCTAAGCAATAGACTCTGAAATACATAATAATGGAAAGTTAAATTTTATGTTTAAAAAATAGTTTGATTGATTGAGGATTTATTGATTGACCAGTGCCGAGCCCCATTCTGCGTGTCATGAAGTGATTTTGAAGACAAGAGATGAGAGTAACACAAAATTCTTAAAGAATCATTAACGCAAACCTTTCTTTAGGTCACAGAGTTTAAAACATTAATATTAATCGCATTATATCTTTTCTAGTTTTTATTTCAATAACATATATGTGAGTTTATCATTGATCGGTCTGCGGCGTTTACACATTAATCACTCGGACTAGTGCTCTACATTATTCAAATGCAAAATAGACATTTGAAAACTGTGGTCTGGCCTGATGAAACCGACGTTGATTGATCCGAGTGGCGGTGAGTTCATTTAGTCGCATTCTACTTCCGGTTCGACGGGTTGAACGACTATCTACATCCGTTTTAATTGACCGCAAAGCCAAGTCAAGATAGCGCGCCAATAAATCTGATTACCACACATTGATTTAATCATTCTCAGAGTATTCTGGAATCTATTTACCATTCCGCAACTCGGTTGCGCCGTGTTGACGCGGTGATGAGGCCTGAGATCTGATTGGTCGGCTGCCGGATACGTTGTGTGTTCGTTAAACGTTAATCACTGCCTCAAACTAGCGGTCTGTAGTACGCAGATAATATGAGATGGTTGGGCGAGATAGCTACTCTAGTTTAGTAAACTGATTGTGGTAGATATTTTAGACGCAAGTTACTAACAATGATATTATTCGTATACAATCACAGGAGCAAGGAACGAGATAATTTGTGTCTCAATTTTTATTGTTCGTGTTGTCTTTTTTGTATGGAAGTTTGTTTTTCTTGTTTTGTTATCTTTTCTGTTATAACTATTTCATCATTAAATTGCAAATTCTATTTTATTGTCCTCTTCCTTTGTAAATCAATATTATAACTAAATAGGATAGACATCAATAAATAAATATACACCTTAATAAAATATACACCTATGATCACATATATTTATGTGCGTCTTGCAGCCGAGTTCGACTCTGTTTAATTCTTCATTTAGTTGTATAAAATTATAACTTAATACTATATATTTTACAATATATGAAGGGTAGACGTGTAGTCAAAGAGCGTCCTTGGTTTAGAATGTGGTGGACTCAAAAAAATGTGTCAAAACAGCACCTCAAGGGACAATTGCCCTTATAATATTGGTGCTCTAACCCCGTTCGTCAGACGCTAGGTAAATAAAACTAAACTTTGGTTTTGGATTCGCAAAAGGTCCTCAGTCTTTTTCTGGTCTAACCTCTAAGACCGGCCAAACTTTGGACTTCTTGTGAAACCAGACCCAGGTCACATGAGGAAGTTACTAATTTCTGGTCGGAATAAAGACACAATGAACATATTAATATTTTTCCTCCGATATTGGCCTGGATTCACGAGAAGTTCGAAGTTAGGCCGGTCTTAGAGTTAATACCAGAAAAATACCTCTTATGAATCGAGACCCAGGTATTAGCAATGTGTTGGTGTTTATCATTGACATCTCATTATTGATTTCACGGCTACAATTCCCACTCCCTAACTCCTAAATTAAGTCTACTTCTCGCTCGAAAACTAAAATACATCGCCGTCGAAATGCACAAGTTGACTGTGTGACTTTAAGCATTAAAGCACCTCTATTTTTAAATAAAACCGTTTTTTGCGTTTCATTCGTGTTCACCATAATCTCGCAATAAACGGACATTTTGGATAAATTTAAACCTTACAATGTAGCCGTAACTATTTTTACATTCCCCTCGTGGTTTGCGTTACACAAATACCCACAGGAGTTGAAGTATAAGTAATGTAAGCACAGGCCGCGGCTTCGTGCGATATTGTTGCATGGTGAAGAATGGTTCTAGCTATGAATAATGGGATTACTATTAGCACGGTATTATGTTCACACATGATAAACTCACCGACTTACTCAAGTTATGACATCATTCGTGCGTCAACTTAATACACGGGTCGTTCAACAAATAAGTATTTATGTGAATGTGTTTGATACACAACAACAGACAAACACTTTTCATAACTGAGATAAATTTAATTAAAGTCGTTTGTATTTTATATTGTTTATTATAATAATTCACAAAACTATTTATACTTGGATAATGGTTCAACAATTTCGTTTGGTTCAATTTAAACTATTAGCTATGCTTTGCAAGATAACGTTCGTCATAACTGTTTGTGTTGGTTTAACAAATGAGAAGACATTTCGCTTCAAATAATTTGTAGTTTAATTCGCTTGATCGCATATTTATTATTTAATCACATGATAAAAAGTAGAATACCGTATTACTTATTAGTCTTGAAACATGGCTATAATGTAGTTTTGCGCAGCATTGCTTGGCGTGCCATGGTGCATGGTAGGTCACTTAATTATCACATGTATAACATTTTTTCCTCCTTACACTGTGCAGTGTATACTGGATCACCTGCACCAAAGCAGCATATAGCCTTATCTTTCACGAAAGTATTTAATAATTAACATATTAACGTTTTCTCTATGTTTACAGTGTTTCGATATCCCCGGATCATATAGATATTATCTCTGCCAATAAATCAACCTGATGTGAACGTGTATGAATCAAATAGCTTTTCAAGTTAACAGTTTGTGACAAGACAAGAAACGTTCTTCCATCTGTCGTCTAGACAAGTCTCCTATGTAACTCAACTCGTAGACGTCTGACATTCTGAAGCATCTTAACAATAACGACATAGCTCTTGAGATTGAAAAATATTTGTTGCTATTTTGAAACATGATTGTGTACTACTTTCTGTCTGAGTCTACGTATTACTTATTTAGTTCCGTGTACACATACTACAATGAAGTCGTATATTCTTCTTTAGATCTACAAGAAATATAAAAGTTAATTGAATTATTGGAAAAAATTTACAACGACTATTCGTAGAGCTGAATCCTTGGATACAGAGCATAAACCCGTGGAAGATATCTGCAGGGAGGATTGTTGGTGGTGGGGATTGAATCCGCGACCTCCGGGATCTGGGTCATGTGTACTGGCACTGATCCTATTGTATTAGCGTGTACATATAGTCTGGAGATGCGGCTGTCACAGGAGAACGTTGCTTCAATCTATTGTCACACATGCAAAGTGGCGTCATCTAAAGGGTAAATGACAGCACCGAGTTATGCTTCGCCGTGCTTTTGCTTCTTGGAAAATCTATAATACACTCATAAATCACTGCGTTATGACTTCCATCTAAATACTTAAGTATCCGTTAACTTGTTTTCTCCATGGCAACTACGCCAATGAGAGACTTTGAAATCAAGTCCAAGATATTTAGTTGGAACTTGGAACCCACAAAACCTGTCACCAATTCATCAATAATATTGTGATTTTAAAGGATTGAGTATTTATTATCGTTTTTGTTTTTATCTGATGAGTGTCAACATTTTTTCCCATCTGTTTAATGAACTTTTATATTTTACAATCCCAAAAATGACGGCAACACCGTAGACAAATCATCTTTAACATTTCCATAAAATATGTTCTTGTCGACAATGCCATGAGTGGCCCATCAGCCGAGTGTTACGAACCCCTGAATAGGTATTGTAGAATACAACAGTAATCTCCGTTACCATCATACGCACTCTACCGTCCACCCCCCCCCCCCCCCCCCACCCCCACACCCCTACCAAAAAACAAAATCCGTCGCAATCCGTTAATGGATCTCAGTTGTGAATGTTTAGTAACAAAGCACAAAGCGAGGCTCTACTGATTCTACCCATGTAGATCGGCCTTGCTCTGTCCCTCGATGACACCAGAACTTGCACTGGTTTACTTCACTCTGTTTTATTTACTCCCAAATAAATAAGGATTACATGTATTATTCAACATTTTAGACTGTATATTTCTGAAAATGCTGCGAAAGAAGTGATAGTATTTCAAATATGGAATAACATTTACTCCAATAAAGCTCTTCAAGCCTAGGGCACAGCACAGCATTAGTTTATTGACTCTGGTGAGCAACGTATGTAAGAACTAGGATTGCATCGCTGAGTATAGAACCGTGCAAAGAGTGCTAAGTACAATGCAAGACTTAGTGACGTGAGATCCACTATCACTTTCATAAAACACACGCGTTCATTACTAGAACGAATACGTTACTCCCAACTTTCTTAATCCTCATTACGCGTTCATCAAGCTTTAAGTGATGTATTGTGAAGTAGACCAACCCGTGGACACAATATCACTTATAACTTCTCCCTCCCCCCTTCCTTCTCTTACCACCACCACCGCCACCTCCATTCCCTAAAGCCGCGTCAACACAAATGTGGCGAGCGTTAACTCGTGACATTAGAAAACGCTTTGCTGACGTGTATTTGCTGACATGTATTTTTTTGACATGTATTTGTTGACGTGTCAGACAGGAAGATCCAACATTGATTGAGCCTCGATACACTCAAGGTAAATAATTTAGTAGAAGAACGGGAGTACGAATACATTTTACTGTACAAGTGCACAGCAGATCGCAACGTGATGAGGCGTCAATTTTATTGAACACATTTCACTCCAAATAACGTGAACACCGAACATGCTTGTGAGGTTATTTTGCGTACTCATGGTTTGAACTAATAAAAACATGTGGCTTCATCAAAAAATAAAGAATACAGAAAATTAAAATGAAGCATTAAACATACCCGTACAAAAATTATCCACATGTGTATTATTAATATTTAAACTTTCTGTCTCACTTATAATCTCATTGAAGTAGGTAGTAATGTAAATTAATGTGATGAGTAGTCATGTTAACCATAAAAACCAGTCCCTATGTAGATATAAATCTGGATACCCTACACCAAACAAACGAACTTTTTCGCTACAGTAGTTAAGACCTTCTATTGGATTACAAATATGAAACCAATCAATAGGAGAATGTCGATCACTAATCCACTTGAACACTTTTCTTCCATAAATAACCACAGACCTTTACTTACAACAATTTTGCAAAATTCAAACTTTAAAACATTGTAAATCGAATCGTAGAACCATTTACCTCGTTGCTAAGGAAATATTTGAAATATTCACGCCAATTCTATTCAAGTTGATCCACAGGACACCTTATAAAGTTGATATTGCACATTGTTTTGGAACCAAAATGCAATTTTTTTGCTGTTGTCCATACTTGTTTATGTGTTTGCTCAGGTTACCCAAAAACAAAATTGATAGATATTGTTAATCTTTATATGCGATCTTGCATTGTTGTGGATCTTGTGATTCTGTTACCTAATCGAAAGATGAAACAGCAATATTGCAACAAGTACTGACTTAATCAAGCTATCAGGCTATTGGTATAGAGTAAGGGTGTTTATTTACCTCGAAATCCGCCAGCCCCTTGTAGGCGACCGCCGCACAGCACGTGAAGAAGACCCCAGTGGCGATGTTCCTGGGGTCAGCGAGGGAGGTGACCAGGGGGACGGACCCCATCTGCCAGTCGTGACTGAGAGTCGTGGGGCAGAGTAACAACCACCCGTTGAGCGCCGCCAGGTAGCACCACGTCAGCACTCTGGAATACATACAGAACAGGGCGTGAATATGATCCTTGAGGTACACCTAACAACGTAGAGCATGTATAAGGATATAACTGTGCATCTATACGTTCAGCGCCGCCAGGTAGCACCACGTCAGCACCCTGGAATACATACAGAACAGGGCGTGAATACGATCCTTGAGGTACACCTAAACAGCGTAGCGGATGTATAAGGATATAAATGTGCATCTATACGTTGAGCGCCGCCAGGTAGCACCACGTCAGCACCCTGGAATACATACAGAACAGGGCGTGAATACGATCCTTGGGGTACACCTAACAGCGTAGCGGATGCATAAGGATATAAATGTGCATCTATACGTTGCGCGCCGCCAGGTAGCACCACGTCAGCACCCTGGAATACATACAGAACAGGGCGTGAATACGATCCTTGAGGTACACCTAAAAAAGCGTAGCGGATGTATAAGGATATAAATGTGCATCTATACGTCCAGGGTATCTAGTAGTAGCATCAAGCCGCACTGAAATCTAAACAGAAAAGGACGTTAATTTAATCCTTGAGGTACACCTAAACAGCTTTGGAGATAGGTATATAAATTATAATATGCACCTAACCGTTCAGGACAGCCAGGTATCGCCAAGTTAGCACTTTGAATTAAAAACAGTACAGAACGTGCATTAGATCCATTTAATATGCTAGTACTACTATAAAACACTTTATAATACACATTCAATCAAATGTTTGTAGCAACAAGGTGCTGTGAGGTATCACTGCGCTAATACCCAAGTGCTGGAATTGACAAAGTAGACAATTCTATTCTTGCTGTATGTATGAGGAGTTCACATATTTTCACTTCCCAAATTGTATCATTAGTTGTCTTCAGTTGTCTCTCCGTGGTTAGCTCATTTGCTCGAATATGTATGTATGTATGTAAATTCTTTATTAGCACTTTTGCTATACATTTCACACATAAAAATGATATAATACAATTTTACTCTTAAATTCTCACACAGCAATTCTAATTATCATTTAACAGTTTTATATATTCATTCTTAAAACTTTGAACATTTGTCATTAATTTCAACTTATTCGGTAACTGGTTATATTGACGAATACCCGTGTAGAATATCGACTTAGTTGTTAAACCCTTTTTGTGGCTCTTCAAATAGTAAGTACTTTTAACATTTCTTGTAGCATAAGAATGCACCTCAGATGTTTTTACCAGGCGATTATTTAAATAATTTGGTAGAAGACCACATTGCATTTTAAAAATAAATATCATTGCATTCATTTTTATTTTGTTTTCCACATTTAACCATTCCAGTGCGTCAAGCATAAATCTAATAGGAACATATTTACTACATTTTAAAATCAGCCTCATGCCTCTATTCTGCAATAGCTGCAGTCTTTCAAGATCACCCAGGAACGACTGGTATAGAATCGATGCACAAAAATCAAAATGTGGTTGTACAATTGTAAGATATATTACTTTTTTTGACCATGGAGATAAGTTGCTACCAATTCTTTGAATATATCCTATTTTCTTAGCTATTTTATTTTTTATATATTCAATGTATAGAAATGTTAACTAGCTCCCTACAATTATCATCTATGTCAGTGCAAATAGTAACATTATTTCGGGTCCGTTGAAATCAGAAAAATCAAGATTGGATCAAATGAAATTTGAATATGGAGATTCTCATCCACTTTCTGTGTTTTTGTTACTGATAAGAGGTAAAATTGCTATTCACTGATGGTATTTTTTGTGTTTACAAGTTGAATTAAGTATATAACCGGGCTATAAATGATTATAAGTCAAAAGGCAAAATATTAGTGCAGGGAGCGAGCATTCATCTGATGGACAAACATTTAAAATTACTCCATTCCAGGCTAATGAATATTGAATGGTGATGATTAATTTTCCCAATTCATTGTCTATCACATTGCGAGTATTCATCATAACGCAAAAGGGAAATCTAATTTATTGTGCATGAAGTATCTGTGATTGTTAACATTAATAATGTGAAAGTCAGTATAAACGTCTAATTGTAATTGTCACATATCAGTACACAAGAATTACATTGTTCTAATCGCTATCACAAATCATTCGTTTCAAATCAACTGTTTTGGGGGAGTTGAGCCGTTTTTAGAAGGTGTTTTGCACGGCAAAATGACCCGAAACTAATATAATTCAATTGTATTGGCTGTAAAATCATCGTCTTGAATTCTAAATCGTGTATACTTTCTTTTTCTTACTCACTCTTTATGTCAATACCATATTTAGGCAGTTATGTTGTATTTTATAAAAATGGGAATGACATTATACTTGACCAAGCATTTTTTTAAAGTAAATTATGACTGTATGCTTAGAAAATTCTTTCCTTGTGTCTAAGTTATGCACAGTTACTATGTTATGTAAAGTATTGCATGAATTACATTTACTAATATCATTGTGTTAGCGGAGTGAAACAAGTTGTTTTACTTTTTTAGTTTTTATTTCACAACAGTGGTAGCAGAGAGGCTGTGTAAATATCGTATACAGGTGTGATGCCGAAAGCATCGAGAATTTTTCAAATGAACCACATTGTTTTATCTGGGATACTTATAAATTTATTGGATGCTTCCTTATCACCCCAAGTATATAGATTAACAATTATGATTTACTATTTAGTATGCACACATCTATATTCAAACTACTTGGTCTTTAATGTGATGTTCTTATCACAGTAAATATATGTTGGTATCTAGTTCATTTATGCCATTATTAGATGGCGTGTGTGCTGACTACGTTAGCATGTCCTGTGCTGACTACGCTAGCATGTCCTGTGCACGGCTGTGTATGTCCCTTGAAGGCATAAGAAGAGTAATCACTTAAGCCATACTCAGTTCGTTACATCAGAGGAGCATTTAGCAATAAATCGATACGGCTACAATAACTTCCTTTTACAAGACTCAGATCCACATCTGGGAACAATTACAACTGGATGTCTTCTTGATTGCTCTTGCCACATCCTCAAATGCAATTGACCCATTTTACAACCTGAAACTACTCCACACAAGGGTAATTCACATTGAGTTTTCTCTTATAACCACACAGTTTAATGCAATAATTCATTCTCTTCTTTTACAGTAGAAACTTCCTTTTATGTTTCCCTTTGAGGACAGAACATTTGTAAACGGCCACTTGAACGGTTAATATGTTCTTATGTTCCCCGCCTATGTTATAGCGAGTTGCGATAGTTTAGCAGCAGGTTATTGCGTTTAACGTGCTGTGTCTGCTTCTCTCACACGAAAGCTTAATTCAAATGTTCTATTAGTTCCAGGGAAACATCGCCAGCTGCTTCAAGTCTACGACAATGTCCCCACAGATCATAAACCCTATACAGTATGAGGATGGCAAGTACGCGTTATGGCGAACAATTGTAGGGAACAGACACAGTCGCAGAATTAAATAATGCGATTACAACTATAAACGTTTCATAATAAAGAAATAGTATTGAATTGCGTTTTACGCTTTGTGATACATGTCTCGAGTGCAGGTTCGTCCATTGTTTGGAATGCACTCAATCCAACAATAAAAATTAGCTTAGCGCTATTTAAATAATCATCAAGAATGCGAATTTGTCTTGTAATTTACCTTCGATCTGTCAAATTAAACGGAACGTACGGGATGTATGAGTGTGGAAATATTGTGTACAGGATTGCTAAAGAAAGGGAAACAGATAATGGCGCAATCTCTGCTTCTCTCTAACAGTTCTGTATTATTCTTGATATCTTGTCTGTAACATTAAGTGGGCGGCCGCAGAAAATGTAATCAGTACCACCATGCCCTTTCAAATGATAAATAACTTCGATGATGACTTAAAAGTACTTCTTTTGTATGACATTTGAAATCAAACCAATATATAAAACATATAACAGTTTTTTAACGAGGTACCATTCTCTCAACTGGAACACATTTTCTCTTGGGTTTGGAATGAGCAAGGTACCTGCGGGTATGTTCAAACATAATCATTACATACTTGGATCACTTTAGGAATGTTTCATGAAACTCTATCTGTTGTTGTCAATATCCACGGTCAATAGAACAGGGCCTGTGTGTGTAATGCATCTCAAGTAGATCTCATCTCACCACTACAGCGCATCATCACACATCACATATTCACACATCACACATTCATACACTGCAATGCTTCACACAGAACTAGTGCCTCTTATCTGCACAGTCACACAGTGAGTGTTTTTAATCCCCGCCTCGTTGGTAATGTTCACTTATCACGTTACTTCTAACTTGTAGATTGTAAAGGTTTTCTTCTCTGTCTGTGTGGTTAATTACCTCACGTCGCCTCCCATTCATCAGGGGCAGCATTATCCGCCCTACTTTCATCACAGATGTGTGAGACTCGTTACTTGTCGTGTCTACATCTCATTCGAACTTTCCCTTGGGGCTTGTTTCGCTACTCTCTTTCTTTTCAATCTCTTTGGATCTATTTCATTCACGGCACAATCTCATCTCTTTGAAATGCAGGAGATTTGACCTTGTCTCACCTTCCAGGCTTCTCTTGTGCGTCGTCACACTGAGAGGCTCAGTATAACATGAACAACAAGTGTTTATACATTTAAATGGCGTATGATATTAAATAAAACGACAGGTAGTAGACTCATCGTTCCTCTGCAGCGCTGGTGACGCTGAAAGGGAAGGTATAACTTTATAAACTATATATATGTACAATACAAATGTCATGATGAAAGGCCGGTATTTCAATAACCAGTAAAAGTTCTCTTTTTGGAAACGTTGTTTTCACAAGGGTAACCACCAATGGAAATACAGCAAAGTGGCTTTACCTGGCAATTTAACATACTTGACATTCTACGTGGAAGTTTAAGTACCGGGTGCCAAGTAAATAAATAACGAGAGGGATTAAGTTTATGAGCAATTTATTCGTCCGAATATATTCAATGGGTTGTGACGCCTTTGTGCTCTTATGGACTTGAATACATGTTTTTCTAACTTTAATGTTGTATGTTTTACAATGGAAATAACCACGCCTGGAATTGAACCTGCGATTCCGGAGTGAGTATTGCATGTTACAGCTCAGTCACATTTATCAACGCGTACAACGTATACAGTACCAAGTTCATGTCGCAAGGCCATAATTCTCTTTAGTCATGCTTCAAAATACCGATCAATACCAAATATCGAGCGTATTTGATAACCAAATGATTAACCTAAACCACTTAAAATTTCAAAACGCTCCTCAGTCAATTATTCAAAGGGTTAAGGTTTGCTTTCCAAAATGGGCTTCTGTGAATTTTTAAACCGTATTCATCCGTTTGAGCTCCGGATCAGACGGGCAATTCCATTGATTTGAGAGTCTCTCCTGTTTACAGGGGTATGCTAACGACATTACAAGGGCAATTCCTCCTCCTTTGCTAACTAACTCCCCTTATCTGATTTTCGGATACATGTAAAGAAAGTTGGAGAGCCAGTGAATTGCACTCAAATTGGACGGACTAAAGTTTACTTCCAAGTGAGGTCAAAGAAAAGAACTTGCGTGAATCAATTAAGATCGGCGGACTTGGTCCAGATGAGTCCGGGTAATCGGCTAGCCACAAAGGAGTCCGGGTAAAGTGTCCGGAGTTCTGACCCGGAGTCGTGCGTGGTAACAGGATTATCTAATCAGCCACCATACTTACTTCCCTAACTTTACAATTGTGCCTAATACCGGATCGAAAGAACGGACGTACATTCAACACGATTGCTGCGTAATCTGGCTAAAGCAATTAACGAAATGGGTGGGGCTCATTGGTTGTGTGGGTTCAATCTACATTCCACTGTGGGCGGTAGGTGTGAACACGTACTTGTATCCACACTGTTATATAACTAGTTCACTGGAAGACGATGATATTTTGGGTTTATGTTTCGGATGTTTGGAACGATAATAATCGAAGCGACGAGTGACATAAAAGAAGAAAAAACACTACAAAACATCGATGACCAAGACAACAAGAGATCAGGAATGGTGGTTTACGCATTATTTCCAACAGGCAATCAATAGTCAATCAATAGTATCAATAGTTCTTGTGATCTAGAGGAGACACCATTAATAACTTTTATTCATCCGGACAGTTTAATTTTCCTATCTACATACGTGTGGGCTTGTAGAAGATCTGTGAGTGAGTCCTTACGTTTAGTCGTGTCGTTTGTATTCCCACAGTATCACTGTATTTTGTAAACAAGTAGAATAGAACACTTATGTCAACCAATACACTCCTAAACGTATACATTTATTTAAAACTATAAATATTGTAGTGCTTGTTGTTAAAGTGTTCAGTTTTCCGAAAGTGAAATCAACGCCAATGCCACCACGAGACGCATGATCGAGTTACACACTGGAAATCATCTCCAGCGTATGTGAGCAGAAAATAAATTCAAATTTATGTAGTTATTATTAAATATTGATTATCCGGCGTATTGGGCGTAGTCGATTAGGCATTGATCGTGAAACGCATGGTTTGGACATGTATGTCATGTGGGGCTTTAAAATCTTCGTGCATTTCTGGCTCGATTACCATAATTGCCAAAATATCAAACTAAAATCCAATACATATAATTAATAATTAGTAAAACCAACGATTTTCAGGGACAGATCAGTGGAATGATAGATATTAATTTACTATTGTAAACGAGCTCATAACACTTCCTATTTCATTTTAAATAAACGTAACTATCAGGAACCCTCATAACAAGTTCTGTGATAGTCAAAAAGTAGGTAGGCCCATATGTGACGATGTTTAACAAACCGTCGAAAGTCTTCAATCTTGTTTCTATACTGATATATATTGGGCCCACTACTTAGCGATTAGATACAGGTTCTAAAACTGATTACCTACTAGACATTAGCCTTATTCTTACCTACCTTTGGCCAATAGTCTTCTACTCTCTACATGTTATTGTGATGTGCTAAGATAACTTTATTCCGACAGTATTTACATAGCTTTTGTTTTGTGCAGTTCTGCTATGAAAGCCGGATGATGGTAATGATGATCAATAGCATTGAAACCCAAGGCTGACGTGACCGCCAAGCGGATAGTCAGTATTTGTCAACGGATAAGATAGGAGATCCTATCACTCATGTTGAGCACATTTTCGCTTAAGACATTCCACCAAAAAAGAGACTGAAATATTACGCTTAACTTTGTTTGTGGTGCCTTTTATATGAAAGTGGTCTTTTGAGCTACTTCATATAATAAGTATTCGAGCAAGGTCCTACTCTATCCTGTTTGAACTTTTACAAATTTTATTTAATGAGGCATGTACATAAAAACACGAAGGCTATGCGAGAAAAGCAAGCATAAGCATTATTAAGGGTTACTGAAATTCCTCTTTGTGGTTAGCAAATACATGTTTATTAAAAACGATTATTATTTAATTCCGACTCAAAGGATGTTCTCTCTTGCTCTGACCTCACCGTACAGTGTTGACCTCTCTCTTTCTGTCTCTCTCTCCACCCAAACCGTTCATGTTCTCGCTTTTAAGGAATTTGTAAGGGCCATATCTCGTTTGTAGCAAACATTCACATCAAAGAACGCTATTTACGTATCTACTTTGACATTTAAGCCCCTTTGAAGGAAAAATACCAAAATGTAACAGTTATGCCGTGCTATGACCCACCGAGACGAACTTAAACTACATCTTGTACTTAATTTTACGCCAGCTTTAACCTTATTGTCCGCAAATATTCTCTTTACTTGAATAAGACTCAACGTTGTGAGAATAATGGAGGCAGCGATTGAAAGACAGGTTACCTCAACACAGCACAGTACACACATAAAACAGTGCCATGTTGAAAACAACTTAGTAACCTAGTAAATATGTACCATAGTTTTATCGCGGGGTGGGGGGGTGCTTTTACTTGATAGTCAAGTCAGATCTTACTGCACTCAACCTAGCTGCAGCAGCTTCTAAACTCAATGGTTGTAGTGAAAACTGTACAAGCCGAAACAAGGTTCGTGCTAATAGCATGGCTTATTTATAGAAAGTTTGTTCCGGCCATTTCAGACAAGCCAACATGTCCCTGGAGTGAAATGCTGAACGGGCCTCTTTTCTTGAATCCGGCTCTGACTGGCCCTGCTCTCAAGACAGGAAATAGGTCAAGCTACACCTACACGCACACACAGACACTTAACTGAGTGGGGTTTAGCTCCGTTCCCTTCCTTTCCAGCAACGTAAGCCCTTCATCAATGCAGGTTGTACAAATACCAATCTACCTGATTATTTTACTAAGTCTTGTTGCACGTCAAGCTTTGGAGTCAGGTCGGATTTATTTGTTTATTTATTTATGTACTTTTCATTACAAATGAGGACAATATGAATACGAACTTTACTATGTACAAAATAAACAAGAACAATAACACAAAATGTACTATATTCAAGCAGCAATACAAATAATTCTAAACCTTCTAAACAATCCGCGACAGACTGAGATGAAGGAAAAAGAAAAGGGAAAACTAGATTTGTGCAAAAGAAGTCCGCACACCGTGTTATGTACTGTCGTTGTTCATATAGGGAGTTTAAGATGTTTTTCACATCCACGATATATTTTTAAGTATTTCCAGTTTTCCTATCTTTATTGCAAGAGCAATTATGTGCATCCATGCCGCATGTATGTTTGTTTAATCATATGCATGACACTCAAACTAAACTAAAAGCGGCGTGAACAGGGTTTACGGACAATGCTAAATAACTCTGTGTGGTTTACTGTATTTAGTGTCACTCGTAATATTAGCTTAATTAACAGTTTTCCATATATGAGCGACTAATCACAGCCATACTAGTATTCAATCTTGTACTGTGAAAAACTAGAAACTTTACGTCCGACGGAAGAATGTTATAACGAATTATTAATTTTGAGTGTTTAAAATGTACTTTTATTTGTTAATATTTGTTAGCAACTTGGTATGTTTTAATCAATGGTATCAATGGTAATCAATGGTAAATTTTAATGTGCAACCATAAAAACAAGTACAAAAGATGCATCGCGAACAGTGTAACAATCCATCAATATTCTAAAGGTTGTAAATTGGAGAAGTGAGAATGTTTTCATGATGTGTGTTGCTGAGGACGAATTGTATAATAGTAAATGCAAACACAAATCAATAAAACATCAATTATATCGGAGAGTTGAAGGAGAGCAACTAGGATTAGGAACAATGAAATCAGTTAATTTGGTGCAAGTAATTTGGTGAACAAGGATAATTGTAAAACTTATACTGGCTCTTTGCCCATTTGTGGTTTTTAGAATTATAATTTGTAATACTATACCTTACTTTTGTTCAAAGGTTTTATATTGAATTAATTGTCTTGACATGTTTCTTATTCTGACAATATTAGTTACTGAAAATAAGCCAACAAGTTAAGAGTTTAAAGTTTAATGTCAAATAGTAAAAGTATAGTATTATGGATAGAGACGTGTTCAATTTTAGTTGATGTTTAACATTTGTATTATTTTTAAATACCCTGTGATTGTTCCTACTAAAAATGTTTTGAAAATGATTACTCTCATTTTGAGGTGGAATTGATTTTTGTAATGTAACTCACATGTATATTCATTTCTTCATTCAGCGTTACTTCCGTTTTAAAAGTTTCATTTTAATATAATGTCTTAACGCCTGGGTTAATCCTCGTTCAATATAAAGAAAAACAAACAAAGCTCTACTGAAAATTCATATTAGTTTCGTTCAACCGTAAAACGTTCAGCAATATCAACGCGGTCAAACAATTTGAATGCGCCCAACTTTTCATTGCATGCGTCATATATTTATTATTTGCTAAAAGGTTTTCAATTTACAACCTCTCAGTTTCCAGTTCACGTTTCGCTTACCTTTGCAATAATCCAGAACGTTTCAGTATTTTTTTTCGATACCTCAGTCGCAACTAATACGATATTGTTTTTCATTTTCCATCTCTTAAAGTTTTCTCTTTTTCAAGTCGGCCACTGTTGGCAGTGAGAATGCTGGCCGCGCGTCTTTCGGCCAATCATGAGATGAACATAGAGATGCGAGGGAATCAATGAGCCCCTACGTCACAGTAACGGAGCGATGAGAGAGGGCATTATTAAGTTTTGAGCGTCTGGGTGGTCTCGGTTTTGATTGAGGTCAGCAATAGTGCTGACCACTGGAGGAAAAGAGTTAGCGGTCACACTTTACTTGAAACTGGACCCGTTCAAAACCGACCTCGTTGTGGTTTCCAAGCGATCTCTCTACTGTTAGTTCGACGAACTTTATAACTTTCTAAGAAAAGTAAGTTTGATATTAAATTTTGTTTTCGAACATTTTAGTGAATCAATGCGTTAGCCGTTATCTTCGGAATACCACAGCGTCAAGCTCTTAACCGTTCACTGGCTGGAGTTCTTTTATACTTGAGACTTCGCCTAAGCGCCAAATTACTTATTTATGGAGCTGCACTAGCAAAAGGTAACGATATATACAGTTTAGTTATTTAGCTAGTGCTGCTATAGTGGTTTGTTTAAATCACACATCTTAAACCAGCTTTAACGTTAATCTGTCACGTTTTTTAATATGCTAGCAATATTTGTTTCTTTGCTGTAAGTAAAAATCAAAATCCCGCTGTAAAAACACATGGATTTTATTGGCAGCAAATGTTTCTGTATCACATAATCTAAAGTAATTCTATATCCTTTTCAAATCTAGTGTAGTCTACGTCAAGTATCAAAGATGAAATGATGTGTATGTATAAAACTACCAATGCATATTTGAGAGTGGAGAATATAGGACGAAGTATTGTTCTCAATGTGAACACAAGCTATGCTCACCCCGAGACGACGTTCAAAGAGTTACATTTTCTCAAAATTGTAAACAAACCATAAAGTACCCCTTAGTAATTTAATTACTTTTCTCCCTCTTCTCTCAACGCATTCCATGATTGTTTGGTTGAAAGCACCAAGCATAGAGGTTGTGTAATCCCGCGAAATGCTGTTCGTTTTTCAACACATATTACGAGAGTACCCCATTCAAAAGTATCTGAAATATCCCCATACCAGATTAAGTATGTACGAGCTTGATAGGGTAAACCATCTATATGATTCCCTGCTACGGCTTTTAGCTTTCCCCCATTCAACGCAGGGAGCCGCGAGAGAGAGAGAGAGAGAGAGAGAGAGAGAGAGAGAGAGAGAGAGAGAGAGAGAGAGAGAGAGAGAACACGTTATCAACCAACACATGGTGGATGTCCTAGTAAAAGTAAATGAACCTACCCTCAGCTGGCATGGCATCATTCTCTGAGTATTTCTATCATTGTAGAAAACAACTCGCCGTGACTTGCCAACTGACGCCATGAAATCCCTTGCTTCAAATAAAAACCCATTTTTTCTCCATCAGACGGAAAAAGGAAACGAAGAAAATCTGCCACGATACAATTTCGACGTTGAGTGAAAATATCAGCGTCGTCAGCAGCGCTAGTGAGGCCTGTCCGTTGAACGTCGGACCCTTTGACCAGAGTGACGTGTATTATAGGCCTACTCTATATATACTCGTACTCCTTTCAGAGCCAGGAGATAGACCTCACGTGCGAGAACACACAGATTGGACTCTACAATACATAGTTACTCGAGATTGAAGCTTAATGAAGCGTGGAGTGGTCTAGTTTTCACTTTGAGAAGTATGTCTTGGTACAATATATGTTCGTTGTATTGAAACGTGGCGTTCTTCACTACCTATATTCACGTTTTGAAGTATGAATTTGTGCAATATTTGTTCACTTGCATTGAACCGTGTCGTTAGTATTTACGTTTAGAGATGTGACTGCGTTCAATTTCGATTGAATTGAGATGATACAGCGTTGTTCAGTGTTAATTTAAAGAAACGCGAGTTTGTTCAATATTTGTTACATTTCATTGAATTTATTGTTTACTTAATATCCAAACACAGCTTTTCAATTAATTACAAGTAAAAGAGTTTAGTGGTAGTTTGTACTAACCGCGCCATATTCACTCCAGTCAGGGGTAGTAACATCAGACACCTCTAGTATATAATATTTCTTCCGATTCATCTGTTTCGCATGTTTGTAAATGCAGTCATTCTTTTCCGCATTGTTCAGAATTTCACAGTCATCTGCTTGAGTCAAACTCTCTATGAATTTATAGCAACTGGATTTAAATATTTTTTTAAATATACAGCTCAGCAGACAAAAATAATCTTGGAAATATATTCGTAAGATCTTCTGACATACCCGTGACGTTTTCATATAGGCAATCAAAGAATGAAGAAAACTCAACTATACTCAATTAAAACAATAGTTAAATTGACTTGTACTGCAGCTGTTGCCTCAAGCTTCTCACTTAAAAGAAGCATGTTACTTGAGAGAGTTTCGTAGAAAAGTGTTCAAGTTCATTGGAGTGTTTACCCCTTCTCTCTTGGTAGCTGTGCTGTGCTGTGCTGTGCTGTGCTGTGCTGTGCCGTGCTGTGCTGTGCTGTGCTGTGCTGTGCTGTGCCGTGCTGTGCTGTGCTATGCTGTGCTGTGCCCCCAGGTGCTCTCGGCCCTAATTAGCTCTCTTGTTGTGATCTAGCTCCAGGCGGAGGCCGCATCCACGTCAATATACCATTACTAGACGCACGTGCGAACATCGTCCGGCCATGGTTAAACCACCGCCCGCGGTCCCAAGTTATCGACGATGATCGAATTAGCTATTTTTGATTAAATAGCGATAATAAATATTTGAGACGAAAAATGCAAAGGAGTAAGCGAGAAACTTGTTGAGAAATTCAAAATTATGAAACCCATCTCTGAAGCAAGATTTGACAAGATGGTTTAAGTATTGTAACAGTTGAACACGAGTGAGCTCAACTTCTCAGAAAATGTATCCAAGTCGTTGTCAAATAGTTTGCCAAGACGAAACAAATTTTAGACGAGTTTTCGTTAAAGTAAAATTACTTTTCAATCTTTTATTTAAAATAAGCTTGGGGGGGGGGGGGTTACTTTTCGTTTCGACTCAGGGACCTGCGATTTATAGCAACGGCACTCTGCTTGCCTGAATAAATAATCAAACGTTGTTTTCGCAGAAATTATCCTGCCTGTACGAAAAATATCAGCTCGATTCGTATTTGTCATGCAATCACTTTCTGAGCAGAATAAAGTCAAACGCAAGAAGTAAAAACGTAGAAATGAAATCAAAATACTATAAAGATGGAATCAAACAGAAATTCATAAATACTTATACTAAGGTCCAGTCTTACAATGTCCCAATAACTACTTATTCATCGAATAGCTTGTTTTCTCCATGGCAACCACCAATCAAAACACTTGAAATCCTCCAAATAGCTTTATTGCTGCAAATAACTTTCCTATTAGGAGATTGAAAGACCAGCCCTAAGTATAACAATAATACTGTTTAAATGTGCATAAATACACCGTTAGCGTTGGTTCTTGTTGCTTCGTTTATATAATTGCAGGTGGCTCGTTGGTCCAGTGGTTGGCATCCCTTCTTTCAATGCAGAAGGACCCGGGTACAAATCCCGCTTCAGGCAGAGGTTTTTTAACTTCTAAAGTGAATTCAATTCCATTACTTCTTGGCTTAGGAATAAATAAACGGTGACTTTGGAGCCGTCCTAGCAACGAAGCACTCAATAAATTCTAAGTTGTTCTGAATCGGCCTTGTTGATTCTGGCATTTGTCTGCAGGTGTTCGCACTGTCCAATCACTGATTCATATGTTTCGTATTTGAAATATCGATCTTTGATTGGTTATCGCTCACTCGTCGATGGTGTTCCAAGCCTACAGGGTTGGTTTAGTCACTTTAAATTAAAGTCCCCCACTGCAAATCAGTTTAATTACTGAGTGGGTAGACTCTAAATGTGAATTTATTTATTTAAATGATGCCAGTATTATCAGCAAGTCCTCAGCGTATGACATGTAGGGATGCGGGTTCGAATCCCGCATAAGGCGTGGGTTTTTGCAATTTTCCTTCACCTTCTCTATCACCAGAGGCAGGAGTTTATGGTGATAATGTTTTGAATATTTCGTTTTTAAGATTTAAAAAGGTGGTGAATTGGTGTTGAATATTTTGGAAAAAATCGTTTTTATAGCGGTGTTAATTTTTTTCTATTTTTGGCTACTTTGAGACCATGGAAAATGCATAGGCTAAAAATTAGAACACAAATATGTATCAACCTACATTTATTAGTTACATAGCACAACTATAAACACATGAATTAATCCATGAATCACTGAGTATGCCTACGTAAAACAGTGAACACTTATTGTAGGCCTACTCACACTAGTTTCCTTAATCTATGTCTCCAAATTGCAGTGCGTTGCCGAGGACGCCGTGCGGCCGTGACGTGACTGTTGACACAAAAACGTAAAAATTGGACGGTAAATCGCCAATTTGTCATTTATTTATTTTATTCTAACGTTATTCGTGAATAATGGGTAGAATCGCTCAAATCGCGGCTATACTTAAAAATCGCGAAAAAAAATGTCATTTCCAGCACCACAAGACTACAAGTACCTAAAACGTCCACATCTGTAGTTATAAAACATTTTCTAAGAAAATCGCGTTTATCGTTAATACCATAAACTCCTGCCTCTGTCTATCACCCATCACCGTCTAGAATAGCATGATTGCAAAAATAGAAACGAAGCAACAAGAACCAACGCTAACGGTGTATTTATGCACATCCATCTTGATAGTGCAAAGCACCGAATTTCAACTCACTCTCAGATTGTTTGAGTCAGCACCTCTGCTAGCTTGTTGGCTCAAGCTGCTTGAGCCAGCATCTCTGCCAGCTTGTTGGCTCAAGCTGCTTGAGCCAGCACCTCTAACAGCTAGTTGGCTTGGTGAACGCTTTGTTCGTTAACTGGCTCTTAGAGTGTTCGAGCTCCATGATTATAATAGCATGCACGACCCTCAGGCCGACCCATGAAGGTATCATTGTGTAGTCAGCCAGCTTATGTGAGCTAGTGAATAAAAATACATTGACGAACCGCAATGTTATAGATGGACTAAATATTCGATATCAGCTCCCGGTCAAGTTATGTCCATACAATAGAGCATTTATGTTCTGGCTTATATTGTTTACTTCAACAATAGGGGTTTACATTGTTATATAAGTTTACCGGTTCAGTGATCACAGTGAAAAACGCATTCAACTAAAAGCAAAATAATGATTATTAAATGTATTATTTTTCTTAACAACGAGTATATACAACGCTTGTTTGTGTCAAAAATGTTATTGTTCAATAGTAAACGTAGTACATACCTGTAAGGGCGTTTTATTTTCAGAATGGAGGAACTTGATTATTCGATACGGTTGAAAGAGGAAAAGAGACAAATATAGATATCTAGATATATAGAGGGTTCTTTTGGGGCTGTATTAAGACGTGTTGAGAGTTGTCTACCGTCAGACTTTCTTTTAAACATAGTTTCTGGTATTCTGGACCAAAATATAGCGTTCAGACTGTTACAATATAATCACATCACACCCATTTCAGAAAAGTTGAAATTCAAACACACAGTATTTTTAGTCCAATATTAAAGTACACGCGGCATTTGTTTGATAGCACGGATTACTTTATGTATTTAATCAACATGCTGAGTTTAGTTTATCAATATTTAATAAGGGCAAATAAGATGAGTTTATTTTATACATATTTAATTTTAACTACGATTTAAAGTATTTAATTTTGTGTATCTATTATTAACGTCTTTGTTTATTTGGACACGAACAAAAGATAATCCCATTATATGGATGTTACCTCAAAGCTCGAACCTAGTGCAGACTATTTCCATCTTTTTGAACATTTGCAAACCTGTTCACATAATCCTTCTTGGTATGTATTCAATACTGCATTCTTTTGCAATCATTAAAATCTGCTTGGCCAGAGAGTTCTCAATCTACCTTTTGCCTTCTTTCACAAACTACTCCAGCATATTTTACTGTTCAATCTTCGCATTGCAAATTCTGTTCATGTTTCCAAATTGTCTTAGTAACCTACTTTTAACTTGAGCTACTTAAAAATTAAGTTGAAAAATAATATACGAATGTTAAATAGTTTCAGTAAATATGAAATGATGCTGGTTCGTTCTGTATGATATATTACCCCATTTATTTAAATTGTAATATGTCTTTAGCAAATGGACATTATTGTGAGTTTCCATAAAGTATAAATGGAAATACCGAAGTTAAACCAATGTAATCATGAAATATGATCAGGAAGTGACTTACTTGTTCGGATGGGCTTCTTTTTACAAATTTGTCACTTTGTCTTTCGATTTATGAGGGAATACTACTAGTATGAATGAATAGAAGGAAATACTGTGTAGCGCGTTAGTTGTCTGGTGGGTATCTACCAGGGTACAGAACAGATGCAGGTTGTAAAGTAGTATATACACATATTGGTGGAGGCGCCGGTCCAGACAATAATGCTTGTTTCACTACCTGGACGACGACGAGCGCTGAGCGCCGGAAATGGCTGAACCGACCAATCACGGCGAAGCAGCTTTCTGAAGCGCTGTGAAGCGCTCAAGCTGGTCGAATCCAACTTAAGACTCAATTGGTTCAGGGGATTCAAGCGCTACTTAGAACGAAAGTTTCTTATATTTACTTGGAGGACAATGATAATTAAATTAACACAAACTTATCATGTTCGTCCCCTCCATCAAAATTAGAATGCTTCAAAACTCTGGGAGCTTTTACGCAAGCAGGATAATGTTACTTGACACCAGATGTTGTAGCTTCGGCTGAATATGTGGGAGAATAGGGGTGAATTTTACTCAAACAGTACAGTACAGTACAGTAGAGTGCAGTGTAGTGTAGTGCAGCAGTGTAGTGCAGTGCAGTGTAGTGTAGTGTAGTGTAGAGTAAGAAAACAAACTGCGATTAATTGATGAAAGTTGCGTTCATTCATATTCGTCTATAACAATAATCAGCAGCCTTAATCAATAACATGATAAGATTGTGTTAACAAGAGAGAGGTCCTAAATAATTTCACAAAGCGTTTTTTTTTAATAAACAGCGATTAAAGTTTTCAAATTATTTAATTGTTTTTAAGTAAAGCAAATGAACGTCCCACATACAAACATCGTGACATAGTTACCAATATTAGCATCTCCTTTATTACAAGGTTCACTTGATATCCGACTAGCGGAGGCTGAGTTCCCGCTAGACGGAGATCAAGTTGACCTTGCTTTATAAAACGTGACTAGTTTATCTCTGACGCCCGTACATTTTAAGCTCTTTGGAAGTTGCAACTGCATTAGCAGTAAATGGTCGACATTCCCCTGGCATTACCGTAAGAAAGGAAATAGTTCCCGACCTCATTTGCTCTGCAGAGTTTAAAACACATTGTTTTCGTTTTCTACAAGTCTGTCTTGCCTCGTGTCTGTCTGTCTGTCTGTCTGTCTGTCTGTCTGTCTGTCTGTCTGTCTGTCTGTCTGTCTGTCTGTCTGTCTGTCTGTCTGTCTGTCGGTCTGTCTGTCTGTCTGTCTGTCTGTCTGTCTGTCTGTCTATCTGTCTGTCTGTCTTGCCTCATGTCTGTCTGGCGCTTAGCCCAGTTGCCCGTGTGTGCTTCCTTGTTAGCCTGTCCGTCTGTCTCATTGTCTATCTGTCTGTCTGTCTGTCTGTCCGTCCGTCCGAGCGCTCAGCTGTCGACCTGTCTGTACAGCCATCAAGTGGTCGACTTCTTAATGGATTGGAAGAAATAAAGATTAATAGTGTTTCGTTGGTTCGTTCGTTTACACGTTAACACGCACAAGTACACGCATGCTCGAACACACCCTCAAACAAACATAGACACAGGCTTATGTGATGAGACGTAGAGCCCGAGTCAACTGTAACAGTTTGTAAAACAGATACGTGTATATTTAATACCCATACAGATGAAAGACAATAATTTAATGTTACAATGCTCTAATCAACTTCAAAAATCACTGTACAGTTAAATATGAACAATATTAAGTATTTTAATGAATTTCACTACAGACAAACCATATTGTAATAAAACGGATAGTTATTACAAATAATTATCCATAGTATTTTGTGTCATTTATTTTAATTTATTAATGATTGATAAATCATAATCCTTTAATTGTATAATTTAAATCATGTAAACTGTATATAATTATACAATATTGCACGATGATTTGCAGGGTTCAGTTTCTCCCTGCCCCGGAGTTCCCTATACCTCTCTAACGTTGACATTATCTGTACTTCTCAGACTCTCAAGCGTAGTTGGCTCTCGAGCTAAGACTAACGTGATTCTCAGTTACCTCTTGAAGGCAGAGAGTAAACTTGAACTATGTCTAGTCTTGACCCTTGTTTGCTGTTTTGACGCCGTGTCTAGACGTGTTTAAGTCAGGCGACGTCAACAAAGCGTCTACATTACTGTCAGTGACGTCACAGCTATGTAGAAACTGTCGTGTGGACGCTGAGATCTACAACATACTAAAGTGTTGTGAGAAAAATACATAAATCTTCCCTTTTTGATTAAATTTCAAGTTTCTCCCAAGTTGTGTAATCAATTTTGAAATTGGTACATTTACATTAGACAAACGTACTGTACCAACAAATGTTCAAACAGGTTCCAAGTAAAAGTCGTTCCACAGAAACCTTGTGGATGCTGACGACATAGATGAGTGGCGCATTGACCAACCAAATGTCAGTATTTGAAGAAGCCACCCGCTGATTGGCTCCGACTCACTCATCTATGACGTCAGCACCAACAAGGTTTCCGTGCTTAGTCTGCCTCTATCACTTCCCCTTCTACTTTCACTTACACTTCAGTTACGCTCTTTAGAATTCCTCCTTCATGCCTCAAAATATGTCCAGCTAAAAAACTCTTCGTTTCGTTAAACTTCTCCCTCCATAAACTTCTTTCTACTCTGTTTTAAACTTTGTTTTATCCTAAAAAATCACATCAATGCCCTCTTCCTCCTGAGTAAAATCAGTGCATTTTCTTGATAGCGCTACCGTAAATCACGCATGGGATCTACGCAGAAAGAAGACAATGCGGCCCACGTAGGGTGCTGCACGCGAGTGTTGCAAAGACCATGAATCAGCACTACTATACGGGCTATTCAAGCGGGCACGTAACACTCCTTTCACCAGGGCGTACGTATTCTTCTTTAATGACTTCACGCCTTATAATAATGTCACCCTCCCGCGCTCAACAACTAAACCATCCCCCTCCTCGACGCTCCAATCTCAACCCTCTCTCACACACACTCTAGACCCTAATAGGAGCGTTCTTGTGACAAAATACCCTAGGTCAATAGCACATAAAATCTAGCAGAAAATGTTACAAAACGGTAAAATTTTACATTTATAAAAACGCGATCATTACAATAATGTTATCTGTAATACTCCCGGTATTATGAGCGGCCAATAAGGCAGTGAATAGGAGATAATAAACTATCAAGTGGATTTTAAGGCTTCTAATTGCATGGTTGTTACGATGAAAAAAAGTTATTAGCTGCTCGTAATAACGGACTCTATAATATAATGAGTACGACAAAAGTTCGTGGTTAATTTGAGTTTCAAAGGCATATATATATTTAGGCTTACATTAATGACAAACTAGATTTAAGTTTAATTTGTTTTTGAAATGTGAGTTGATAAGTATAATCAAATTTTAATTTAAAAGCTTCCCGTGTAGTAGATAGTTTATATTAAAATACTGCTCATTCTGCTGGCGAATTCAGACTCTGAATAATCTTAATGAATAATTTTGATGTAGATTTTACGCCTAATAAACGACTAAACAGGAATCTTCGTATTACAAATTTAGTAAACCAATTTGCGTCTCTAGTCTTTTAAATTATTACCATAACGAGTCAGATGTAGAATATTTTATCCACGAAAACATATTGCGAGGATTCGTGAAAATAACTCAATAGTTCTCTTTGTATGCAATTTTATTTTCCGCTTCCTCTTTTCCTTTTCCTTTGTCTGCAAAAACTTTCCTGCGCTTTGGTGTTTGGATCCCAATACTCACACAATTACCGCCTCCTCCCGTTCTCACAGGAGCGCCGTGCGGTCTCCCGCCACCCTTGTTAGATAGATAAGATAGATTAGGGGTTCCTTCTGGAAGTGACAAGGACTATTGTTGGGGAAGGCCTGTAGATCGGCTATCGCAGGGTTGACCAGATTAAGGTTGAGCGAACAACATCGGTCAGAAAGCCGCTTGAAAACAATTACCTCGGAACTAAATCCACTCTCTATTAAACGTAATGCGATACGGACGGAAGGGATGGGACACAACCGCAACAGATTGTGTTTGATGCCTTCGCTGTTTACTTTCAATACACTTACAGGTGATGCGACTAAGTATTTCCTGCTGAGATTAAGATGTAACAATCAAGAAAATTAATATTTAGTTTTTAAATTACATTTTTTTGCCATATCGTATAATATTTCACAATATAAAACGTTCAATATCCTTCTACTTAATCTGAAAAGGTGAAACCTTTGTATGCGGTTTCCTATTTTCGTATAAAAGAATAATTTTAGTAGGACTACACTACATAATTTTGTTGTTATTAATAATGGCATCCATGGTTTGGTCCAAACTCGCAAAGGCTCCTTGATTATATTCTTATTTTTGTGTTAGTATCATAGCTGGTAATGAGTAGTTGTAACTTTAATTATTTTAAATTATTACTGCGGTTATTGGCATTGTTATTTCAGTACGATGAAGTTAGTGTACCAAGTCACTATGCACTTATAGGGTGTAACAAGTCGACAGCGGGGAAACAGTTTCATGCACGGCCTGTGGACGCTTCTATGTAAGTCAGATGGTACTGATTTTCAAACACGCATAATATCTTTCTATACGTAGAATTACTTAACACATATTATGACGGGCTGGTCACCCCTGGCATATTGGCGGAACACACTTCATGTTGCGTCGTACGGTACTATGGCCACCCCTGGTGTATCGACGAATCACGCCTCATGTTGCGTCGTACGATGCTATGGTCACCCCTGGTGTATCGACGAATCACGCCTCATGTTGCGTCGTACGATACTATGGTCACCCCTGGTGTATCGCCGAATCACGCCTCATGTTGCGTCGTACGATACTATGGTCACCCCTGGTGTATCGACGAATCACGCCTCATGTTGCGTCGTACGGTACTATGGTCACCCCTGGTGTATCGACGAATCACGCCTCATGTTGCGTCGTACGATACTATGGTCACCCCTGGTGTATCGACGAATCACGCCTCATGTTGCGTCGTACGATACTATGGTCACCCCTGGTGTATCGACGAATCACGCCTCATGTTGCGTCGTACGGTACTATGGTCACCCCTGGTGTATCGACGAATCACGCCTCATGTTGCGTCGTACGATACTATGGTCACCCCTGGTGTATCGACGAATCACGCCTCATGTTGCGTCGTACGATACTATGGTCACCCCTGGTGTATCGACGAATCACGCCTCATGTTGCGTCGTACGGTACTATGGTCACCCCTGGTGTATCGACGAATCACGCCTCATGTTGCGTCGTACGATACTATGGTCACCCCTGGTGTATCGACGAATCACGCCTCATGTTGCGTCGTACGATACTATGGTCACCCCTGGTGTATCGACGAATCACGCCTCATGTTGCGTCGTACGGTACTATGGTCACCCCTGGTGTATCGACGAATCACGCCTCATGTTGCGTCGTACGATACTATGGTCACCCCTGGTGTATCGACGAATCACGCCTCATGTTGCGTCGTACGATACTATGGTCACCCCTGGTGTATCGACGAATCACGCCTCATGTTGCGTCGTACGATACTTTGGTCACCCCTGGTGTATCGACGAATCACGCCTCATGTTGCGTCGTACGGTACTATGGTCACCCCTGGTGTATCGACGAATCACGCCTCATGTTGCGTCGTACGGTACTATGGTCACCCCTGGTGTATCGACGAATCACGCCTCATGTTGCGTCGTACGATACTATGGTCACCCCTGGTGTATCGACGAATCACGCCTCATTGCAGCGACAAAGGACAATCGCGTCCGACACAAAAACCACAGCAGATTCATCATCCGGACGAGACGCAAGACCGATAAGAAACCCCCAGTGAGGTGCTAAAGATGACGTCCGAATTACAAGATAGAGTTTACGAGAACACAATCGACTGGAGACAAATGTGATGTGGTTGACTCCTGCGAAACAAAAGAAAAACGCTCCGCGAAGGAGGAATAATACGTTGAAACTCCCGCAAGGATTACTTGACAAACGCAACACAAACAATAGCGGTGTCCCGAAGCGCCTGGAAAAAGTCTATAGAGAAAGCTTTTCCATTTTGTCAGTGTTTAACGGTATTGTATTTTCACTTAATTGAGATTTATGTACTCTAATAAAAGTCTGTTATGCAGTTTTTGACATCTTATCGGCTCACGCACTGATAAACCGTGTCTTGTTAAAGAAGCATATTTTAGTATCAGTTACTTTGTTAAGTAAAAAGTTGGGAGTGTTTATGTAACTAAATAATAGGTAATTCATGTCGTCATTGATTCTTGTCTGGCTGGGCCCAATCGCTGGAAGCTCCTGTCGCTAACTGCGCTAAGGGCCGGTATTTCAATGTCCAGTTAAAGTGCCAAGTAAATTTAACTGTCAGGTAGGCCCAGTTTGGTGTGTTTCTACTGGCTGTTGTCATGGTGAAAACAATTTAACTGAAAAGTAGATTTTAACTGGGCATTGAAATTCCTGACATAAGCACAGTACAGCACAGCTAAGTGCATTATACAGTGGATGCGAATCAAACCATACATCTAAAATGACGTAAACTGTTTCAAAACTCAGTTCTAGAAATCGGTTCTCTAAATTACAAATTATAGTCCTAAAAAGTACAAAAAATAATTGCACACGATTATTATTGTATTGACAAACTATTATCATGTCTTTTAGTTTCTGGGGTTGGGCAGAATGTTGAACATATTCTATCTGTTTTGTTTTTTTTCCTTAAGTTTTGTTTTGTGGTGTGTTCTTTTTTTTTTTAGATACTTTCGTTCACTTTGTTACATTATTTATACACATTACTACATTGTCCAACGCTTTTACCGAACACATAACACGCAAAGTACGGAACGAGTTGACAGGACACAGTACAGTATTATAGACACTCATCAAAGCGACTGTGACAGTTAGAGTCCCTTCTATGCAATGCCGCATCTTATCTCCTATCTTTATCGATTGGGGGATTCAATCATAATATCCAACAACTATCGATGATTATCTTAGAGCTATAACTGTTTATGATCGTGCACAGATGATAGTATACCGGAAACCAGAGTCGACAATCGCAAACGCAAGATGGGAAAATGATACAATGACAAACTTCCAAAATATTCTACCCAAAGTGATGGATTGCTAAACTTGTCTGTGAATGTATATCTGTATTACTCATTAGTCAAGCTAATTTGACGTTTATGAAAAAAGATAAATTTTGTAATGCCGACCGTACTGAAATGTTTTCAAAGCGAAACGAATAAATATGTTTTTACTACAGTGGACGCAACTATTTTTGTTTATACTTCATAAATCATTCCTTAATTACCTTTTCATGCCATGGAAAACTGTAGAAGTCGCATCTAGTTTTCAGTACAGCGAATGTAGAGCGTAAAAAATGCAACGTATAAACGAAATATACCGCGTACTACACGCTTTACCACCGAAACTATAATATACGATTCGGCGTAACGTTTTCTCTAACATACTATCTGCTCTACAATTATGACTAATTTTATGTTTTACCCCTTACGCCTTATTATATTTTTCTGCTCATAAATGATATCCTTGAATTTTTAATAAACACATATTTGATTTTATTAATTTTAGTTGGTGACAAGTTTAAATTATTTGCGATCCTCACGGTTTATGTGAGAAATTGAATCATTCGTTTACTTTTATTTTTATTCAAACGCAAATATACATTTATTTTTTAGAAATGTTTAGAAAAAGAAAAGTATTTTCTTATCCATTAATATCATTTTCGAATTTGGCGAAATGTGCTCTAATTATAATGATTACAGTTCTATGCAACGTCATAAAGTGCGGCCCTGGGAGGATGGTTTATAACTGTGTGTGTCTATGTTTTTGTTTGTGATAAAAACATGATTGATGGATGTCATAAATTAATCACTGTTGTGACTTTGACCCAGATCTGGTTGCAGAGTAATATTCAGCGCAACAGTGCTGGACTCTAAAGCTGCGTTAACTGTTGAATCTGTCATCGGAATGTGAGGATAGAATATGCATTGAACTGATGCATTGTGAAAACACGGTAATGTAACATAAGTCAATCGCATCGGAATATTAGAACAGTTTTCTTAGCCGAATAAGAACGGATATGAAGACATTGAACGTCTATGACCGTACTTCAAACACAACAATTCCGTCAGAGCAAAGTCTATAGCAATTGATGTTGTTTTAGTCGTTCCAAAAAATAAGTGTTTACATTTAGAACCGGTGACGGTGGCAAGAGGTGGGGTGGGAGCTTGACTGAGATTCAGGTATTGCAACGAATTTAAAAACAGATTTAAAATAAAGCACATATGTGGAAAAGAATTATTTGAAGATTTCCTTCTAAGTTTGTCATCTAGAAGTTTCAGGAGAAAGAGTAAAATTCCATTGGTATTAGTTGAAGTCTAAGCACTGTTGAGAAATGATTGAAAGAGAAGCTTAGAACATTTGTCCAGCGACGCAAACCTACTCGAGTCTGTCATCTGATAGGACGTTCGCTCAGCCAATCAAAAGGCTTAAGGTGCTCTTGCTTTGTCACTCGTTTCAGTCAGCCAGGCTTTACCTGACAGTTTTCAAATTGAATTCCATACACGCATATTCCTCTGTGAATACATTCGGTAATAATTACGTTTGCGTGCTGTGAAAAACATATCCCTTGCGGTCCTGTTGGGGGGGGGGGGGGGTGGGTCCCATTAGAGCATTCATCCCATGTTCAGAAATCGGAGGTGCGGAGTTTCTAACGTGAAGCGCACACATTTGCATAGCTAACAAACCTATTCAAAGGCGATGCGATGTCACTTTTCAGATGTTTTTCAATCTGTGTTTTTTTTCTCTAAAACAGTTTTAAGTGAAGAGCGTAACTAGGAAATAGCTTGTTTTGAAATTAGAATAAACTTTCATCAACTTATCTAATTAAAGAAAATAAAAAGACTCTGACTCGAATGGTGTTTTACATCAGATGAAAAGGCTAGCTTTCACTTAAATAAAATGTTACTCTGAATACAATTTTTAATTTAGCAAACATTATTTGAAATGTTATATTAAAGGCAGATTGAAGTTCTATATGAAAAAAGTATGAAGTTAACAAAAATATAGTGTGGTCCGGTTCTAAAACGGAACAATATTCTACACTTTGCCTTTAAAAAGTTGATTTTAGCATTAGTTATATTAAGTGATTTTTTGTTTTACCCGATGTATTCTGGGTTTATATTAGCAAATCACAAGAGTAATCTAAGAAAAAAATTAATTATTTGTGTAAAATAATAATGATGTTTATTGTGTCCCGTTTTGGCCCCACCAATGGGGCTGGTAGACGTATACACCCTGTAAACCATGTAAACTCTTATCCCACATGTAAGTCTGATTCCAGTGCGCAGTTAGCCCCACACGTGACGAGTCTTATAAAGTGACACTGTTTGGGTCTAGAAGCGAACGCATGTGGCTGTGACGTCAGAAACGTAACACGTCAAACAAACAAGCACTTAAAATAACATTTCAAAAGAGCCTCTCCCTCAATAAATCACCGTATAAATGTACATTGACGACATTCTGCAAGCTATATTTTCAATATCGATCTGTATTGGCACAAAAAAAGAAGCAAGCAATAGAAATACGCAAGCTGAGACCCAAGTATGTCTGCGGTGTGAGAAAGAGAAGTGAATGTTCTCCACCTTCTATTCTTCACAGCCCCATTCACAGCGCTCAAGTGGAGAAATGTGATTCACTAGGGTGAGAATAAAAGACAAATTCAAATTGAAGGAACCAGTGGGTCTGATATTGAAAGACGCCAAACCCTCCCCCCCCCGCGAAGGTTCTATTCATATTGGAAATCACTTACATACGCGTTTGTTTCTCTTGCATCGCGTACTTTTCCTGATGTGTTATATTCAATGGTGCGACTTCGCTGGTGATACCACCATTGAAAGGCAGGTGAAATGAATTGAAATGAAATGAGGTGAAAGACTTACGATAGTATAGATAGATCCTTGTACATTAGGTGCAAGGATTCTAGCTGCTACAAGAACGGATGTCCAACTTTCAATTGAAAGTTAAATTCATCCTTTCACTATAGACTATTCGAACACTTCTGCTAACAGTTGGTACACATTATGTATAAACATGTTTGTTGTGTACAACCTATATTTTGAAATAGAAAAGAATTAATTTTTATTAACTCTTCTATTGGTGATAAAGATGACAGCTTATATCGAAAGGTTGACATTTGGCTTGGGTACAGTTGTTATTTAGAAGGCTATTCAATATTCATATACCTCAATAGGTACATTACTTAGTAGCTTTCAGAAGATATGCAATATAATATATTTGAGCTAAACAAATCACCTCAACTAGCGGGCAACACAGTTTTTCTACTCTCAAAATAGTATTCACAATAACAAGAAAAGAAACGGCATATTTTATTAGTTTTTATTTAGGGGTTTCCCGTGAATGTTGCGCGAAACTATATTTAAATTATTATAAAAAACATTTTGGCTTGAACTTATGGATTATTTTGAAATGCTTACTTAATTCCTTGAGCACTCACCTCACATATCTGGATGGGTGAAAGGCGGCTGGGTTGTCTTGGTTACTGAACCTCGGCAGAGAGCCCTGAAGAAGCGCCAGGCGAAATACCAGCAACACGCTCAACTGAAACAAGGGCACAAGTCCAGTTACTGATGGAGGCAGCTCAGCGGTAACACGCGAGAATACTTCGGAAGGTCACCGGCTCGAATCCGGCCACCGGTAATCCTGACAATTTTTTCCGAGGGTTTCCTCAGTCATAAACGCGAATGCTGGGTTTGAGTCATACCAACAGTTATCGGGCATTGCTTGCCAGCTATTCACATACCCCAACATACCTACTTAGTCACCTGAAAAGGGACACATTGTGCACCCTACAACGGTTTTATCAGTATATTTTGTTTGAAGCAAAGTACGTTTTAAGTAAATGTATATTAATTTTTAAACTTCCGTTAGATACTGTTTTGAAAAAATGTTTGTATTTAATATGTGTGAAGTAATTTCGTTTTTACACCCAACACAAGTGGCATTTTAATAACATGATGTGTTTTTATTTATTAATTAATGTAAATACCATTTGATGCGGTAAAAAAAAACTTTTGAACAAGTTAGCTGTTTGCTAAGTGTGTGGGATATTAACTCCCGAAATGCAAAGCCAGTTTCACAAACCGACAAAAAGGGTTCAATTTCAATTAACTATACGTGTCCATATTGCGAGCAAGTAGTCGTTGTATTCCTGTACTTGCGATTCAATTTCACTCAATCTCTCTATTTTCCAGTAATTAGTGTTTGCCTAGAACTACATTAAACAAATACGTAATTCACATCCGCGGGTTGGGCGGTAACAAAACCAACCTATGTTTGATATTATTCCACTCCTACCGTAGCAGTAGCGGGTAGCAATCCCAATGTTGGTACAATCGTCCTTGGTTGTTGATATTCATTGGACCTTCAACGATTGTGGCCAGACTGATGTACCATGATTCAATAAATTAATGTTTTGATGTTTGTCAACAATCCAACAATCCCTCACACAAAATTAACGCGCAACAGATCAAGAAACCAGCTACTTATACCACGGGTTACAAAAGGAATTGCACAAAAACACTTTCTCTATCTAGGACCTAAAATGTTTAATCTGCTCCCCTTGACAATTACAGAAAAAAGATCTAAGACAACTTTTACAAAAATGGTGACTCACTGGTTGACTGACAAATCAGAACAAGAAGTTGAAGACATAATTAAATTACAACCTAATAGACACAAACATACATAACGACATTTAAACAGCTTACACATACCCTACATATAAATTTCTATCATAAAAAATAGTATTGAAATGTAAAATTGAAAGCAATAAAAACTGAAAGTGCATCAATTAAAATATTAAGGAATTAATCATAGTCCTCAATATCGTCTCGTCAACCCACAAAATCTTACTAGTTATTTATAAATTTAAATTAAATGCATAGTTATAGTCTAGTTTTTAAGTTAATACTTAGTTAAATATATTATTTTATTCAGTCCTCCACACACCTGATAGTATACCTACTGACTCACAAGACTAACTTCTGTCAGTAGGTATTGATCAACGAAAAAACAAATGTATTGTAATTCATATTGATTTGTAATAATGTGGTAATTGAATAAAATTGAATTGAATTGAATTGAATTGAATTGTTGCATTATGTTAACATTGCAATGTGCCCTGCAATCGCCTTAATTTCAATAAATAAATAAATTATGTTTCGTTATTCGTCAACTGTGGAAATGTACCATGCTAATGTTTTTCCCTTATATACTATAAATAAGCAAATAATATGGTGCGGTGTGGAATGACTTCTAACAATCACTTACTAACTAATACACTCCTGTATAAAACAACATTTACATCTATATTGATCCAATAAGTTATGAATGTTGTCACCTGAGGCTGCCCCGTTTGCTGTTTGCCATTATGAGACATCGAGTTTCGTTCTTTTGCGAAACATGTACAAACCTTACATGGTAATTAAGCACACACAGTTGTTAAGTAGTAAGAAACTATCAATAAGAATGTGACTAACATAACGAGTTTTAAGTGTTTAAAATCCACTGTTACGACTTCCGTTACTGGTGTATCATGATTTTAAAACGCACAAATACAAAATCCTTCAGTTGGAACTCGTAACAAAACATTTCGTTCCTGTTGCTCACACAGTCGATACAAAACATCTAATGCAGACGAGATTGATTGGAAGTCTAATTATTAGAAGCTTTACGAATATGTTTTGTATTATCACTTGTTTTGTGATAAAGCAATGCATTCTTGACATGAGGTTTAAATGCTATTCTATTGCATCGTTTATGCAAGGACGCTCATCAAGATGACGAGCAATAAAAGCAAATGGAGGCTAACGAAACGGTCCTGCAAACTTCAATTGCCAATCCTCCTGTTTCTGACGAGGAAGTTATTCGGCAGAAAGTCTTAGCGCGGGCACAGTTACGATGCTGTAGACGCGTAAAAGGATTCCAATTTTAGTGACAATTGTCATTGTTTAAGCTACGTTGCTCGTCAGAAATGTAATGCGGCTTAAAGTGAGATTAGTCAATCTTGAACAATAAGAACAAGATAAGATGTAGGGAGCTCTGGAAAATATAACAGCGTTTGCAAATTTTACATTTCTAAAAGGATTTTTTTTATGTAACAAACTTTCCTATTTTCGTGAAAGAAAAATACGTTTACATAATGTTCAAACTTAAACTTTATAAGTTTTAAGTGTCGCCGTTAAAGAAATAAAGGCTCGAAAGACTCTAACTCACGCAAGCATGTATTTATTTGCTGACGGTGATATTTTAGAAGTTTAAAGGGCTATGAACAAGTTATTTTCACAAATTTTCCTCAAATCTAATACACATTTACTTGTTTGGTTTAATTTAAAACGTGATGATTTGCTTCACAAACCCTAATTTTAGTACGCAAATCTGTCTAAATTCATTTAAACAAACTAATCGTTAATATTGTATAGCACTTCTTATTTTATAAAGTTGGTTTTCATGTGTGCCAACTTTATAAAACCTTACTGCTAGTCTGCTCCAGGATAGTTGATTAACAAAACTTAAATAAATATTTATTTTTTATAGCAGCGTTTATGCACCATCGTACGGTATTAATGTATTCCTTGACTGTACAAAAATAATGAATTATGTTATATTCAGAAGAATATATATTTATAAAGTGTACTTTAAATATCAATGTTCTTCTCCTGTGTTTTGATTGAATCGTCTCCTGAGTTCCAGCCTAGCCTAGTCCAACAGCTGCACTTCCCTCGTAGATATGAAATAATACGAGACACGTAAAGTTAGACATTTGGAGAAGTGGCCGCTGCCCAGCTCGGTAGCTGGAAAGGTCATAAACTTTAAATAGTAATTTGACGGCCTGGGGTCAGCTGGTACTAGGGTGGAGGGGGAGGGGGAGGGGGGCGTAAATATATTATACGACGGATTTGGGGCCCTGCTTCTAGGTTCAATATTTGAGAAGTGAACTGGGTGTGGTATAGCAAAGCTTAATATACGAAATAATTATGCTATATTATACAAAGTATATTAACACGTAATCAATTCACCGATATGAAACAAATGTGAGATTTTTTAGTGTTTCGATATTGTTATTGTTAGTGACTTTAGTGTGGGATCAATATTGTTATCATCAATTAACTGTTACGTAACAGATAGCGTTCTGTGTAGTTTTAAACAAATATTTAAGATATTTACCACGTCCGCTAATACAGCAATGCGAAAAACATATAAATCTTTATGTTGTACCAACTACGCATTTTATTGTCACAACCTTAGGTTTCAATAGAGAACAATCTCCTTCCCATTTTACACTTCGCACAAACCGGAGGTTACGTTAAGGCCTATTTGCCCGGTAAGCGAGGTATCTCGATGTTTCTCAAATTTGTCATTATTTCCATGTTTCTGTTTGATGACTCGCTCACTAGGAAGAGTGAAATTACGTTTAGTACACGGACTTATCAATACTTATGTTGCCCGAATTATGAAGTAGTAATTTTGTTCACAATAATTAGCATTTATTCATTTGCAATTTAGATGATCCATCTGTAAATACTTAGAATAAGAATGGTGTACGGAAATGTATGTGTTATCTGTTGACACGGCAAAGGGTGTCTGGCATCAGATGAGATAATCCTTCTGATTAATGATTTACTTATTTTATAAAAATGAAAAAACGATTATTGTTGGGAGAATCTTCTTAGTAAGTAAAAGATAATTTGTATAAACTTGCTAAAATCCACTTAAAGGTTAACTACTTAACTAATCATCCTACTTACAGCTATTGTGGCAGTCGTTGACCTAAGCTGAAAAATGTGTAGTATACCGTAGTTGGTAATTTTTATTTTTATCTCATCATACTATTATATTTACCTACTTGGCCAGCCAAATGCTCTGCAAATTTAAGATTATGTATTTATGCCCTAGAAACAAATTCTAAGATAATAATAAATACGAATACTAAGGACTAAGGAATATATAAAGACCCGTCCCATTAGAGCACGAGTTCTTGTAAGAATGTGTACGTGCGATGTTTCCACTCTAACATTGGGGGTTCGACGGAAGAAGCAGATTTATTTAATCATGAAGTAGAGCGACCGAGCGTCTACCGCGCTTCGTGAAGAATCGGAACTACGCGCAGCCCACATTAGTCAATACAGTGTTTTATACACAATTTCTGCGCTCCGCAATGCGTTGGATTAGAGAGGGAGAAAGCATCGCTCTTCTTTTAGAAGATTACAAAGAGAATCACGTTTTGTCTTGGTATATATAGACTGTTTGTAACAACCTTATCTGCTGCAGTGGATCCTTTTAAACCCAATGTTTTATCTTTCAAGTAATTGTTTCTTTCTGTTTTTATACAACGCGTCTTATGTTATATTGCGTTTTATACGTTTCTTAAATAGATACATCGAAACTCGTGGCATCATCATTTTCAAAATCGTGATACATTTCAACGAATGTGTGCAAGACTCCCAGACTAACATATCAAAACCGTACACACAATGCTGAAGTAACGTGAGGGATTTAGTATGAAGTCGGAACAAGTTCTGATTGCTATGCGATTTCTTTTTAGCAAATGGAGTTTATTCAATCTCTTGATGCTTTCTACTTGCAAAGTTATACTCACGTACCAAAGTGTAACCTAGTTCTCTTATCAAGCTCAACGTCTAGAGATATCTCCTGTCTGGTTTAGAAATCATTGTCACGTTTGCTTTACCCACATTCTCTCTTCTATCCAACTATCCAATTTTGATAATGATTCTCGAAAGAAATCTAATTACGTTATTCGAATAATATAACTGTCATTTTAACAAAGATTACCCATCAATTTAAGCTAACTCGCTAAAGAGAAACTAACTTCATTTTAATTGGTCTTGTAGTACAGTAAGAAGTTAAACTCTAATTGTAAGTAATAGATAAATGTAACCAATTAGCTTCTTCACGTTCGTCTCAATTAACTCAATACAGTCTGGTCTGTAGAAGAATGTCTGTTGCCCCAGAGTTATGACGTGGATGCTATGTTAGATGGACAACAATAATGCTTCTGCACGGGATGATTAGTGGTTAAACTTGGTTAAACTAATACATTTCTCATTTGAGGATTATAGCGTCGTTCACTATTTATCTAGCCAGTGCAAGACTTTTCCAGAACTAATAACAAGGAGATAAACTTTAACTTCGAGCGTTTTGGTACAAAGACTTATACGTTCTATGGTGGGGTACGTATACTAGTACAGCGGGTTTATGGTCTGTATTGCCACTTAAACTTAAAAATACAACTTAAATTTTATCCACGTAAGAAGTAATAAAATACAATAAATCGTAAAGTTTGTCCATGGCCTGTGTACGTGTGCTAGTGGTGTAGAAAGACACCAAGGGTGCAATATTAATGGCGCGTTGTGCAAGCCGGGCACTTACCGACATCAGGACTCTTGAAGCTCTTTGAGAGAAGTGGAGGGTCTCCTTATTCCACTTCATCTCCGACAAACTCCTGCAAAGGAAACCACAAAACTTGATTCAATTGCAGTTCTTGATGGAAGAGTTTCTTAATCAAATTTCTTTTCACTCGAGTTTGAAACTTGTTCTTGTTTGGAAAAAGGGCACTTGTGATTTCTCTTTGATTGTACAATGTGATTTATACCTTCAGGATGGCAGCGTCCGTCCATCTTATTCAAAGAAGAAACGATTGCATTGCTTTCAACTTATTCACATTTCTAGAGTTTTTTTTAGTTACATTCCCTATTTTTATAAGTACATACAAAATGCAAAGTAAAAAATACTAGCCCAAATCAAAAGTAATAAATGTCTTAGAAAATACTGTGTATTTTGTAAGTAGTAAGTATTTTCCTTATTTTCTAATTAGGGTTCGATTATCGATACCCACGTTTACAAAATACGTGTAAACTGATTTTCAAAGTCACAAATCAAACGCATTGAGACATTTTTTTAACCAATTACTGAATATTTGTGACCAAGCAATAAGTAACGTGATGTTTTATCGTACTTAATCTTAAATTCTGAAAGTACGCTCATGTATTATCTACACTATATTTTGCAAATAACGTTCACGCACGGATTTAAAAAACACAACAAACACAAGAAAACATGCGCACGAACACTAATACGTTATTTACGGTTACTTGTATTAGCCATGAATACACTGCATACCAGTAGTGGTACATGTCATGGCATAATAAACAAACATCCAAAACTGTCCAAAAATACCAACGTAATATAAATTCATATTATCACCTATGAATTGTACATCCACACTTGTATTGAATCAACGAATCAACATATACTTTATTTATGATATTCACAACGGAATTAAATTATTTCTCAAAGGCTCTAACAGAAATTATTATTTAGAAAGTATTTATTTAACTGCTTACCGTTTATAACATTTTATTTTATTCACGTTTTAAAATTATGTGTATGCTATCCTGCCGAGGATCTTGCTAAAATTACCACTTTAATACTAATGTATTTTATTTTTTATCCTTTTCCGCTCTAAAACTGATTGACAAAGGAAGACAATAAATTAAACTATGCAAGGAAACTAAAGTCAAGAATAATTGGATATCGTAGTTAATTCCAAAGCTAAATTGATTCCATCTATGAAACACCCAAATAAATGTCAGTAGTATTTTCGAGTATGATAATTACAAATATAAGTTCATAAATATTCCTACGGACTTGATAGTCTACAGGCCGAGTTTATATCTTACCTCTTAATGCTCGGCCAAGATCGGTAAAGATCGTATCCGAGGTTGACTGCCATGACAGAGATGCCAGTTTCCTTGGCCAACATGGCAACACCGCCCAGCAAGACGCTGAGCCAAACACTAAGATGACTGGGACCTTCGCTACCGCTGTAAAGAGGAAGACACATTCGTTATTTACTTAAACGTTACTTTGTTTTATGCATTACGCAAAACGGGATAACGCAGGTTGTTGTTGCGAGGTATATATACCACAATCTTATGCGTTACTACCATGCACTGAATTATACGTTAGCATTGGTCAATGTGTACATTGACGGTGCGCATGTTTTTGAATTCTATTTCTATTATTTGAATACACTTTTTTAACTTTAGGGGTACCAATACCACTAATACCACCGTAGTATCTTACTACGTAAAGTAATAATAATATTGATGCTGTTAATACCCAAAACATTTGTATTGTTTCTCTCCCCGTCTTTTTTTCGTTCCTTCTTCCTGAGGTGTAGAAACGCACAGTAACGGTTCAATACTTCAATATTCAAGTTGAATTGGCACTGAGTATACTACGACGTTATATTTGCCCGTGACTAGCTTTGAACACACACGAATTTTTGCATTAAAATCCAACGCAAGATAAATCTCTGTGTCCAATTCTCATATATACATTGATTTAAAAATAAAATCTGCTCCCTACATAAATGTTGCAATTCAGCAACCCCCCAATAATCCGGTCCGTATTTCAACTTCTAATCTCAACACTGGAAGCGCTTTAAGCCGCCTCCACGAAGACTGGAGTGAAAGAGATTTACAACAAGCGCTGAGGAATTATGTAAATCTACATACTTCTATACAGTAACCGTTGGTGTAACAATATCCCGCCCTGCCCTGTGAAAGCGATTACGAGCCACCCTCTTCCCTCCTTAACGCTCATAAATATAAAAAAATGTGATAAAATGGACTGAAGGAGGCGTTTCACATCCACGTTGTCAATATGTTCTTTACTATTACTATCTTAAACATGAAAAAAACATGAGTGGTTCAAATATGAAGAATAATTCTCCAAACAGAAAGTGGGTTAGACGCTGAAACAGTCAACCCCTACATTGACGAGTCAGTGGTATGGGATACGACCGAAACGCTTTAATTTAAAACCGCTCATAATTACACTAACCCCAATAATGTTATTACGTTATCTGTAAATTTGTGTGCAGAGATATGAGTTTTAAAGTTTTCGTTTGTTAAATAGTTGCATTGTGCCACTTTTGAATAGAGAGATAACTTTAATCTCTAAAACAATAAAAAAAACTGTAGCTTTATGGTCACATATATCTTCCAATATTTTTTTTGCATCAAAATTAATCCCAAACCACCTATTAGTAAGTTATTGTTAATAACCCATTAACAATGTATTGCTATGCTGATTGTAGATTAGTAACGTGCGCACTTCATTGTATGGGAGATGTGCATTCTAGAAAAATTGAGCACAGTTTATCCAGCGTCTCGTGCGCACTTCATTGTGTTGGAGATGCACATTCTAGTATTATTGAGCACAGTCTATCCAGCGTCTCGTCTGCATGGTGCACACGCCCAGCATGTTGAGCTAGCGAATTGTTATAGATATTAATCCCGATGTAATTCATACGGCAGCTTCCAGTCTTGCGGGGGGGGGGGGGGGGGGGCAGCCGTAATGGGCGCCTGGGTATTTCCACGTGTTAAGTGATGAAGTGCTTAGACGATAATGATGAAATTGAATATCTCTATTTTCATACACTACCATTAACTTGATTCTCTAAACTAAATTAATCGGATTACGGTGCATCTAGGTAATTTATTCTATCCCGTTGAAGACGCCAAAAGTTAATAATCCCCTACTCCACTTGAAAGTAGAGTAAGAGGTTTCCCGAGTCAACAAATTGTGACAGGAAGGGGTTCGCCTCAACTACGGAACACCGTTGCAAAATTTACAGACACATTACGTGAGAAATTGCAAAGTTGTAATTTTAGTTCTCAGACATTGGAAACTTGGTGTATTTCGTAACTCAATTTCCAATAAAGTTAACTGAGAATAAGCCCTGAAATGTTTAACTTAATTCCACAAAAAAAACGTACTTTTCCACTTTTAACTGATAACTTGATTAGTATTAACTTGGATGGAATAAGATTAATCGATGGTTAGTTTGACAAGGTTGAGCTTAAAGAGTTTGTCGTTGGGTAAGAAAGTGGGGGTGGATTTAGAGCAAGTTGAACTTTTCGGCTATTTGAATGGATCTTATGCAGATAAACAAGTCGGTCGCGAAAGATTGATGACGCAGGCACAGCCAGAGAAACTTTTAAAATCTGTTTTGCAAATGTTTGTCACAGTCTTCTCGACTTTACACACTTTGAAATGCATCGATGCGTATCTGAGACTTTGGAGTCTGGAAGAGCTTAATAGCTCGCGATCATGAAGATCACACTCAGATGACTCTGTGTCATTATTTCTTGGCGCGTTCAGCCAAGTCACTTTTAATTGGTACGTGAGATTAGAAGATCCATCATGTTTTCGTTGGCGCATCGTCAGTCTTGCACAAGAGCCCTCTTGAATGTGTTGTGTTCCGGAGAACATGGCACGTGATCAATGGGAGCAATTACAGATCGTAGATGCATGGCTTTCATTTGAATCGATGTGTTGTCAAAGTTTGAAACAAGAATGAAACAAGAGTTTGTAGAATCATGTTAATTCATGTACGAATAAAAAAAAAAAAATAACAGTGCAACGTACACTCAATAATAGGAACTAAACTATAGGTATTAAGATAACTATCTTCACGAATAAGAAAGTAACTCAAATCCTTCGCATGTTAATTAATGGGAACTACATTAACTGAAAACAGTATCCTAAAGAACAAGTGTAACTAAATTCTTCTCCCACTAAAATGCTTCCCATTATAACAGATACTCACCCATGATAGACGAGGAACGAGAGGAGGAAGAAGACGCAGGCGAGAACATCCGCTCTGCCAACTATGCCAGTCACCTAAAACAAGGAGAAACTATTTTCAAGCTCGGCCACTACACAGCCTAACAGGGGATGGAACATAAACATGTGAACATGTTATACGGTTCGTTACTTATTGTTAACCGATATCAAATTTCCAGGAAAAAATAACCAATATTTTAGCAACAGAGTAATCGTTACAAAACACAGTCGTTATGACGTCAAAGGGCTGGCAGGGCATTTTGAAAACGTGTTTCTCATTGCTAGATATTACAATACGTTTTTGACGGAACACTGTTGATCTTTCTGAATAAGTTCTAATATTAAATTTAAAAAAATATATGAGTATTTGTGAATTTCACTTGTAAATCTAATCATTGTGATCAAGGGGAAGTTGTTTGAACGCATTGGTCCATATCGGTAGCTTGCGGCGAGAGCGATGCGACCGATATCACGTTTTAGCCAATCGCAGTCTGAGATAATCCAACATTGAGCGCAGTGCGCGACTTACTGAACAAATATTTACTGTTTCACGCTTGGAACGCTCGGCCGAGTTTTGTTGGTTCAAATGACAAAATACGCCTTAAAATCGACTTGGATTTGATCTTAAATAAGTTATGCATTGCTTTCGTGCCAAAATAAAATTGCACGAATATTTAAAAATGAAATATAACAAACAATTTAGAAATAAAAAAAATCACACATAATGGTGACATAAGCCTGGGGCTGTGCGTCATCAGAGCCTTTACACGCAGGCTTATAAGTGATTGCGTCAGCACCATCGCTCCCGAATAACGTCTTATTGGTTGATCGTATTAAACGTAATCTACCTCACACTTCGAACTGTTAGAAGGTTTCTTCTAAGCTTAAGATAGAACCACCGACATGATCTTGTTACGTATTACACACATATAACTAATGTAATTATAAAATAACGTAGCTTTAGGGCAGCATACAAATCAAGGAGTATTATTGCATTAATGCCACATAGCCATTTTATCGTCATATTTTAAATTTTATTCTTTTGAGCACTAGAACAATGCTCATTAAATGTGTGATAAAATAAAGATTTATAAATCATATTCTTCCAGGGCTTCTCAAATATCTTAACACACTGCATAAACAACCAATCGAAACTAAGATTCTTGGAATTATTGAAGTCTAACATTGGAGCCAAAATCATTACAGGATCACTGCAGTGGTATTATCTCTGAGTTTGGATGTGAAGGCCTAATAATTCTTTGTTTACTAAAAAAACTTGGTACTGGAATATGAAGACGTCCAATAAATGCATATTAGAAGAGAAGTATGACCAACCAAGAAATAAGTTTTGTGCGTTTTGCGGCCATCCAGTCATTATGTTCATATAAGCTGCTGCAACATTTGATGGATCAAAGGAATGTTATTAAAAAAGAACGCAGCTCTAGAGGTGCAAATATTTGTACGAACAAATCTCTCAAGTGTTATTGTAGCGAAGTAGCTCACACACTTTTCGGGAGAAGAGGATAACAATGACAAAAGATCCTGGCAAAAACAGCTCCCGCATCGGTCAGTGTCTGAACTGTTTGTCGCGTCGCAGCCGCTACGGGAAGTGAACATTAGCTACAAGAAAGGTGGAGTTGAGGCTTTTGTGAAGAATGCTACTACCACAATTAAAGTAAACATAAAAGTATGTAAACATCAGGTTAGCTGGTTTTCATAAAATGATTATTCATTGACTATGTACGAACTATAAATATTGAATTCCATGAAAATACTTCATTATTTCTTTACTGTAATCTTGGCATTCGTAATGAGAAATTTGCGTAATTGTAAGTTGTATTTGAAATATTTTGTTGCGCAGAAGAACAAAGTAAAGCAGAAGTAAGAAACAGCAACAGAAATAAGCAAACTGACATTATACATATTCTCTATGTGAACATACATTAGACTTTAAGTTTATTTATTTTTCTTTTAAAGTTCAACTATGTAAACAGTCCAAAACTACAACTTTAAAGTAAACTTTTACTGAGTAGACGTCACATAAAGCAAGATACCGGCTGTTGAAATCTCTGACAATTGAGTCTACATCTAGCTGTGTGCATAGTCTTAGACGTAACGAGAAGCAGAATGGAATACATTTAAAATAGGGCGGGGTGGTATAGGTTACCGAAGGAGTAATGTAATTTTGTCAACGTCATCATGTAACTAGCGTAAGAGTGTTTTATGAAGACTTGAACACTAGTAGGAGACAATTACGCGAATGTAAAATTACGTCTATATTCACAGTAGAAGATTGGAATATGATAACGACGAGAAGAGGGGAGAAGAAATGTGTATTAGACAAGTGTTAGCCAATTGTTCCACAATTGGTAGTAACGAGTCCGCCAAGGGGTGGCCAAATGGTCACCAAGTGAAGCCTCATATTCACCAAGTAGTCGTTTCTGTGGTACAATAGTACCTCTTGGTGACTATTTGGCTTTGATTTGGGACTATTTTTTCACGTTTTCGTCCGTACTGCGGACTCAAGGCTATACGCTTTGGCTAACAATTGGATACCACTTGGATACCTCTTAGCTACCACTTGGCTAACAATAACTTCTACAACGTAATAGTAGAATATAATTGACAATTTTCCTCTTGAGGAAACTACCTTACCAACCAACGAACATACGTCATGGACTACATGTAACAAATTATTAGAATTATGCTGGGAGTTGTATTATATTGCTTTCATTCCCATTTGAAGTTGAGGTAATTGCGTATCTCGCATTTTGACGTGCATCACTTGGATAAGGTAACGTTGCAGTAGTCTTCCCTTTACAATTTATTCAGAAATAATAATCTTCAATGTGTAGGAAAACGCATTTAAAATGTATCGTTTTCTAAATAATATCCTACCCTTATGCAGCACACGTATGAGATAGCTTCCCTCTCTTGAGGGATGAGTTGCCTGCAACACCCTCGAGCATACGTCAAAGAAACGGTATCATGAAACTCATTTCAACTGAATTATTTCCACATATACGAGGCTTAGAGTCATCGCTTTACATGCGAAGTATTACTTAAAATAGATTCAATTAAATAGCCGACTTTATAAAATGAAGTTATAACATTTACCAAACAAGTACGTTTCTGTTAATTTTAAATTGTTTTGTTCTTCCTCTTAGACAGTATTTGTGAACATAACACAGCTGGTTTAATTAAAGAGGAAGCGAAATGTCATAAACACATTATATTAGGAGCATATGAATCGGATACCTCGTAATATTATTTATGTTGGGTTTTACTGATATTGGGAATAACGATCACAATCGTATTCACATAGAAAACGTACACCATATAGAAAATGTAGCAACGCAATAGTTTACGAGATGTGGACATGTTTCAAGTTATGTACTACAACTAACGACAGTCGACGGCTTTGACTCAATACGATATGCAGCCTATATGCTCGTTATATGTTAGAAATAAACAAACGCATAGAGTGGAACAAGACGCACGTGTCAGAATATGAGTCTGGGCTGGAGGCGACACGTAACGCTCAATAAGCAAGAGAACTTTGAAGTTGTTATTCTTCCAGCTTGCTTACGTTCACAATCACACGTGTTGTGTTACTCAGTTTGTATCGCCAGGCAAATAAAACAATTTGCCATTTAGGTAACTTAGGAAGTGTTCATACATGAACAAAACGTGACATGAGAAAGATTATTTTCCCGAAGTCAGCTATTATAATGGTAAAATCTGTTGTGTGGTTGATTACGTTAATACAAACATCCAGGAGATTGTTTTTAATTAATATTTACTTGTTTGTTTGTGACGAAGACTGAAGTCTTAGTAGCTTTTTATTCGAAACATAGGAGTAAATCTAAAACTAGAACCTTAGCTATGCGTATTACGTATTCATGTTGCGGACTGGATGGAGTTCTCCGCTGTAATGTAGACCCACTCTCCGCTGCACGAGTTTTATGTTTTCAGGATCTTATGCCTACTCGAGGTGTGGACGAACTGTCTATTTGAGTTTTGGCCAGATCCGGTTTGTGTGATCCTACTAAATAAACCATCCGCGGCGCCGAGTGTAAGAGAAGTCTAAGTAAAGAACGGAATAGCTGGGATTGACGCCGTCAATGTCTGTCTGTCTGTCTGTCTATCTGTACCGCGCAAAGTACCGCATACAGATTCGTAACCCGACGAAACTAACTTTGGATTTGACCAGATTGAAACTCACCCCAAAGGTAATATTTTATCACGGCCCACTTAAAAGTCTAGGTTATCTACAAACTATACCACAGGTACTTAATCACATTATCCCAGAACCTTAATACGTCCCGGTATGATTTGATTACATTACTTATGGGTTATTCAGCTCAGTGGCCGTAGTTACGACCCTCGTATCCCGGCCGAGTAGAAAGTTTCGCTTTACTGATTACTAATATTGAGATATAGAGCCCTCCAAATTGCGATTTGATGAAAAAGATGTATGGTAAAAGCACAGACCTCTAATGAGATTATATGGTCACCTGACAGAATGAATAATGAAAATGGTATGACACAGAATTGAGCCCAATGAACACACACCACGCATATAAAAATCAATGTGGATGGAAAGTTTGCGGCACTAGAGAGAAATCATTTTCAATTCCGCGTCTAACTACATCTCGGCCATCTACAAAGAGGGGCGCAAAGTATCCTCGAGTGATATGGAAATTCAGTCGGGTGGTTTTCGTTCACCGTGATGAAAAGTGTAAATCTGGCGTTGGTCGAACACGAGCGGCCGGACGGTACCGTGATGGCCCAGCGTCCACGGGCATATTGATGCGCCGCTTTCAACTACCCTAATATATGCAACCACTCGCGATGGGATGTGGCCGCACTCACATTCACTTTACAATGAGCTTTTTAGAAATATTTTAGAATGGAGATCACACAAGTGTTCAGTTTTCCCCTTCAAAAATAATTGCATTTTTTCTATGGTGAATTGTTGTGTGCGAATGCTGAGGTGAAACTCAATTAAATTTTTAATTTCGTAAATACATATAATTTACCCAACAAGCATAGGGTAATCTTGCTTATCAGAAAATAGCTGCGTTTTTTAAATTGCTAGTTATCTTTAGTTTAGTTTTTTATCTTTAGATATGGTAAAATAGGAAATTATTGGTATATTTTGTTAATTAGATAATCAAGTACTTTTATTTACGGTTGTTTAATTTTTGTTTTAATTTAGTATGTTCTTAGTTCCCTACTGCTATTGCTACTGTGAACATTGTTAGTTATTTGTTTATTATTATTCTGTCACACTTGTGGGGCAATGATGCCATTTATACTGTTCTTATTCATACTGAGCTGGGATTGTAACAGGAACTAAGATTTCTATATTTATAGGTAAGATGTAAAAGATGCAAGGAATTACATTTTGCACTATTATTTATCATGTTATAACTAACACATCATAAATATCCAGTTGTTACATTTACTAGCACAACATCGTGGAGAAAGTATGTAGCAAGCAGAACGCTCAGAAACTGAGGATCAGTTAATAACAATCTGAGGAGAAAAGAGAATTAAACGGATCAAAAAACGAAAGAAAACGAACAAGGTAAAACTTCATAGATGAGAAGGTTTAATGAAGTACTGAATCCACCAACAGGAAATTACAACATGGAGGCACATTAAATTGAATATATACTCGACAACACCGATTGTTATACGTAGAGTTGTGACGGAACGGAACCTAAGTCCGCGTTCAGCCAGACTGAACAAAACAAGCACATATATCCGCACATATATATTATTGTTATTACTTCACCTTTTTTGGTTATATATATTTCCGGTGCACGCCATATATTGTAACGTGGAAATAAATGGAAATGTCAGTAAGGGTGGAATCTGGTTCGGTCAACGAACTCTCATACATCTTTTAACCTCTCTTCATTTCATCTCATTACTTGACTCGTTCTTGCGCTAAGCCCCTCTTTCATTTGTTCCTAACTTCTGTAGGTCCCATTAGCGAACATAACCTAAACGCTCACTACTCATTACGTCATCTATAATTCACCCGCCCAATGTGAGGCTGCAATGTGAGCTCGCTCGAGGTGGCTGTGGGATAACGCGTGGAGCTCTGATACGAGAAGTGGCCGCTCGGACCATCACTTGCTGAATATTTGGTCTTGAGTTTCCTCAGTCATATGCCGATAAGATAGATTGGCGTTAACGCAATAGACTCTTAACTCGAAGGTCGCTGGATTGATACCAGCTACCAGCAATTCTGACAGAAAGTTTCCAAAAGATTGTTTCCTCAGTCAAATGCTGGGATTGAGTAAAAATAGCCATTGGAATTTATTTACCTTAGTCTCATGAAAAGAGACATTGCCCCTGGGCAGATATCGTGCCGAAAGAAAAAGAAATATTGTTATTCTGAATCATAGGAAGATGTATTGTTTGAGAGCCCATTGGCGTTCCAACTATTCTTAGACATAATATGTCCCGTTAGAAGGATAGTCATGGACATATGGGAGTTCTGTACATGTCACATTACGTGTAGCGTTTTCCTTGTAACGACAAATAAATGTTTCATATCTTGAGATGTTTGATACTTCTATATCAGATTATGTTCAAATATGCTTCGTGCAGACAGCCAAGTAAGACTAGCTACAAGATCTACTATAGGAAGATTCGTTTAGAAATTCAACAAAGGTCTTCGAAAATCTCAAATAATTCAAAGTTAAATAACATTACTTAAAGGTAATTTTGCCACCACGATAACACGATATGATTACATTATCCAAAATATTATCAGAAATCTAACTTCAAACGGCTATTATGTTACTAACATCTTACGTAGCCTTATTTGCTGTAGCTAATATTCCAACTGACACTACTTTATTAATGACATCCTTTCTACATAGTATCTATACTACGTACATTATTACTGTGTATATACGTATACTTATGTAGTATCAGTATTCCATCCGCTAAAAAGTGCATGCGGTAACAATTACGCTTACATATCGCTCTCTAATCGCTCTCTACGATCTCTGAACGCTCTCTGCGCTCTCTGATCTAGATCAATAGTGATAACGTTTAAAGGACTGGTTGCTAGCACCCTCTTACGTCAATCTAATGTTGGCAAATGGGATTGAATCTGCTCCAATAGCTGAAATGAGTGTTTACATGAAAGCTGAATATCAGAATCTGTCAATATTGAATGGAATCCCCAATGTAAACATGGCTAATCTTTCGTCTCTTATTACAGATGACACACACATTTATATATAAATACGTGCCGTGAAATACTGCGTTATTTTCTTTGCGCTGTAGAGGGAAGCATTTCCTACAACATAGCACAACAGTTTTGTAACATCGATAATTTGATTTTTCAATAACCACAAGAGCTTCTCTTTGAGCCATTTAGTGAATATATATAACACTATGGATAAAAATCTGTTCAACACGTGTTGTATTCAATGCACTATGTGTTTGCTAGTAGGCGGGAGTGTTTTGTTTGTCCCTATACGATAATTCATTACACATTACAGAGGAAACCAGTCTGTACATATACTATTGAACGTAAGTATAAAATTACTAATAATTTGGATTGACACGTCTTTGGAAAATGTTATTTGAGTCAAAGTTATTTCAAATAAATAAACCTGCAGTAACCTTCAAAATATGTTGTGGTTTACATGACAACATTTGCATTGCTATAAATTAAACTGATTTATGACATTAAAACTTGCATTATAATCTGTTGTAAAAAATGAATTTAAATTGTGATTAATTAATTGATATTGGAATGAGGGCATGAGTACAATCAGGTTTTACAAATTGTAAAGTAAAATGGTCAAAATAAGCGATAGTAAAGACACCCATTCACAGTCGCGTTACACACGTTACGTACGTTTCAAGTAAGGCAGCGTATTATATTTTACAGTATTTTATTAATTCGATACCACATGTCGAACACGGCTTGTCTTCTATAACGTGCAGGGTATTTAAACATGAGAAGGGCGAAGACACTACGCATGCGTGAGAAGAAATAAAACGCACGCTTTCCAATAAATTCAATACAACGTTTTAGTGCCAACATAACTTCTTCTCGACATTTCGATTTTGTTTGTACGAGTTATGCGTCAGTTACTTGTGTAAAAGTGGAAAACGCCTCGACATTCAATCTGGCTATCAGTTTAACCAAACAGCGTAGTGTTTTTCTTTAACATATATACATACGTTCCCTGTTACTGAATACGCCGAAGGAACCCCATAAAGGTGTCATGTTGGTTAGTTATTCCGAGGCAAAAACGACGTTTGCCAAATTCGTTTGGAGACTATCCAAAATATTTTCCTTCAAACAACGTCTGTAAGAAAAAAAGTTTAAAATTTTTCTGTGTTATCGCCGCCTCTAGCGTGCCAACTTTATGGAGTGTGAGGAAACTTCTGCGTGTATTGTTGTAAAGTTTTTGAGTCTGTAAATCTTGTTCTTTAAGTCGAAGCGAGAAGAAGAAGAAGATGATGGAGTCCTTAGTACGCACGGGTTGCCTTAAACAATACTCCTACTCCACAGACTACATTACTTCGGTTTAGGCATGTGAGACAAAAATAGATTGAAAAACAGGCGAATTTTAAATTTGTTTTGTTTACTTTAAAATTAGATTCAATGTAACATTTTGGAATAATGGGGCTGATATTATAAATAACATCTTTAAATATTTTCAATAAAAAAGATTCCAACTTGATTCCGCTTGGGTAAATTTAGACAATTCTAATTTGCTTCAAACGATAATTCTTTTTTATATAAATATATTGTATATTATATTTTATGTATATATATGTATACATGGGGTATTGTACACGAATCTTAAATATTTCAATAGGTTTAGTTTTGATTACTTAAAGTATTGAGATGTGTAGTTTACATCAGTTTTAGTATTAATGTTCTGTTGATTATTTCAAAATCTGTAGAAACAGTGAGATTGTGTAATGTAATGTATTCTAAGTCAGACCATGGAGTTATAAGTTGAGAAGGAGGTCTAGCTTGAATGGAAGAGCGCGATCATAATGTGGTCACTTCCGGTACTTTGACAGTGACGCCATTTTAGTTGTTTACTTTCGGACATAGTGAGTGTTGCAGGCTACGAAGCTCGACATTATAAGAAGTTAAATACGTATGAACGTACATATTTATTGAGGTAAGTGAACACAATTACTCTGCTGGTACCTTATCATTTTGTCGAGTAAGAATTTGTATCGATTTGCTTAGAAAAATACATAATAAAAATTAATGAAGTCCTTATACTGCCCTACTGTCACTGTCAGGCTAGTGCAGGCCCAGGCTTAATAAGTAGCCTGTTTAAAACCATTGAACTGTAATTAAGCTACGACTATTAATACATACTTTTCAGTAGATCTAGGCCTATTAAAAATAAACCATAGGCCTAGTTCTACCATGGTTCTACGCCCAGTCGTACAGTTCATAAAAAGTGGGCGAGACATGTTGTCAACATAACCTCTCCAAAATCGCCTTCACTTTATAGGACTAGGGCTAACTCTTGCCTAGATGTAGGGCCTAGCTAGGCCTAGATAGAATAGTTGTAACTTGGTGGGATTGCCGTTTCCTTTAGCAAATGTCCAAGTGGATTTACGTTTTTGAGGGATGATCATGGTTTTGAAAATGGTAGCATCCTTGTCTTAAATATCCTTCGTATTATTAACACACAAACCATATGAACAATAATATCGATTAGGCCCACCACTTCTAGGCCTTCCTCGTGAAGGTGTACTACTCATTTTTTAACACTTGTGATAACGTTTTCCTTAATAATTTCCGTTTATTTTACTCTTGTTCCAATCGCTCTGCACTATTTCACGGCTTACTTCGCGGGTCACAGTCGAATTAAACAACTAAAATGGCTGCCGTCCCGCGGTGTCTCCACGGAGCTATCTCGTACGCATTCTACTGCGCACCTAGACCTCCTTCTTAACTTATAACTCCATGGTCAGACGTTAGGGTAGCCCGGACGGAGTATTGGTCAAGTTCACTTCACAAAACTAGACATCTCCCTAAGTATGAATTGAACGTGTTGAATGTCACGCACTACACAGGCCAAACATACGAAAGTCCACTTGATGCTCATAATACTAATAATAGTAGTACTACTAACACTTAATACATCCCCTTACCCCCGCATTAATGAACACTCACGCTAACTCCACGGCCCCTGTGAGTGCAAAGCACGGCCTTCTGCATGGAGAGCCGGCAAATCCTTTCTGAGGGTCTCGCCGGTTATTGGTTGGTTGAGAAGCCATGATTATGCCCCGGGGACGCGGCTGTTCCCAGCCAAGAGCCCGTGGTATAAAAAGGAAAATCGAATTATTTTGAAATCAGGGTTTCATTGAGCTTCCTTTTGAGGCTTTTTATAGGGTTACCGGATTTTCCTTATTTTCTTTCTGGTTTTCTAACATAAAAAGTTCAAATGGGAGTGTATGAAACTGTTTTTATGACACCTTGCCATGTAGGTGGTAAACTCGTTTTACAGGTCTACTTTACGTACCAATCCCGTTACCACTCAGTGTGACAGAGAAGAGGGTTTATTCTTTCCAAAATGCTTACCTTTACCAGAACATAAACCATCTATCCAGCAAAACGCTACTTATACAACAAACGCATTTTTTCACGCCTCATTCTATAATATAATCTCCATATTTTGTGCTCATTTTAATACACTCGTTTCACAAAGGTTGTACTTAGTGAAAAAGTACCACCTTATTCACATTCATGTTTATGAATTATTAGAAAAACGAGTAAAATAATTAAACAAGGTTAATTAATTGTTTAACAAAGTTTACAAAGTACAAATACTTAGTTTTACATCCAATTTTAATTATACTGCGGGTCACTCAGCATTGTATGTGTAAACATGATTTACTGCTGACCTATTTAAAACAACCCTGGCAAGTAAACACACAGGAAATGGCAATTGCGATACATTGCACGTTAAATCTCCCATTTACTACCAGAACACAATTTCGAAGAATCTTGGATACATTTGCTATTGCAAGCAATATTCTGGGAACCGCTATTAAATTTCATTATAAAGTTACGAAGCATTTTCTCCAGCAAAAAGTGGAATTCCGAGAATTTGTTTGAAAAAGAAAAAAGTCAAATTTGAAAAAAGTTGGTGCAATTTATGAGAATCATTTCCCGGAACATAGAAACAAGAAGATAATCAAATGGGTTAGAAGAGAGACACACACTAGGAGCATTATCATATTCTAGATAACTATATTGCCAGTGTTATAAAAGCACTATCACACACCAACAGTGTGTGTTCTCGAGCAATGCTTATAAATATATGTTTACTGGTTAACGTTATTTTACTGGACATCTACGTTTTAAATTGTATCGTTTTATTAAAAAATCAGTAGTAGAACATATTCTTTTGTTGTTCAAGTTAATGATTTTTACGATATAATTATATGGTATAATTAATTAAAAATTTAATTACAATGTTTCTATGATGCACTATTTTACCCTTAAGTAATAGCACTGTCATAAATAAGAGACATTAGGATGTTTTGAAAACGTATTATATTAATTTATTGAGATTTTATTGAAACGTATTAATATTATGGTTTAGTAATGATACTGTGAATGGAAATAGCTCGACTCCACCTAATAATGCCGGTGGTTAGAGTGGATGTTTCACAACAACTGAACAAGCTTGGTTCTCCTGACGATCAACCACTCATGCGGTAAATTTAGTGGTGGATCGTAAAGCCATTGGAAGGCTTGGTACTTTGCATGAGTGCATTGTGGGTGAGCTTTATACCCTCATAAACATTTACTAGTCAACTACTCATCATCGCCTTCACTTGTAGTGCATTGTGGGTGAGGTCTACACCCTCATAAACATTTACTAGTCACCTACTCATCATGGCCTTCACTTGTAGTGCATTGTGGGTGAGATCTACACCCTCATAAACATTTACTTGTCACCTACTCGTCATCGCCTTCACTTGTAGTGCATTGTGGGTGAGATCTACACCCTCATAAACATTTACTTGTCACCTACTCATCATCGCCTTCACTTGTAGTGCATTGTGGGTGAGCTCTACACCCTCATAAACATTTACTTGTCACCTACTCATAATCGCCTTCACTTGTAGTGCATTGTGGGTGAGATCTACACCCTCATAAACATTTACTTGTCACCTACTCATCATCGCCTTCACTTGTAGTGCATTGTGGGTGAGATCTACACCCTCATAAACATTTACTAGTCAACTACTCATCATCGCCTTCACTTGTAGTGCATTGTGGGTGAGATCTACACCCTCATAAACATTTACTTGTCACCTACTCATCATCGCCTTCACTTGTAGTGCATTGTGGGTGAGATCTACACCCTCATAAACATTTACTAGTCAACTACTCATCATCGCCTTCACTTGTAGTGCATTGTGGGTGAGATCTACACCCTCATAAACATTTACTTGTCACCTACTCATCATCGCCTTCACTTGTAGTGCATTGTGGGTGAGATCTACACCCTCATAAACATTTACTAGTCACCTACTCATCATGGCTTTCACTTGTAGTGCATTGTGGGTGAGCTCTACACCCTCATAAACATTTACTAGTCACCTACTCATCATCGCCTTCACTTGTAGTGCATTGTGGGTGAGCTCTACACCCTCATAAACATTTACTAGTCAATTACTCATCATCGCCTTCACTTGTAGTGCATTGTGGGTGAGCTCTACACCCTCATAAACATTTACTAGTCAATTACTCATCATCGCCTTCACTTGTAGTGCATTGTGGGTGAGATCTACACCCTCATAAACATTTACTTGTCACCTACTCATCATCGCCTTCACTTGTGGTGGTGATATAAGACAGTGAAGCCTCACTACGCGAATGGGAATGACATCAAGATAAGTTGACGAGGTCTCCTAATGCAAATCTGTGTTACAAGATATTCACATTTGTTTTGATATTTATATTGGTCGAGTGCGACATTCGACAACAAAATGCAAAACCAAGAATAAATTGCTCAAAATAATGAACAAACATTGCCCATATACTAGACTTAATTTGTTTTATTGTCATTGTTAAGTAATTTTTTTGGTATGGTGTAAGTTACATTTTAATGTGGGATTTTGATAGCATGTAAATGTGAACTCTGAACTTGTCGTTCGGTTTTAAAATACAATGATTTGTAGGTACCTAATTAATACTAGCAAACGATGTGTTGTACAATCGTTTATTTACATAAAAAACAATGTAGTACTATGTATATGTAGGCTGTAACAAAATATACATGTCTTCATGTATGATTCATACATTATTTTATAAACGCGATAGTTTCTGCTCCTCTCCTCAACAACATAGTATATTATGGAGGGTACTAATCTACTATCTTATGTACCAGTATGTTATGTATCTTCTTCATTCAGACTTCCTACGGTTGTTCATATTTTAAATTCATACTCACATTAGCTTTGTTTGCCTAAACTGACATTTATCATTTTAAAATGTGAGCTTTGTTCCAGGAACCCAAGGGCAGGCGTAGAAACGCCTCGCTAAATAACGCGTATGTTTTAATAAATTAGCTTTTTAGAACACGCAAACACAATTCTTTTAACATTTAAACAATTACAGTAGCAATATCGGCAATTAGATATACACAAACATGTACTATTCTTTATAGTCGCATCACCAATAAGACACGACAGATAATGCAGTCCTGTAACTCAATGCTGTAACACGTCGTAAGGTACATCTTAGAGGAACTGTTGCAAATTGAATGCCACAACTGTGGCAGGTGTACCAAAAGTTATTATTAATCGGATGATTTGATCTTAAAAAGTAGTTAAGTATCGGGGTTTTATGTTTTATGTTATGATAGTGCTGTTATAGTTTCAGTTTATGGAAAAGTTTCGTTATTTCAAATAGACTTATCCTAGCACACTAAATGGCTACTCGCACATATATACAAGTATGTTCGCCTCCAAAATTCTAGAATTAGATTTTCAGTTATCTCTCTATTTTGAATGTGCTTTCTATATACGTGCAGATCATCTATCTTCAACATAATCCTTGCTTCCTCAGAACTTATACGTCACTCGTGAACTCTAATAATTCACTTCCACACATACTGCCTTTAAGATTCGGTCTATTTTGATAGATCCAAATTGCCCTTAGGTTTAATCTTGTCTTCATAGCTTAACCACTTCTCAACATATATCTGTCAGTGTTACACCCCCCCCCCCCCCAAGTATACGTCCCATCCAACTAGGCACAGCCACGTTGTACTTGTTTTGTGCGAGCAGCAAATTCAGAATACAAAGTCGCTTTCCTTTCATGTCGAGCCTAACATTCACGTGCACGATAAATGGAGTGAGCCTTTACACCAAACCATCTTTGTTGTTTTTAACCGTGTGTTGTTTTTGAGTGGTTGCTACAGTTCGAACAAAACTCTTTACTTAACACGTCATCACAGAGGGAGTTGAGAGTCGAATGAAATAGAATAACAATGTTGAATGTTTTGGCAGCTCGAACTTCCACGTGCCCTAAACCAACTACTGAATGATCGTGAAACGGGTTGGTTTTAATTAGTTTGCTCCGCTGACGCTGTTGTCAATTCATTCATTGTCTCATCCGAGATAAAAGCGTTCGCTCTCCCAACACTGACAAATTTCGCGCAACATCCACTCGCTTCGATTTCCGATGTTCCCTTGCACTCTTCATCTCCACAGAGTTTTCCTGTCCCCCCATGTCTTATACCTCGCGACATGACAAATATCGATGGCATTAGTCGTCTGCCGGGCTCTTGTAATCGAAATCCCCATCCTCTATTCTCGCAGGCTAGGTTTAACAGCCTTGTGCAATCCATCACTGCCAAAACACGCCCTCTACGTGGCCCACTTGCTTCCGAACTAGCCCGATTATTAAGGCAACCTATCTTTTGATGAGCGCAGCTCCTTAGCCGTCTTTAAGCTGGAGTGAAGGGAGGGGCTAAATGTTAGGCCACCCTTATCTTGATCGCACGGATTACCAAGTAGCGCCCTGGATCATTCTTGAAGACCGTTAGACGCTAACGAGTTGTTCGGAATAGCTTTAGGGGTGCGGGTCCAGGCGAGAGCGCTCAGGATCATTGGGTTCTGTGATCGACTCTCTAAAGACGTCGCCTTATCGCCAGAATGCCCCGTTAGAAGAATACAATTAATATGCTTGTAATAGTAATATTTGTATGAGTGTTTGAGAAACGACTTGTGCAGGTTGACCACCCCTAATGATCTATACTCATAAGAGTGCTGAGGTGTCAGAACTCGTCACCCGAACAGTTAATCACTTTCGACACCCTGTCTTTGTTTCATTTTATTGATCCGTAGTAGTTGGAACTAGTTGTCTCCTCTTCTCTGCCATTTCTTTTATTCCTGCAAATGCATTAAAATGCATATCCCGGATTATCTGCTGCTTATATTCTCATTTTAGTTTGCCTCTACTATTTTTCTCATCCATTCGTTTGTATTTCTCCGTGCCTCACAATGTGTCCAAATAAAAGATCCATCCCGTCCTTCTTCGTTTGCTCTTCCAAGTACTGTACTTCCCCATTATCTTCTCTGTCTATTTCGCGAGATCTTTAAAAACAGAGAGAACATCTTTATATAAACACTACTACAAATCACGTGAGTTGTTGCTCTGTCAAAGAATCGATATACATCACAAATACCGTCATGGCGCAGTCATCATTACTATCACAGTACAAGACAAATATCACGTACGTTGTGAGTTGTGGTCTGGTGTAACATGCTTCATGCTTTCAGTGGTCTGGCAGTAAACACAGGCGAGTGGATTTGTTACAACGAGGCATTCGTTGGTGCCCAACTAACACTACATTAAAAATGCAAAAACAGTAAATTAGGTCCCAACCTTTATTTACTCGTGATTATGCACCTGGAATGGAGTCCGCTCAGCTCCAACGCCGAGTATAGCAATATTATTAAAACAAACATGGTTTGGGCTAAAAGTAATTTTGTTTCCGAAATGTTTAACAACAAAGTTACTACACGAACGGAGTGTCAATATCAGGCCACAGCTTTTAACCCAAAGTGGTGATATCAGCTGGGGAATGTTAGAGGGAGTGTCGGATTAAACATTCCAATAAACAAGTAGTTCCAATAATGCGTAGTATTGTGTAGTATTGTATAGTCATGAATGGATCCAGCATAGCTCGTTACATCAATGCTAAGTACAGAAACAATAATCACGCACGAGTCACGATATGACTCATGAGTCATGCGTTATTGAACAAATTATAACACAATCAATTTTATCTCCAAAGAAGACGTTAAATAATTGTATCTTTACTCGCGATAAGAGAAGGACTGAAAGGATGTAAACAAATGACTGAAAATATGAATTGTATTTCATTGATAAAACGCCAAGGATTGATTTACTCATTCCGAGCAAAGTCAACACATTTTACAAAGAAGCTGGAGTTGCAGCTTAATGCAAATCAGTCTTGAGTAGTATATTGTTTGCTTATCCAAAGTTTTAATATTATTTCTTATAAAAACTTAATGGAAACCTAAAGTTTACAAACATTATTCTTAATAAAGTTTAATGGGCGTACTACATGTACCATAAACGAAGGTTAATTTTGTTTCATACACGTGATTTCGTTACTTCATTTAAGAGTTCACCTGACGCTTTAAAACGCTTAATTGACGACAGTTCTCATCTCTCACGGTCTGTTAATCCGCCGCCTAATCTACAGTGAGTGATGTACCGACTCGCTAGAAACTTTCTAACGTATGCCCAAACACGACAAGGATGAAATATTGAAACAATAATTCTGAGATTTGTTTACTTAAGCAAGCTTATCCGACCCTAAAGCAGTTGTTACCTCCGCTCTGCCCCCTTCAAAGTGTTCGCAAAGTTAGTCTACTAACAAGATACCCTATTTATAGAGTGGTGGTTTGCGTTGTCACGCCACCACTTTATGAACCGTAGAAGCAGGGACACATCCTCGCATAAAGTAAATAAACTCTACTAGAGGTAACTTGGTTCAGAGTTTAATTGGGGTGTATAATAGTTTTAATTACTGATTTAATCGAATATGATGAGGTGTTATGTATTAAGTTAAACGAATATGCAGCCATCAATTATTTACTTAACCCAGCAACGACCGAACAATTTGTAGCCTACTCAACCAATCAACCAACAGTAGCGTGTGTGTGCACTACCGATACATTGATGGAAAGTAATATATCCTATAGTTTCAACAATGCGATGTCTACACGTTAGCACAACCGGAAGTATATTGAACAGCTCACGACCAAGTATGCTCGAACTACACAGACGAGATGAACCGTCTTCCATTGGTCACGACCAAAGATATTGGAATAATTCTACGGTAGACAACGACAATAAATTGCTTGGCTCTCATTGTTGATTAAGATTAATGCAATTCACACTCTTGTCATTCAATATTGCAATGGTTTTTATATAGATGTGATTTACGTTTTGCGCAAGAAAGGCCGTCGTATACCACCGGTGCCCCAGCCTTGAACGTCATTAAAACGAGATAATGTATTTAGTTTTCAGTTTCTGTTTAAAAAAATACGTTTTTCGTTGACTATTCCCGAGCGGTTAAGGATTTTGCCAATAAGCATGAAAAGCAACATGGATAATTTGTTGTATGAGAAACTTACGTGTTGACGCAATACTACAAAATTCCAACAATGTTCGAGGTACTCTCATCTCATGCAAGGTTTCCACCGACAGAGCAGCTACGGCTCCGCCACTGTTAATACAACGGGCGCTATTATTTCACTCTTTGGCTGTTACATGAGAGCGATGTCGGGGGGGGGGGGGGAGGGAGAGAGCTTTGTAACAGCTTGCACGCGACAAATGTGTCACTCAAATCCGGGCAGGATGTTGGAAAAACTAATACTCATTGCTATGACATTCATGCAGCCGTTAGAGACCTGAGCATATCCGCAGATATCCACACGAATTGGCAAGTCGTGAGTAAAATATGTTTAAAGGGGCGGTTGCGGGTCGATTGCGAGTCGTTGGCGGGTTGAAGAACACAAGTAGTCTAATTTTAAGGGTAATATAAGCAGTATAATAGCATCTTAAAGGTGAACGCTCTACAAATACTACGGATATTTTTAATTTCATGCCTGTATCTTAGCTGAGTTGTCCAATAACGCAATAAATACGGAAAGCAATGAAACATAGTAGGCTACAGATGCGGATACAGGGTTCACTTATCGGAGGCGGGTTGCGGATAACTATTTGTGACCCTCGCAGGTCTCTAGATATTGTCCCCAACAAGTCCCAGTTACCACTGTATGTATAACACAATGAACTAGTTACTCGTGGGAGGTTTGAAACGTGTTACATTTACTTTGCAAAATCTAAGCGCAGGGAAGTTTATAAGTAAATGCATTTGATAAATTACTTCCAGATGTGGTTAGCGTGAGATTAGGTAAATAATATTATTTTTATGATTATGTTATCTGATAAAGATTGTTGACAGTCGTTTGCGTGCTATCTTTGTTTTCAATATACTAGGTCGGACAGTTCTCAGCGAGAATGATTAACGGTAGAGAATGAATGAAGAAGATCATGATATCCGACTACGATAAATTCAAAACTAAGTGTTTTCTAGGTCGTTAAAAGAACATTGTGATTCGCGAGCTAAGTTTGATGGCCCAGAAAAGTACTGCAGACTTTGAATGAGTTTTCTAGACGATATATCAACAGTCAGAGTCGGCCGTATTTTGTTTGCTGCAGACGAGACTTTTATTTCTGTGTGTACAAAAGCCCAGGAGATAGTTAGCATTCTGTGTTATGTTTGCGATTTACATATCTATACAGAGAGTCGATACAGGCGCTCGAAGCGACTTCATTCTCAATCGTTCAAACCCCGCTACTTTATGTTATTTGCCCAACTTTGTGAAAACTCACTTATTCTTATTTAATAAAATTCTATCCTACTACTTTGGAAAATCAATTTGGACGTTTTTTTTCTGTAAGATGAAATCTATAGTTCGGATTTCTTCCGAGACTGAACGAATCGTATCTTTAAGTTAGATGTAAAACTTTCGGAAAAGTTGTGCAAGGAATGTTCGCAAATGACCGTTCGTCTTCCAGTTTATTACCGCGGACTTTGCGGATTTCTTGCGACGTGGGGATGAAAACCGTCCAGACGTAGTTCAATCCAAGCGACATACAATCAGGAAGTATGGCGGTTTATTGGTACGTTAGAGGGATTTTGTGTGAAGGCAAGAGACTATTTCGTCTAACGTAATCTTTAGATATGACACGATTTAACACATTATTTGTCTTAGTCTTGCTTATGGGACAACCAATAGCGAGTGTGACGGGGGGTGGAAGGCGTTGCAACAGATGTCTGGTGAAGGACGTACACAATGCGGGTTGGGCGTCACACAGGGGTCTAATGTCTGGCTTGTACTTTCATAGATACTGATTTGCAGGTTTAGAATTAATGTGCAACTGCACAAAACACACACAATTAATAACTGTGTTTTATTTTGAGAAGGGAAACTATGCACACTGAAACTGTACACAAATCTCCGTATAAAATGTAATTGATCTTTATCTCGTGGATCGAGTAATCAATATGTCACCAATCTGCAGTCGTCGCATAGTTTAATACAAACTCAACAAACATGTAACTCCAATATGGCAAAAAGATGTACTAATTTTAAATCTTGTGCTACGTTTTCATGAATTCACGTTTCTGAAAACATTAACAAAATATTAATATATACATTGGCACGAATTAATTGAAGTGATAAGTATTTGGTTACAATACATGATTATATAACTATGTTCCTGTATGAAATCACATCATGTATGCAATATTCAAAGCCAATACGTCAGTGTAATGTTTGTGTTTTACACCGTGGCCGATGCACTGTACCAAATGTTACTACCCCACTACACATACACGAGTAAAGGATAATATATAATTATATTATGTTATTTTTATGGCAAATGCTGACTGCAATCTTTCAGTAAACTTTAAGTAGTAGTAAAACCGATATACTTACAAGGAGAATAACTTCCGTAGTGACATGTGAATCAAACTATAAACCAAAGCCTTTTATTTTTATTAGATTCACGATGGTATGACTGGAGTACAATAACAAAAACAGGTAATACAATGTATATTGTTCGTAGTACAGATGTGTAGAAATGAGTTCTAGTGACTACAAATAAAAAAGGACCAAAATGAGTTTGTAAGGAAACCTGCGATAGTTTGTTTTCTACGCGTTGATTTTTTGTTTAAAACGAGATATAATTGCAAATTAAATAAGAGAAAAAGAAATGAGTAACAGAAGCGAGTCCTACCAAGTTTGGCGTCAAGGGCGAAACACTTGCAATGATCATATGCCGTGATTCATTAGCACGCCAAGTAACTCTAACACATACTTGAGGCTTAACGACGTTTCGACGAATGTCCCTCTCTGTGGAGCAGTCTTAACAGTAAGTCGAGTTTCACGTGCACATTAACGTCCTCAAAAGTTACTGTGTTCAACGTCACAAAAAAAGAACATCAAAGTTCTTTTTTTCTTTTTTTTTTGTGAAATTGTTAATTAAAAACCCACATGTTTTGATGAAATTCACAGCACGAGTTTGTTAATGGTCACGCAGTTATTTTTAATGACGCTCTTTGATGCTGAAAACGTGGGGATTTATAGTGCGTTCGCTGTAAGAGAGACATTGGCTGACGGTTGCTACAGTCCATGACACAACATTCACTGTCGTCTTGTTACCTGTGGTTTAGAGGTGGCTTAGCGGTAACACGTGAGACTCTAATGCGCAGGGTCGCGTGTCTAATCCCACCACATGAAATACATATCATCTTACCACTGATATTTCTCTTGTGGATGTTTGCTTTTAAAGCGAGTAAACCATTAACTGTACTCACAAACGTCAAGGGGAAGGACATAATTAACGTTTTTTACGAACAGACGTACAAAGAGAACAATTCATTACAGAGATCAGGTAACATTTGTCTCTTAATGCACGACACAACTTTTATAGCAAGCTGTGTTCAGTTGTGTTCTTAATTAAGAGTGAACGTGCATGTGAATAGCAGGTTGTGAACGCTGTCCCATGTGGTAGACGATTCACACTTGCCACGATGAACAATGCATTGATATACATAGACGCGATAAAAAGTAGCTCAATCTACGACAGAATAAATGTCGACCGACGACAGTGAAACAAAGTTTGAAATCTCAACGCGTTATTCTCAATGTGTTAACAACAAAAAATGACTTAATCAATCTTGTAAGACATCTCTCTCTCTCACTCACTCACATTTACGTACGTACCATTGGATTCAAATAGACAAACAAAACATTTATAGGAGTAAACAAAACAAATGTTAACATATACAGAAATACACACACATCAATATACAGACGCACACACACGCAATACATGCATATTAAATGTGCCACTTCAGCTGTCAAAAGATAGCGCTGGTATCATTGCCTACACCATTTTATCTTCAACAAATATCCTAGAATTCAAATATTCTACAATTTTCTGCAAAATATAACCTGTAGTTTGGTTCATTGTGTATCCACGAGAATGAATATGGTCTGTTTAGTGACGTATTCGTTCTTTGTTTGAGACCATTGTACTAATACTCTCATGTACGATCCTAGTATAAAGTTATATATCAAGCTATCCAGTAGATAAGCAACCTTTCATAGCTTCTGGTTGATGGTTGCCTCGGTGGAAAAAAGTTATTCCTAGGATAAGTATAGTTATTCCGAGATCGTACAATCATGGGGTTAGCATTTTACAGACGTACTTTAAATCTTCCAACCCGTTGAACGTTGACTATGATCGCGCTAAATCTAGTCTATACCTCTCGATATGTCCCGGTATTGGGTTCAGTCAAGTCAAGTCTAGCGTATGACTGAGTGGATCATACTGACTGAGTTGGTGGTAAGGCGCATTGTGAGCACTCTACTACTCGACTGGTCTACCACAACCAATATTATTGTGTATATTCTTGTTTAAGAATATATTGTTAATACATTATTATTGATAATAACATTTTCTCATATCAGATAAATTAATTGATTGTGAATTTGAAATAATGGCTTTAAGGTAATACACATCTCAAATCTAAAAAACAATTGGACTGTTAGAATTAACACGGTTCAAATACTAGTACGACGCATGTACGTTCATTTTTATTGTACCTAATACGCTTGTTGGAATAAGTCTGGGGACAATAATCGTGAAACTCGCGACGTAAAAAACACTTTCACTAAGTTTAAACCATCAATAAAAACAGAAATCAATTTCGGTTCGCCTACCGAGCGCGATAGGAACAAGACCCTGGGTTGTGTGTAAGACAAAGTAATGATGCGGCCGGTGAGTGACAGCCCATTGATAGCTAAGGGCAGCCGTCCCTAGTCAAACATTCGAAATAGAGAAGAAGTAGAGGGAATTTCCATTTTCCAGTCGAAACTCCATTCCACTTGGCCCGATTCTAAATGGTCGGAAAGGAATTTCTTCCACATGCGGAACTGACACAGTGGGGCTGAGATCGAAGAACGGAGCCGTGTTGGAAGAAGAGGGAATGTGGGATACGACATGATACAGTCCTGGCCACAGAAACAGGCGTGAGATGTTACATACAAGTATCTTGCAAGAAGTGACTCTCACGTTGTTTCGTTCACACAATTAGCAAAAAGTGGACTTGCCAAGGAAGGAAACGAAGTATTTGGTGTTGAATGAAAAACAATGTTTAGGAGAAAATGTAATTATGCTTTGACGTACGTCCATCACAGTGACTGACAGAAAGACAGTTAATAACAATAACAATCATTAGTTGTTTGCGTAAGACCGCACTTGTATATGAGCCTTCTTGAACAGAATAAAACTACATTCCAAACTTAGCCACGTTGCCTTGTTTTGTTTCGGAAAAACATTGAATATGCACCAATCAAAGAAAGGAGAATGGAGTTGCTTGGCAACAGATTGTTGGCCCGATCTGTGATGTCACAACCCCCTCGATTGAGTCTAGCGCTATTATCAAGGCAGTTTCATGGAAACTGGTAGAAACTTCTCGAACCTTTTCAGAGGTGTTGATTTATGCCCACCGTGTAATAATTAAATCTAAGAAATGAACAGTGATAAGCAACACATACATTCAGGCTATTAGTGTGATGTATAATGAGTTTTATTTAAATTTTCTTTCCTTTCGAATCCTCCTTGCAATTTCATCTTTTCAGAGAAAGTAGCGAATGTAGACCGGTAGATACTGACAGCTATTCCTCCTCTTACAAGCAGCTCTTGAGTTTATGTAAGTACTCGAGCTGCCGTGCACTCGCTGTACATAGTAACTTGACTGTTTCGAGTGCTGCTGCTATCAATGGTAGAACGACTTGAAGAATTTTATAACAGATCAAAGAATTGCTATATAGTATAAAGAGCATTGTTTTCGGTCGCATCAAACAATTTTTTTGTGATACATAATTTGTGCACTGCTAGTAATTGGCCAATTAGATTGACGAACGTTTACGAGTCAACTGCTTTCCGGAATTGTTTGTTTCTGATTTTCAAAAACTAGTAACGAATTGAATCATAATTTATAATATTTCGTAAGCATGCAACCTGCCCAGAGCTAGATCATGCCCTCTTCAGGTGACTGACTAGGCATTGAGGTAATTGGAATAGTTGGAATGGATTGTTCGAGAGCTATGGCTAAATCCCAGCATAGCATTCACCTTATAGTGACTGAGGAAAACCTCGAAAAATGCCTTTAGTCAGAGTTGTCCGTACAAAAAGTAGCGAGTATCTCTATCGGTTTCCGAAGATGAACCAATTTAAAATATTTCGAACTGGTTGACATAAGAAAGGAAGTGATTGATAGTATTACGTGTGTTGTTTCAAATACTGCAATTGCCAGTGAATTGAATTAAGTGGGTCCATTTATTACGCTTCCCGGCCACAGCAGAACAGTGAGACTGTTGGGCTCATGCAGCACTCTTTGACGCTCTCCCCAGCGCTCAGCAATACTCATGCATTTCACCGGGGACATTGCATCTGGTAGTTGACAAAGAATCAGTCATAACACACTACACTAACTTCTCTACACCAAACTAAAAGATTAAAATTAATTACTAAAACTATAACATTACCGTCTTGACACACAGTACCTATTCTCGTCCCCAATTCTCTCCATTTTTGACGTATTTTTTTACTTCATACCTCATTAAATGTTAAGTTTGATTCAATATTTATCAATCAAGAACGCGACGCCCCGTTACGGCGCCCGGGCGTGTATCAGGCCAGCAGCAGCCGGCGGCGTCGCGAGCAGTGAAGAATGTGGGCGTCAGTCGGCAGACGCGGCCTGACACGACTCGAGTCGCTACTTCCGTTGAGAGGGGAAGCTAGCTAGACGGGGGTGTTCTACCCCTGCACAACATACGGCAAGACGTCAAAGGTGGAGCGTCGTACAGCGCCACCTAGCTAGACGGGGGTGTTCTACCCCTGCACAACATACGGCAAGACGTCAAAGGTGGAGCGTCGTACAGCGCCACCTAGCTAGACGGGGGTGTTCTACCCCTGCACAACATACGGCAAGACGTCAAAGGTGGAGCGTCGTACAGCGCCACCTAGCTAGACGGGGGTGTTCTACCCCTGCACAACATACGGCAAGACGTCAAAGGTGGAGCGTCGTACAGCGCCAGCTAGCTAGACGGGGGTGTTCTACCCCTGCACAACATACGGCAAGACGTCAAAGGTGGAGCGTCGTACAGCGCCACCTAGCTAGACGGGGGTGTTCTACCCCTGCACAACATACGGCAAGACGTCAAAGGTGGAGCGTCGTACAGCGCCACCTAGCTAGACGGGGGTGTTCTACCCCTGCACAACATACGGCAAGACGTCAAAGGTGGAGCGTCGTACAGCGCCAGCTAGCTAGACGGGGGTGTTCTACCCCTGCACAACATACGGCAAGACGTCAAAGGTGGAGCATCGTACAGCGCCAGCTAGCTAGACGGGGGTGTTCTACCCCTGCACAACATACGGCAAGACGTCAAAGGTGGAGCGTCGTACAGCGCCAGCTAGCTAGACGGGGGTGTTCTACCCCTGCACAACATACGGCAAGACGTCAAAGGTGGAGCGTCGTACAGCGCCACCTAGCTAGACGGGGGTGTTCTACCCCTGCACAACATACGGCAAGACGTCAAAGGTGGAGCGTCGTACAGCGCCAGCTAGCTAGACGGGGGTGTTCTACCCCTGCACAACATACGGCAAGACGTCAAGGTGGAGCGTCGTACAGCGCCAGCTAGCTAGACGGGGGTGTTCTACCCCTGCACAACATACGGCAAGACGTCAAAGGTGGAGCGTCGTACAGCGCCACCTAGCTAGACGGGGGTGTTCTACCCCTGCACAACATACGGCAAGACGTCAAACAGCGCCAGCTCCCCTCACGGACGAGCCAGGAACTTTGTTTTAACAATACGTGACGTCGCAACATGTGTGTTTAGATTGGAGCTGCCAATAGAAGAAGAATAATATGATCACCACGAAATATCACACTACATCGGCAGATAACGTATAGGAACCACTACGCAAAACAAATCATCTATATTTGCACTGATGGTTGTGAATAAAGAATCATAAATAATTATAATGAAATTGCCCTAGAAAATTATATTGATACCTTGAGTTTGTAAATTGTTTTCGAGAACTCAAAGTTCGTTAACATGTTGCATTGTGCTCGTAAGTTGATTGTTTGACCAATCGACAATGTAGGTGGTTCGTGAATCGAAATATGATAGTATACTCTTTCATCCATTTGAAATACTTTTAACATAAATACGTAACCATCAACTCGACTTCCCCCTACCCAGTCCATCCTACTACTGATAGTGTTAATAAATGATAACAGGGAAACTTTCCCTGTGCAGGAAAGTATTCTTGACACATCAGAACTTTACTTACGGCGCCCCCACTGTTTCCGTGGGCTACTCAAAACACCCCGCACTTCCTTCAAGGCATGACGCCATCATGAATCTTGTAGACTGCCAGAGTGACAACATCTTTTACACTGCTATCACGTCGTTACTTAGCATCGTTGGTTTAGCTCCTCATTTCCCGCTGGGCCTATTTTTCTATGTTCACCCTTCTGACGAGATGAAAAGCATTTTTTATTATGTCTCCACATTTTTGTTTTAACGCTTGGAGCCTTAGAACTACATATACAGGTATATCCGAGTTCGCATATCATAACTCAGTGGTTTCATGCAATTGTTATCGATTATGAGATGACTTAAATTGTATTTTGAAATCCTGGCAGTTCCTTTATTTGTGACAAGAAGATGGTTCTATCAAATATCACTTATGCCCTGTAAAGTGCTACAATTTTCTTTTGAAATGCGTAGTTTATGTGAGTCGATTCGAATGGAAACTTACAATTTGATATATTCTATTGATAAAATTATTTCGTCATATTGTTGTCAATACACGGTTGACAAACACCTTCAAATTCAAATGCCCTATAATTGAGTTTTAATCACTTTAGAGTAGTGGTTCCAGTTTTCAATTGACAATTTCTGAAATTAATTGAGATCCAGTTACTCTCATTATCCTTAACTCAAATTACTCTGCTAACTCGTCCAAGTTAGTTGAAAGACAAGCCATTGATTGAATCAATCCAGACCACTCAAGGTAGCTTGAAATAGAATCTAGCTTACAGGTTTTCGAAGTTTATCAAACTATTCGACGGGCTGAACAATCAACGTCTGGCCTTGGGCATTCAGCCTTCACTTCGATTATCTATCGGGTCAATACGCTTACTATATGTTACGATATATGTCTCAGAAACTGGTAAATAATATATGTCAAACGATATGAGTAATGCATGTGTGTCTGCAGGAAAGGACGTGAAAAAGGGACCGTATTTCTCAACCAGTCTTCACTTTGCTGTCTGCAAAATGTTTTTAGCAAGTATTACATAAATATATCGCAAAATTTTTGCCTTGTGGTAGGTATTACCTCTTTTCATTAATCAAACGTCAAAATATTTATGAACAGGAGTCAAGCAGAGACCATAACCCGATTGTGGATTTTTTTTATAAAATGAGAACTCAGCCTACTCATACCTGAACCCAAACCCTCAAATCATTTCAAAACTGGTGCTGACTACTTAGTATGAATGAGTGTTTAGTACGAATGCAATTTTAAACCGATAAATAATGTTATTTGATCTCGGAATGTACCAAGCAATGGTCAACCTTCAGTTAAGAGACCAAGATAGTACTCGCTGTAAATCGAGCTCTTGAGCTGTCTGGCAATGCTCGACATATTCATATCGCATATCGATGGTTGCGATTGGACGGTCACACGCGAGGCTGTCCACAATTGATGTTATTCGTTTATAAGGTCATAATAATAAAACTTTGCAAAAACAGTGATAACATGTGGTAGATACACATTCATTCAATTATTCATGCAATTACCCATGTTCTACGTTTTCTAGAATATCATATGTACTTATTCTTTCCTATTTAATTATACCATTGAATGACAATATAACAATATAAATTTTAATATTATGATAACTGTTACTTCTAGTACTGGAACTTGTATTGTACGATGCATGAGTATTGCATACTCGTAACATAACTGTTGGTTCTACTATTGGAAATTAACTGGAATTGGAACTTCTCTTCAGACAGATAGTTTGAGAACCGAAACGGGGCGTGGTTCAAAATATCCCCACCTACGAAGCGCTTTTGTTTTATTACTTGCCATGTTCTAAAGTAAAGAAAACTTTAACGAAACTTTCCTTACCGACGTGATTAGCTAACTTGCTAAACCAATCGATCTAAGAGGTAGATAATTGTGATTGAGGCTGGCGATACAAGCGCGCTTTAGCTCTCACGGATCTCGGATACGCCACATGGCTCCTATTTGTAACACCTCACGCGGCTTCCTGCGTGCACGGGTGAGAGAGAGAGAGAGAGAGAGAGAGAGAGAGAGGGGGGGTGTGAGAATCAGGGGGGAGGGAGGAAAGAGAATGATGAGATCGCTCCAAGGAAAATCACAGATGAGGTTCGCACGATATATTGCTAAAGTCTCCCATGTCTCCTTCTCAACGAGAAACTCTTCTGTTTTAAGAGGAACATCTCCTCAGGCTGTGGTATTGTCATTCACGATAATTGCTGCAGATTCCGGAGAAGGAAGAGATACGAAATATCCTCTGGCCAATTTACTGGCGAAACAGAGTTTGAAATTCTCTAGTTACATCAGCAATATCCAACGATGATATTGGCCTGGCTAGGGTAAAAAAACAAAAACACGGGGGCAATTTAGAAAGAAAAACAATGTTTGGAATTTCGAATATCACATTCCCTCAAAAATCACAGTGAATCTACATCCAGGCGCAGAAACAAAAACATGTTCTGAGGTAACAACAATAAACCTACACACAACGTACCAACATAATGTTAAAAAACAGACGTATACAATATTTTGTCTTATCAGATGTTGTCTCCTCCGTACAAGCAAACCAACAACATAACAATATTTCTTCTCAATTCCCATTGTGATGATTTAATACGATCAAATGTTTATTTAATGTATGAATACACATTTAGGTAAATACACACAACTGAATCATATTTTGATATTGTCTTATTGTAACGTATTGTATTCTATTGTATTGTATTGTATTGTTTAAACTATTGTTATATTGGGTTGTCACTTCAGAATGGAGATACCTAGGCTCGAGTGTAAACCACATTGTAACACTAATTATAGACTAATTTATTTCATTCTCTGGTCGTGAATGTTCGTCAAGTTGTTGACAGAAATGTTTAATTTCTTAAAACAAATATACGCTACATGTTATGATATTTTGCTCATTTTAAGGTTAAAAAAACGAAGTGAAACAAAATCACGTTCATTAAAGTAGAACATCTTTTAATGTACACAATGCAAAACATTGGCGTACGCGTACTTCTCTTAATTATTACACATTCTCACACATGGTTGTTTGTGCACACGTGGTTGTTTGTCCTTGTTAGCACACGTGGGAAGTAAACTATTGATAGAACGCCGCAAATCCTCTCGTAACAACTTTTTTACGGATATAATTTTTCCTGTGGCCGGCGTTGATCCAATTCCCACCTGTACGAAATTTTCATTCAATATTAATCTTTATGATTTCTTCCACTCTGGTTTGATCATTTACAGCTAACAGCGCTCGCACTTTCACTGATGCCAGTGCACTTCAACACGTTAGCTGGCAACCACGAGGTATACAGAGAGGTTGTAAAGAAAGATATGGTTATACCGACCTGTTTTAATATACCACTTCGTCTGTAAGAACGACGCTGTTTTACCTCCAGCTCCCAGGCTACAGGGTTCATCGAGTAACTGTATTTTATGGTTGGTCTTACTTTCAGAAATAACGATGTATTAGCATGTCAAGCATATATTATTCTTCTTCTATTCTTGTACTTTTGCACTTTTACAATTCATCGGCACTAAATTAATGTAGAACCTTTTTTTTATAAAACATATGTTATTACCTTCAAAGATTGAAACACAATTTTTCTTGTTGATGAATATTAATTTTCACAAATGTGAATTATCCCCTTTAAACGATAAGATTTAATTTCAGAATTTCAGAACTTTTTCTAGGTTGAGTGGACAAATATGATTATTACAATTGTGTTATACAAATTCAGCTTAAATGAACCTTGAACTGTTCGTAAAGTTAAAGAGCTGTCTTTCATAGCAGACAGTTTTCACGAGCAAAACCTCACAATCCCTCTGTTAAAACGATATTTATTTCTCTCTATAGCACCAATTTTCAAGCACGTTATTTTTAATGACAGCGGCCGTGTTTCTCATGGACGATTGGCTCTTACTGTCTCAAATGAAATATCATCGTGTACAATATCGCCTAAATCACCCTCGGGAGAAAACATTTTCTATGCTCCCGGTACAAACTTTTCCGTGGATATTTTCCCCGACACCTTTGACTGGATTATAGGGAACCCCTGTTTTTGAAGCTCCATGAAAAAGCTAAGCTTACCTTGAAAAACATGCATAATTCAGGAGTGCCTCTTCGGGGGGACTTGACTCCGTCGTGCTAATAATTAGTTTGGAGTTGTAGGCTTATCAAAGAGAGATGAGATGGCTTCTTTATAAAGCTTGTTAAGACTTGTGTCGTCAGGGGGCGGCCGAACAAATAACCCGAGCAGGGTTACAACACGGAGCCGGCTGAATATTCTAGCTGTGCATGTGTACAGGGTTATCTGCAAAGCCATCCGTGGGGGATGCGGGCGTACATTTATTTTGATTTCTTTTTTAATGCGGTTGATATTCTGAAAACACAATCTTTCTACAAGGGCGGTCGCAAAAACATAAAACTATCCTTGTTATTGAAATAAAGAAAAGTTTCTTTATGTATAGTAAAGAATTATAAAAATTGGACACACTGAGAAAATACAACAGGAAAGAAAAACGTATTTGGGATGTTTTGGTATAGTTTCTTGATAACGATATTTGGGATTGCTGTCTACATACATACCTTAGAAATTAGAAACTTGCAATTAAGAATATTATATTGTATACAATTTTGTTTTGTATACAAAACACATACAAGCGTGCACACATCGATAAAGACTTTTATGCTCGATGAAAGACCGCGTATTTAACAATTAATAGCTCCGTCACGCGTTTCATCTTGTTTAGGTTTAAGCTCTTTAATTCTAAATATAAATAGTTAAATATAATCCACCAACCTGTCACACATTCTTAGTCACCAATTCGAAATTCTTTATAACTTCTTTACCCCAGCCTCAAACGGGTATTCTGGAATCGTCATAGTAACTAGGCGCATAATAAATTGTATAATGCAGCCCAATGGAAATCAGTTCTTGTAACTGAGTGGCTAGAATAATTAGTATTTATGTCTGTATTTATTTAAAACACAGATGGAGACAGTGAGATAAAATATCACAAATATTTGTCTCTATTCTTTGTGACAAGAAATAACTGTCATTATTATCATTATATTCATAAATGTTTTCTAATATTTCTCCGTCAGCGAAACATAACGGAAATTAGTATTGCCGACATGGGCGAAAGTATAAAGCTATTCTAATAGCGCGTCGTGATTTCAAGAGCTTTCAATTTTCATGGTTATTGTTCGTTGTACAGACCCGCGGTATTGGCTAGATCCCTCATGAACGTTGATGAAGCGTGTTTTCCACTTCCATTACCGCACTCCACGCCCTTCCTACTCCCATTGTAGTTGCACGAGGCACGGTGCCTATTGTCGTGGTAAATGCCGTGACAGTATCCACTTGAAGACGCTCCGACTCAAGATGAGTTTCAACCTCGCGCAATCTATTCAAAGCAATGAACTTCTGCTGACATTGTTTTTATCTGATCCCGTTTTACGCCTTGTAATTCCGTTTGATAGTGAGCGCGCCTAACGAGTGGGCGTATGCTCGCTCGCAAAGTATATAAATAGGCAACTCATAATCACGTGTCTTTCGTTTTCACGTTAAAGTGAAGTTCCAATATTCAAAGCAGGTGACACCGATGGGGTTTGAATACATACCTGAAGAACGGTAGATAATATTTGAAGGTGCAACTTAAGTGTGATTGGATTTTATAAGATCTATAGACCAGATTTATCTGTATGCGTGTAATGCGTGTTAAATGGAAAAAAGTTCGGGGAATGTAAAATGTAGCTATTGTTGCATTACCCACATCATTGAATACTCTCATTAAAATGTGGTAAATTGTTTTCTCCTTAATTACAGGAGCGTAAGTTTCCACCAGCATACATGCCTTGCTGTACTGACAGTATAGCTATAGGACGAAGTATTGTTCTACAAGAACCATGTCACGCTACTGAATATGGGCTCCATTCTTCACTGGCAAACGCGTCACCGCAAGCAATAGAAAGTGCTCAGAACTTTGCAATCCCTGCCAAAGCTAAGTACGCACTACAAGTTTAGCCTCCTGACGATGCGATTGCCAGTTTAAAGAATGTCCTGTGTCTTTGCATCCTCTAAGCGACATCCCATCATCGTCAGCTTTCCCGTCAGTTTAGCCGCATTAAACATCTGCATCAACGCAAAAAAAGAAATAACGTTGGTGGTTTTAGCTTCAATGCAACTTTAAGTGCCTTAATACATTACTTATACATTAAAAAAGTGACGTATGAAGAACAAATCAGTACGTTACAGTAATAAATCATTTTGATTCATAAAAAGCGAATAAAGTTTACATAAAATATAAACACTAACTATTGCACTGTCGTATTCGTATGACCGTTACAGTTACTACCTTGCAAAGAGCATCTATCATGTAGTTTATGAACATCTTAAAGCATTAGATATACGTATTAGGTTAATTCAGGCGTTTGTCGGTGTATTCTATAAACAGGAGTGGGAATGATACCAATACCGAAATAAGTAACGTTCGTTTGGCTGAGAAAAGTCGAATTTAGGTGAACACAATATTTATTTTCTAAGAATCGAATATTATAAAGTAACTTTGTGTTTGAAGCTTTCCATTCAATATTAATATCTACTTCGTGCAGCGAAGTGTAATAGCACCTGCATACAATGAATTCTACACGTTAATGTACTGAGATCGTTATTTGACTTATGGGGTCATTTAAATTATCATTACTGTTTTATTTTCCTAACTTTGTTTAAAATTCTGGACATGTACTCACAAACATTCGTATCTGTTGAGTCATCTTACCAACTGCTTAAATTAGATGACAGATTTTAAATTATACATTGTCATTATAAAGTAATTTGTTGGCAAAAGGGTTAAATACAGCACATTGACCTGAGTTTTACCTCAAAGTATTGTTGATTTAGACAAATCGATTGTTATGATTGATATAACCATTTTTCTCTAGTGACAACTTAAATAATAAATAGAATAGATTGCCAGGCTAAGTGGAGAGAAAACTCCCTTAGATTACTGTGGCCAAGTTATCAGGCAGACAAACATCATAACCGGAGCCTAAAGACAAACAACCTTGTTTACGCTGTTATGTTTCTAGTAAGTGGATCTTTCAAGTATGGCATTGTCTTGTTCTGGAAGGCTTTCTTATCTTTCCATTTCGACGTCATAGGCTCTTAATGTAGGGGTGGAATTTTGCGTTGTCGAAAGAACTTAGTATAATTAGAGTTTTAAATTATTAAGTAATTAATTAGTTAGAGCGCTGAGCAGTAAAGTTTATTTCATGTTCAATACATTTCACTATTACACCTATGATTTACTATTAATTGCTAACATAAAAATGTGCATTCGATACAAATATGTGTGTTTGTGATATTCCTTGATTTTCAACAACTTGTAGACAAAAAAACGTTTAAGTTCGAATTATTTTTAAGATTATTAACAATGAGTCATATTTTTAATTGTTTCTTTCCAGTGTTTATCTCTACTAGTGTCGTCAGATTTGATCAAAGTAGTTTTATTTGTTTCAATACATGAAGTATCAGGTTTCATCGCCTAGATATCTTGCTAGATTTTTATGTATAAATAAATGAAACATTTCAATAACGTTACAGTGGATTCTGTAAATCCATAAAAGCTATTACTTTGGAACAGTTAAAAGCATCGAGCTACTCCATAAATTTTGAGGATACTTTTCAATTCGTATAAGTAGAGGTCAGTCCCTTCTTAGATTATAGCCATTCATTTTATGCGTGTATGTTCTTTTGTGCCGGAATGTTGCTCAGCCTTGCGCTTTAAGTAATAATTGTATTACACGTTTCCGCTAGATTTGCATCAATAACTTGAAATAGAAAAGGATATATTTGTTTATTTTTTCAGTTTAAAAAATTCTTTATTAAGTTAGGGTCATACTGTTACATCAGTCTAGTTATTATCAGTTCACGAATGTGCGTGACCGAGAAGATAATGTCTAATAATCGTAAACTGTGCGGAATTGCGTTTCTCTTACTCAGATTGTAATCTGCGTAGTATTATTGCGATTCCAACAAAGTTATTTCACTGCGTCAAGATCTGAGTAGGGTCGGTCCGAGGCTCTGTCATGTCTTAATCATAGCGCTCACTTTATTACTAAAGCTCAAATGAAATAACTGGGAGAGTCAAAACGGAGATGCAGACGTTACATTAGAGGGGTAAGGGGAGGGGGGGGGGGGGGATTGGGAGGAGCAACCCTTCACTATTGCTCAATAATAATACTCCATAATAATAGAGTCGTCATATTTAGAGTTTGGAATTATGTTGCCATGTTAAACATTTTGGATTCATAATGGCATTAAGAGGGAGATGATTTGCTTGTGACTCCCATAGGCTCGACTTTCAACAGACACCTTCCCTATAGACACCGGATGAATGAACCACTTAGCAAATAAGCTATAATACCCAAGAAATGCTTCCTTTTAAGAAAATCAACATTCTTTGGTAATCAGGATTATGTATTTGTGACTGAAAAACCAACATTTGTTGTCACGTTTTATTATAAACTAAAGATTTTCTTATCTTGACGATCCCCTGCTGCTCCCCTCCATCACTTTGTGACCACCCCTTACCCTAGTGACAACCCCACAATCATTATATTTATTCATTTCTTATTATATTATTTATAATCGGTTATATTTCTTATGCTGGGCGACGGTCATATAACTAGAGGGTGGGAATCCAACTATGTCAAACCTAAAATATCTGCACAGCTAGCTACATAATTAAATTTAAGCTATGCAAATACTCTTTACGGTATATGGTTTTCATTTGTGTATTCAACAAGCTTTAATATACTTAAAAGGTAGCATTTGTAAATGAAACCCACGTACTGACAAATGAAAATGATATCAAGACAAGTATTGTCATGAGCGAAATTTTATTGTGATAAAATTCTCCTCGCCAGATCTAGATCACTCTTGCTCTGCCCTTTACGAATGAGATCCAAAACTTCCGGGGTCTCCCGTGAGGAGAATTCAGATCATATTATATATTATTCAAAATGGACCACAGTGAGGAAGATGAAGAGACAAAATATATACGTTTCAAATGTTACCATGAGTGAATTTTGCCTCCTTTGTTGAGATCGGAGCGTAAAGCAATCGCAAGGGAAAGCATTCCTCCCCTCATTCATTTTATTACCGACCAACGGACTAAGAATGGAAGATCTTTGCTTTGCAATTTCGCTTTGACCTATTTTTTTAAGTTACAATGCTATAAAAGTGCTTTTTACATCTCAGCTTGTTTTGAATGCGTTCAATAATTCAGCAATTCCTTGTTCTATTATTAAATGATAGCTTTTGCCTTGTGTAAGAAAGGAAGATGTAAAGAAGAAGGCAAGAAAGATTCAAAATATCGTTTCATTACTTTGTGGGTAGGGGTGGCCACGAAGTTCGCTCAAATTACCCGGAACATATCTCAAAGAGTTGTAAAAAAATGGCGTAGGCTGAAATGACATTATCTTTTATTCGTAACGTTATATCCACGACTGCGTTATAGCCACGACAACGTTATATCCACGACAACGTTATGGCCACGACATCCGCCCCAATATCCGACGTCGAAGCCCGAGCAGGAAGATCAAATAACAAACTCACCGCCTCAGTGTGGACGGGGTGGGCGGCAAACAGGAGTCCGGCCGTACCCGCGAAGGTCATCTGAAGGCCAGCGACCACGTGACAGACACGTGTGAAGAGCACGGCAGCCAGAGCGTGGAGCAGGACATTACACACGTGGAACCACACGGGAGACATTCCCCACATTCGGTAGTTGGCCCTGGAACAAGCATAACACCTTACAATTAAACCCTTAGCAATATACTGCGTCACAGTTGGCCCTGGAACAAGCATAACACCTTACAATTAACCCCTAAGCAATATACTGCGTCACAGTTGGCCCTGGAACAAGCATAACACCTTACAATTAACCCCTTAGCAATATACTGCGTCACAGTTGGCCCTGGAACAAGCATAAAACCTTACAATTAACCCCTAAGCAATATACTGCGTCACAGTTGGCCCTGGAACAAGCATAAAACCTTACAATTAACCCCTAAGCAATATACTGCGTCACAGTTGGCCCTGGAACAAGCATAAAACCTTACAATTAACCCCTAAGCAATATACTGCGTCACAGTTGGCCCTGGAACAAGCATAACACCTTACAATTAACCCCTAAGCAATATACTGCGTCACAGTTGGCCCTGGAACAAGCATAAAACCTTACAATTAACCCCTAAGCAATATACTGCGTCACAGTTGGCCCTGGAACAAGCATAAAACCTTACAATTAACCCCTAAGCAATATACTGCGTCACAGTTAGCCCTGGAACAAGCATAAAACCTTACAATTAACCCCTAAGCAATATACTGCGTCACAGTTGGCCCTGGAACAAGCATAACACCTTACAATTAACCCCTAAGCAATATACTGCGTCACAGTTGGCCCTGGAACAAGCATAAAACCTTACAATTAACCCCTAAGCAATATACTGCGTCACAGTTGGCCCTGGAACAAGCATAAAACCTTACAATTAACCCCTAAGCAATATACTGCGTCACAGTTGGCCCTGGAACAAGCATAAAACCTTACAATTAACCCCTAAGCAATATACTGCGTCACAGTTGGCCCTGGAACAAGCATAACACCTTACAATTAACCCCTAAGCAATATACTGCATCACAGTTGGCCCTGGAACAAGCATAACACCTTACAATTAACCCCTAAGCAATATACTGCGTCACAGTTGGCCCTGGAACAAGGATAACACAAAATTGAGTCTAGACCGGCACCTCCACCAAACGTGATAATTTTGTATTAAACAACATACTCGCTCGTTCAGTCGTATAACGGCGGCCCTGTTGTATCCTCGTACGACGGACCAATCTACAGTTGGCATTTTGTAGCCTAGATCAAACGGGGAACAAGACTGGAGGAAAGGGACGAGTTGAAAGAAGAATACAATTTAAAATGGTAAACGGGTTGAAAAGGAGAATTGCAGGAACTTATTTGGTCACTACTGATCATTACCGAAAACTATACTATGATGCATCATTACGAACAGATATTCAACGGCTGGAATAGTAATTCTGTGCTGATAGCTCATGTATACAAATATAATTTACCATTTAATGTTATCTAATAATTAATAATTTCGTTAGGTAGAAGACTATTGATCGATGACTGTAACCTTCTTGTAACAGGCTTGTTGTGACCTTCATTGACGTCACAGAAGAACAAACAGTTTAAGCGTAGAAAGTTTGCACAACTCACCAAATTCCGTTTGTCTGATAAACAATTCTTGTTTGCTAATGTACTATCAATATTTACATTATGCCAATGGTATAATCAATTTTTGTTCCCGCTCTCTTGTAATAAATGTATTTATGAATCGTGTTACCAATGTGAGTAAGTGTGTTAATTAATACCAATCTGACAAAATGTAATTTAATGTTCTCTCTCTTGGGCAAAATTCATCAACTTCACAAAAACTTTCTGAGGTTAGTTCAAAACATATTCTATGAAAATTATATCTACAGTAAACTATGGCGGTAACAAACATATTGTAGAGAAAAAACGTCGAAGTTTACGTAAGCTCGTTGAAATGCGCAATAGAATGCAAGAGAATACAAGTAAAAGAACGTGACCTACATTAAGTCAAAGATTAAAAGTATCTCAAGCATTTATTATATATTTTGATTTTGAGCAACGAGTAAGACGTGTGTTGAAAGTCGATAAAAATAAACGAGATCACTCTAAAAATGCTTCAATATAGACACGGTATCAAAGAGACTTTGTTATCATCTTGACAAAACAAATATTTATGAATACTGCTGAAGAACTCAAGACACTATATGAGCTACTGAAGACAGTTCTAGGGTGAGCACAACCTGAATATTGCTACAAAGTGGAACAAATAATATTGAAATACGCTTTTCGAAAACATAGGTTTATGAATAGTTTCAAAATATATACTGCAAACGGATTAAACTAGGTCTTCTATAGAAATCATTGTATCAAATTTGAATAGTACGAAATACATTACTAAAACTGCTGCACACAGGTAACTGAAATTGAAATAGTTCTAACACAGCATGGTTAACAAACGCTGTTTGATTTATTGTATTTTATGAAAAGCTTTCAAAGTTTACGTTGACACAACTAATTCTGTGCATTAAAACCATTGTATAAATTGTTGTATGTTGTATTTCTACGTTGCATGTTGTTATAAAGCATGGTGGTTCAGTAAAGCGAAATATAATTCCTTTGTTATATGGAACTTTGAAACTCTTTCTTCGCCATAGAATGTGTATACTTTCACTAGCAATATAAATATGTGTGATAATGAAATGACCATGCAAGAGAAAGTTACGTTCCACACCACAAGTTTGTATAATGGTGCTGTGTATCGTGTTTGTTTCGAGTAGTAATTGGCCATGTAGTGTGCTACGAAGCACGATGTTGTAATGTTACAACCAATACACGCTGGATGTACCTCCCTCTCCTACAACTCCCCTCCCCTCTCCTCTCCTACAACCCCCCTCCCTCGGTAGCGCACTCAGTAACTGTACATGTCCGTGTAGTTTAGAACTACTATCTACGCACAGAGCAGTCGTAAGAGCATCAATGGTGGTTACTTTTCTCAGATGATTTTAATCTAAGTTGAATATTATTGTGTATTTATTTGAAGCAGAGAAGAATAATGCTTCCAAACCAACATTATATTTAACTTTATATAATCAGGATATGACCATACGGAAAAATTAGAAAACCTAAATATACAATACAAATAATTGTTTGAAGACAATTCATGGTTTATATCTGTGTGATTGATTTAAAAAAAGTAAATGCTATAAAAACCAATTTCAACTATATTAATGTCGAGGTGTTATGATCTTAAATATGACTTCTAAAGTTCTGGGTTCCGTTTGAGAACTAAAGTCGGGTTTTTCAATCGGTTAACGGGTCGTTAACGGGGCCGTTATCTAACGGTCCGTAATCTGTAACCCAATTACCCCTATGCAGATAACGGACCGTCAGCTAACGGCCCCGTTAATGACCGATTGAAAAACTGGGCCTTAATCTAACGTGGGCTTGAAACGGCGATGATTCTTTCGACATGATTAATGGTTCAAACTTCGAAGAATCTATATATTTCATTATAATTATATTTTGTTACCTAACCTGGTTAAGTACCTCCTTATCATGGTCGCAAGCTTATCTATGCCAGTATCACTGTTTATTTAATATCATGATATGTTCCCGTTTGTTTGTACCTACCACATGTACCTTAACAAAGCACGTACGAGAAATACATGTGGAATGAATATATTGAATACACTGCAAATGGCTTATCCAACGAGCATGTGATTTTGTAACCACGTGCACAGGGGGAGTAATACGATAAAAAAATCGAAATTTCATGTGAACTGAGTGTTATTGATAAAGTATAAAGCTGGTTTCAAAAATGGTTTAGACTCGGAACGTATTTCGTGTGGAACACATGAGAATGAGGGTTTGGGGGACGGCAAACATCTGAAACGAAGACAGATGTGCCATTCGACTGAGCAATTTATAAAGAAGGGAAATGTCAAGCAAAAACGATAGGGAGGCAAAATATCTGTTAGGTGGAGGTTATATGATATGGTAAGTATTGTTGTATTTTACGATTACAGTATTTGGGTTCTACGTGTCGAATTGTATCAATAATGCTAATCGAGACTATGAGTGAGTGATGCATGAAGATGAAGGTAATACCACATCCTTACTAGTACATGCATGCCCAGTTCAGTATTCAAACATGCCACACAGAAAATGCAGTTCAGTAAATGAGCGCCTGATCAACTGCGTGAGTACGAATCCCGCCTAAGATATGCGTATTTGGTAACTGTCCACCTTCATTGCACCTCAGCATTTCGAATATCATGATTGCAATTATAGAGGTTTAAAGCAAACAAAATGACAACCATCGAATCATATTGAAGACTTGAATATCGCTTGGGTCATTTACTATTAAATACTGCCATGCAGATTGTCTCGTCGAATTAACATGGTATATTTCCGGCTACATTCATCATAATACAGTCACAACGGTAAATAAATAAATTGTAGGTACACGTTTTTATAGATCGTTTAACGTCATGAAACCTCGTTAAGTCGTTTCACGTTTCCCTCTATTCTATAAGTTATCCAAAGAGTCGTGACTACTTTTAAAATAGTTTTTAGTTTATGTTAACTAAGGAGCACGAAGGTTCTGCTCGGAGAGAATACAGAAGTTTGAGATAATCTTGGTGACAGGAACAGATTAGTTTCGGGCGATATTCATCGGGTTGTATTTTTAGTACTGCTGTTCAGGAGATTGGTTTGTAAATAAATTTAATATTTTAACACGGACGTCGTAAAAATTACTTCTCTTTGTACTTCACTTCACTATTTGAAGACCAACATGGCTTACACTGCATGCACGGTGTTGTGGTCGTATATGAATAAAGCATAAATATTATAAATTAAGTGATTATTTTGGGGAAAAGTTAGAGCGTTCCAAACAGTTGAGACGTATTACATTTAAAACCATTGATAGTAGACTGAATCATAGGGAGGACTTCAAGCATTCACTTGAGTTTTCTTGTTTGTTTTAAGTTAAGGCTCGACATTCTTGGATACACATTGCTGCTGAAACCGTAAATCAATGCATTCGGTTCTCTCAAGCTAGATCGGGTATCAACGCTCAGGAGCGAGAGAGAAGGAGAGAGAGAGAGAGAGAGAGAGAGAGAGAGAGAGAGAGAGAGAGAGAGAGAGAGAGAGAGAGAGAGAGAGAGAGAGAGAGAGAGAGAGAGAGAGAGAGAGACTTCCATCAACTTAGCGCGCACGAGTCTCTCAGAGTGAACACGTGCACACACGGTTGTATATCTACTCATCTGCAATTCCATACGCCGACATTTGCAATGAGAGTATTCACTGTTGCGCGTAGGGTGACTATTCCCTACTCCGGAGCATCATGGACAACTAGAGGCCAAGAATAACTAAGTCTATGGTTCTGTATTCGACATAAACGAGATGCATCGTTTTTATTCACCCTTTAACAGGTGAGCTGCCACCTTCTTAATGCTGTGTGAACCTCATTTTAAGGGTGTATCTATGCACTTCGCATTTCTCTAGTTTCTCACAACTACCCACAGACATTCGCCTACATATAAGTGAAGCCGCAAAGCCTCGTAAACCTCGGTTGAAACCAAAGCGGTATCGCACCAAGGAGTGATACTTTCAACAAACCGCCGCATCCACTTTTAACCTTTCTGTGCGTACTTAGTGAAGCGGCCATCTTTACGAAACATACCCCCTTTTTCTCTCGCCCACCCCTCTCATCAGTTGTGATAAACACGCCGCATGAAAGAAAAAGCATCCCCCATAAACATAATGGAGATCCACCCTAGCTGGCTGGGGCGCCTCTCCATGGCTATTCTGATTTTCTTTCAAGGCGGCTGTTGATAATATTCGCTTACTTAAAAAAGCACAGATAAGCGTAATGTATGGCTAGACTTTCAGAAACCTATTTAAAGTTAACAATGAGGGCCGTGACGTAGAACGATTGGAGATAGCATCGCGATTACAAACGGGAATTTAAAGTTAAGTAACCTAGTTAGGATTTCAGATTTAAATCGTGGTAAACTTTAAATTGAATTTAGATTAAGTATTGTTTGTAATCATTGAGCTTGATGCGCCACTCTTATCTATAAAATGACATTTGGTTTCTGTTTTAAATTGTTATGGGTATCTAGTGGTTTTGCTTTTCACACGTCCCATGCTTTGTTCGTATGTTGTGGCTCTCCAACATTAATTTTAATCTAAATTTCAAATGAGACATACCATCTGATTTGTGGGGTTACAACATAAGTTTAGTATTAAGGTCAGTGCATTTCTCTTATCAACACGAATATTTCATTGATGGTTTCATTTTTTTTTTTTTGACCCGTTTAACAAATTGTACCAGTCAGCACAATAATTGTGATGACTGGTATAATTTGTTATTATATATGAAAAACGGAATGATTTATATTAACTCTTTTAGATCAAAATATACAACTTATTTAATTGAATTTTCGATACAAATAGATTGAAAATCTTGAGAATTTTGATTTTTCTTCGTGTCTTTAAAATTACATTCAATATCAAAATCTATGAATTATCTAAAGTTAGATATATAGATCTACAAGATCTAAAGATATCCTAAAAGAGAATTAAAGGTATGAAATTGCATAATTTGAGACATTACTGAAAATGTTTTTTCTTTATCCAAGATCAATTTTCCATCTTTTATTTGAGGAAATCTGTAGATATTGAATATATTTTGCCCCGCAACATTCCAGAATATTAATATTGAATGTCACTTTAAGGATACGAACAAAGCCGTACATGATAACATTTTTCAAGTTGTTTGTATCAAGCAGTCTTATCCAGCTGTCGTTAAGCTCTCATTTTCTCTTGCCTACTGAGCTACTTGTTGTTAGCATAAGATTCCATGGACGTGAATGAGCCAACACTAGTTAGCGAGCGATCGCCCTTCTGTTTCCACAATAGCGCCTCCAACTTGACCAAAAGTCTCGCGAGTGGTTCTGACATAAGCAGTGATGAGAAATCTAACCCTTGGTCGTTGTGGTTTCTGAAATAAGGAACCGGAACAATTCTAATCACGCACATTTCAGAGCTACCTTGGCGTGGTTTACAACTGTGATGTTCCGACTCAGGCCGAGCAATCATTTACAATCACCAAACGCGTGCGAGAACTAGCAAATGTTCTGTTGGCAAACCATCGACGGAAGATAAATGTGTCGGGAAAGACCGCACATTGCGCGTATGGACATTCTTATCCCAGCGCTTATCATGGGGGACACCAAGATTCACAACAAACAAACTATAATAAATATTATGAGCTGGTTTTATCAGAATTTCATAATTCCTTTGCCAAGCAGAGTTGTGCTGTAAATTGAAACCATTTAGAAAAGTTGGTTGCTACATATTTCATTTCATATTCACATTATACAAATTATCCATTATAAAAATATTTACATCGAAATGCCAAGGTCACTTTCCCTGATAATGAAGGGTAAGTTTAAAGCAAGATCCTTGACGCGATACAAAGGACCATTGTATTTAATGGAAACCTTAATCTGCACCATAATCATGATTTTAATCACAAGAATATACCCGCCTTGTAATACTTGAAGGGTTAAAATTGCTATAAAATTGTTATTTGAAACCCATCCCTCATATGTGCCGCATTCAATTTCGCCCCCACCCTCCGTTATTAAGAGCATCATGCTAATCAAGGGTAGCGCTCCTTGTGTGAGCCAAGAGTGAAATTATATGGGGCGCCACCCACCCTCCCGTCGAAAAGTGTAATTACATTCACTGGATGATGGAAAATCGATATTCAGAATGACACGGAGAGATAGCCGAACTTGTGACTGGCAGATGGTGGAACAGGATAACGAGATTGCGGCCAAAACAAATGAAATATTTAATCAGGAATGGGAAAAATCACGAAACCACCGGCAAAAATTAATGAGTTGTTGCCGGTATTATTGTGAGGGTGGATGTTGCTGTAGAGCTTTACGAGTACACTCGCGTAAACAAGAAATTAGCCACTTCCGTTGATAAACACTGGTACTATCAATGAACGGAACTTACTGTCACATTTTTAAATGAATTTCTCATTACAGCTCATTCCTTTGTTCTATATGTATTTACTTTTCTTTCATGTAAGTAATATTATTCACCTCTATAAGCTGGTCCCATCAATTAACCATAATATTACACACTTTTCACTTGTTTTCCTCATCACTTGTTTACACAGAGCAATGTAGTATACAAAACTAAGGGTGCACTAAGAGTACACTTCAATATCAGTGCATTTCAACATCCAGATTTAAATAACCAGTCCCGGTAGTCTAGGATTCAAGGAGCCCACTCGGCAAGTGGGAGACCTGAGTTCGATTCCTAGTCGGGGTTTGTATTTTAATTTCTGTATTTCACAAAAACATCACCCACAAGAGTTTTCCTCCAATAAATATCCATTTGAATGTACTGTTGACGTTAAATAATCATGCCGGCCTCGAAGGCGATAGCAAGACACGTTCACCTAAGGGAGAATGCAACGTTTATATCGTTATATCTCCCGGCGACTGATGCAACGAGCGCCACTATTGATCCAAGCCACTTTGAATCACTCAAAGTCAATGGCCAAACTTTAGACTCGGTACTTACGAAATTTGTCTGAAAAACCACTGGGTGTATAAAATATCGCTCGACTTTCTGAAATATTTAAATGATTAGCTTTTTCCACGTCCGGTAGATCTTTCAAGCTTCATTTCGTTATGAGATAATAATTTGAGCTGCCACGCGTATTAATTCCATTCAAAAAGGGCGGTGAACATTAATAAACGACAGCAATTATCATAATAATAAAATCTGCATTTCATGGAGACGATGATAATTGAGATGGCTTTCATGGAAACTGAGCTGATTTAGAGAGAAGGGGCCAAAGAGTTGGCAGCCAGAAGCTCTTGCTTTAATTGCTGTGGCCTACAGGACCAGGCGGGCGAGGTTGGTGCGACTCAGCATTGCCGGGTGGGAATGCGATTACACCTGCCACAGAGTTTTAGAAATGTATTCCCAAAACTCATACTATACTACTACGACTAGTATCCAGAACTAAACACTGAGTTAATTGTGAAAAGGTACTTCCCAAGAAATTTGCTAGGATCACTCAGACGTTTCAAAAAAAGTTCCAAATAAGGTATAGTTGTATTACTAAAATTCCTTATGAGACACTCTGTATTAAAGCAGTATGCAGACTAAGGTGAAATTTTATGACACATACTTGCAATTTATTCCTAAAACTAACAAAAACTTACTTAAAAATTAACATAATTTCTAGCTCATGCCTCATGCATTAGTGTCATTTCAGCACTTAACTCTCCCGTCTTTCTTCACTATTGTTCAGTTTTCCTTCAAACCCTTTTCTTTTAAGACTAATATTGTTACAATTCTCCGCCATTGTATCGTAATTTCTCCTTGATATTAAATTTTGAGAGCCAGGTTTAATAAACCATTTAGAATGGATTAAAGATTTAAACGAAATGGCCCGTTTCTTAGATTCATTCATCATAGACCGTGTGAGACGACAGCGCTGTAATTACGACAGAACTTTAAGGGATGCATTAGTTGGAGGGATGTTAGGCAACTCACGTGTTTCACCCCGGTAGTGCGGAGCAACGAGGGTAACTGAGAAGATACGAGTTATCATGATAGAAATAGAAACGCGAAGCTACGCTAAATGAGTTATTATTTGTTAAATATTATTTTGTAAAATCTATGTTTGTAGGAAAATCTTCAAATCTTCTAAAAAAATATTGTTTGATTGTTTTATTAATCTGAAAATGAGCACACTATTGATTTAATATATTTTTTATATTAACTTATACGTTTTGCAGGACATGTCTGCAATGTGTGTAGCAACAGCGGAAGAAATGGCAACAGTGGGTGTCCTGGTTACGACCGAAGCCGTTGCAGTAGCGGTAGAGGTGGCAACAGTGGTTTGTTTGTGTGAGTGTCCTGGTTACAACCGAAGCCGTTGCAGTAGCGGTAGAGGTGGCAACACTGGTTTGTTTGTGTGAGTGTGTGAGTGTCCTGGTTACGACCGAAGCCGTTGCAGTAGCGGTAGAGGTGGCAACAGTGTTTTGTTTGTATGAGTGTCCTGGTTACGACCGAAGCCGTTGCAGTAGCGGTAGAGGTGGCAACAGTGGTTTGTTGTGTGAGTGTCCTGGTTACGACCGAAGCCGTTGCAGTAGCGGTAGAGGTGGCAACAGTGGTTTGTTGCGTGAGTGTCCTGGTTACGACCGAAGCCGTTGCAGTAGCGGTAGAGGTGGCAACAGTGGTTTGTTGTGTGAGTGTCCTGGTTACGACCGAAGCCGTTGCAGTAGCGGTAGAGGTGGCAACACTGTTTTGTTCGTATGAGTGCGTGAGTGTCCTGGTTACGACCGAAGCCGTTGCAGTGCGGTAGAGGTGGCAACAGTGGTTTGTTGTGTGAGTGTCCTGGTTACGACCGAAGCCGTTGCAGTAGCGGTAGAGGTGGCAACAGTGTTTTGTTTGTATGAGTGTCCTGGTTACGACCGAAGCCGTTGCAGTAGCGGTAGAGGTGGCAACAGTGTTTTGTTTGTATGAGTGTCCTGGTTACGACCGAAGCCGTTGCAGTAGCGGTAGAGGTGGCAACAGTGTTTTGTTTGTATGAGTGTCCTGGTTACGACCGAAGCCGTTGCAGTAGCGGTAGAGGTGGCAACAGTGGTTTGTTGTGTGAGTGTCCTGGTTACGACCGAAGCCGTTGCAGTAGCGGTAGAGGTGGCAACACTGTTTTGTTCGTATGAGTGCGTGAGTGTCCTGGTTACGACCGAAGCCGTTGCAGTGCGGTAGAGGTGGCCACAGTGGTTTGTTGTGTGAGTGTCCTGGTTACGACCGAAGCCGTTGCAGTAGCGGTAGAGGTGGCAACACTGTTTTGTTCGTATGAGTGCGTGTGTGTCCTGGTTACGACCGAAGCCGTTGTTTGATTGCAAATAAAATCTCGTTATTCCGTCAGTCGGAGTTCGCGGGAAACAAAACCGTATTAGTTGACTTAGAACATCCGCGGGGAATCTACACCCCCGTGTTTGATCGGATCACGTGACCACGCGGCCGCCGGATTCGCCGTAGTCCGGTTTGACGGGCAACGCTTTGGCAATTAAAATCCGCTAGAATTAGTTTGGGGGCCCATCATGTCCAGACGATAAAGTTGTACTTGGAGATGACAGGGAAATAATTTAATTTTCTCTTGCTTTGGTATTTTTCGTATGAATTCCTGTGGAAGTGTGCACAACATTTACTTTAGCCTAATGTGTCTCTGTTTTAGTGAGTAACAAATTATATTAGGGTGTATAACAATATTAATAAATAATAATTTAAGCTTCACATTGTATGGTTTCTGTAAACCAGATCCAAAGATAAATTTGTATCTTGGTAAAATTATCTGAATTGTTATTATTCTACAATAAACGGTCGTTGCCAATTTCTCACGGCCATCCTAGTCTTCACTGTTCATTTTTGTGGTGACCCCATGTCAGGATGACCATTTTATAGTTTGTTTTGTAATATTTATTATGACTGCTACTATTGTTCCTTTATTTGTTTATTTTATGTACGAGCTATGAAAATGATTGATACAACAGGATACTACCTTTGTTAGGACACTGACAAAACTTTAATATTAAAGTTAAACAGCAACCAAGCGGAATTTTCAGTTTTAACGAAAAATAATTGAATACTTATTCAATTACAGTCTGTAGGTTTGTTTTTCTCTTTTAAAGATGTGATAATGCATAATTAAGTGAGATGATAAATTCACTCATTGCAATTTCGTCATTGCAAATTTTGTGTCGGTGAATTACTATTTTATCTCAAAAATAGTTTCATAAACTACTCTTAAAAACCAAGAAACGTGAAAGTAGTTATCAAGTAGACGGAACAAAGATGTTTGTCTTGGGTTTATCTCGGGCTGTCATTACTTTCAATTCATGCGCTGTCTTTAAATCTAGGTAGAAACCGTAAATGATGGGGTTTATTACTGTTAGCGCGGTGACTGCAGACGACGACATACGAGTAGACGGTGATGATTATTCAAGCACGCTGGCGTTTCCCGCGCTCGTCTCTTCCTCTCACATATTCATATATTTCAGTTGGGAGATCCTCAAGAAAAGAATCCCACTATATAAGAAGTATTCTACGAAATCCGAGATTTTACATCAATAGATATTTTCACAGTAAATCGCAATATGTTAGTATTATGAATACATTTATAAAAATATTATTTCATAATCGGCAGTGTCGAGGGTAGTAAGGAATTTGCATGTTTTAAATATGAAAAATTGTGATTCAGATAGTGTAGTAAGTGCTCTTTTATTGATGTGTTTAATACAGGCAAGGCCAATGGCAATGCACAGTCATCATGATGCGACCCTTCTTGCATTAGTATTTGATAATTTAACAGAGAGGCATAGCTAAAATGTAATTGGTTACACAAATGAAAAATTCGTGTATAGTATGAAATCATTTTTTTGGAAATGGGAAAACTGATTTGTGTGGTAAATTCAATATAGCTTCTTAAATTATGATTAGTATAATATAAGCTCTTGAAATGAAACGTAAAATATACAAAATGTACTTAACTCGTTTAAAAGGTAATGCATCTTTTCAGAAGAAAGAAAAATAGTAAAAGAAAATTGAAATAAGAGTCACACGGATTGCACCATCTCGCAACTACAAATATAACATGGTGGATAAACTTGAAACATTTATCCGTTTCACAATCGCAAAACTACTCAAATGATCCAGAATTCCGAAGAAAAACCCGAAGCAATATATTTTCTAGCAGGAATCAAACGTCGCCTCAATGCACACCGAACGATTTACAGCCCTTCTGCTCCATCAGGATCCGTCAGGACTCAGGACGTACCTGTGCGCAGGCGCGAGGTAGCCCACACAAAGGAGAGTCATGTCGCATCGAGTATGTGAGCATCCTTCGGGCGCCCCTGTTGTCGCGAGCAGGCGAGGAAAGCGAGTGGAATGTCGACAATGCTGACAATGTATACGGCTTGTTTGAGCTAAGTTATTGGCTTTGTGTTGCTTTTGTATGTGCCAACAAAGTATCCGTCAACAAAGGCGCCACGGCAGTTTTACGTGGCCATAGAATATTACCAACGGGCGGATAAAGATCATTCATGGGTTTAGTAGGCCTACGAAACAAAAGCGCTTCATTTGGGTTAGTGTGGATAATGGCTGAATCCGTTAAAACATTGTATTGTTATGGATGGAAAAATACGAGCTCATAGCTCAATGGTATGACGTTTTGTAACAGAATGTTAGACATTAAATATGCATAGTTTATCTATGTACTTATATGAACAATATTATAAGTATTAGTAGAATAGATTAGTAGTTTAGTAGAATAGATTATAAGGGAATGTAAAACCCGACCTTATTATTAACCACAATTAATTATTATTAAACCAATATATACTTCTGAAACTTAAAAATAAGTCTAATATGTTTGTAGATATACATACTATCAACGAATCAATGATATGTACGCGCACCTGTGTATGTTTTAAAGCTATAACACTATTCACTGCTTTAGATGTATCACTAATAGTCCTCTGAGTCACTCAAGCGACAGAATACCCTCTTATTAAAGTGCTATTCGGTTTGTGATTGTTGTATACAGGATTAGTTACCTGACAGTTTAAGTTGTTGGAAGCACTTTAAAGTGACAGTAAAGTGACAGTAAGTTATGGTGTTCTTTGGGAGACAAGTATGAATCCAATAGTTACCTTGTTCCCCTTCTTACATATATCAGAGCTAACATCGATCACATAAGCTTGATAAATAACACGATACGCAGTGAATGAAAGTAATGTATGTTCTATCGCTTCTCGAAATAGCGGATCTGGTTATACATTTTCTTAGCGGGGGTTGTTGGAAGGGAACATATTTGTTCTTGTCTGGTTTCTTTGTGACTGGATTCCCCAATGGTCCAACGTGAATATAACCAAACCCTAACATAATAATACACGTTTGAAATAGGAGAACTCAAACAAAATCGAAGCCTATTAATAATCATGTTTATTTCAAATGCATTGTTTTTCTGTTTTCCTTAAAATGAGTTACCTAATTGCAATTATCTATATAAATAAAGTAAAAAACTACCATCATAGTATGGTAATTTGTCCCTACGAAAACATTATATGAATATAAGATCTATGTATAAAAGAATAAAATAATATAAGTACATTTTTTACTTAATCGACTCGACCCAATTCCGACCCATCATCACAACCTTCCTCGTCTACATTAACCTATTTATAACTTTAATCTAACAATGATTAAATTGAATAGCAAATCCATCATCGTTCTAGGAAGTGCATAATGTTTGTAATTTTGTGTAGCAAATGTGACCAGGTACACCACATGTCTCTTTTCAAGCGACCAACTATAGGTGTTGCGGTATTTGTAATAACTGAGAAGGAATGTCCTTAGGATGACTCAATCCCAGCATTCGCCTCCTGATTGAAAGAAAACTTGAGTGAGAATTGGCGGTAGCGGGTATCGAACCGGCGACCTCCCGTGTGGCTTATAACTCAGTCCGTGATGAGTGAACAGCGGCCGCGCAGTCCATCATGCAAGTGACACTCGACGGGTCCGTAAGCCAGGCCAAGACGCTCAAGACAAATGGAATGCTGACAATGGTGACGGATAGGCAGAAGTGCTCACTTGGATGGAAGAAGATGTGGTTATTTATCACGGCTCTAAATGTTTGCTCTGAGGGCCTCAGACCCGCAGAAGGCTTTGCCTGATCTCGTCCTCGCTCCAAGCAGGAGATACCGTAATGCTGGGGTAGACACTTCTAGACAAGCGTAAATTTAATTTGAGATTTCTTTGAGAAATTACAACTTGGGTTCCATTTCATTCGCTAACGAACCGTGCGTAACGTATGAGGTTTCTCCAAGAGATCCTTCTGGGCAATATTGTTTCAATACTTTTTATCTTGTAGTCGTTCAGCTATTTAAATTATTAACAATTAAAGTGTAGTCATACTTTCAACTGAGATATGGAGTTAATTAATTAGTTTCAAAGCAATTAATCGTTTTGTTCTCTGGACCGGCACCTCCACCAAATCTCTGTTAATTTCTTTCAAGGTACACCGAAAAGTGTATGTATGAGTTTTGGTTGATTTTCAACATATTATTATGATGTTATACTCAGATAGAATACTTAGATACTACATTTACCATACGCAGCGAATAATAGTAGTCTACATAATACAATTCAAATAGCAATAGTAAAAGTAAATGTGTGGTTTGAATTAAATTCGCTAACAATCGTATAATGAATTTCTAAATAGCTGTGGATTGAATGATAGTATTTGTGAAAATGCACCACAATGCAATCTGCAATAACGTTTCATTTGAATAAACGGGGCGTGAAAGATGAGAGTGGAATGAGACTTGCCTCTACAGACGAACGCCTTCACGGCTTCAAATTGCCTATAAATATCGATAAACTTCAAGTCTCACAGGAATTCTCGAAATGTAATTGAATCGTTAAACATAAAAACAAACTACCTACTACCAATATTTCTTCCTTCGTTGTACTCTAATTTTATATGCGTGCTCAATGTGGGCCCTACGAGCTAGGCTACATTTTACAATTTGGTTAGCCTGTCAATAACGTTTTCGTATTACGATGTAGCACACAGTCAAGTGTGATAATAATTTATATGTCACTGTTCTACAATAAATGAACAAATCAAATTAATTAAATTTAGATAATCATTTATTTATAAAAATATGTCAAATTAAAATGCGTTTCTTTCTGCTAAGCATGAAGATGTCAAGTAAAATTAATCTATAATAATATCTTAATTTAAAGGTGAAAACTAAATGATGTAAAGAATAATACAACACATTAAGTAACAAATACTTTCGGCTCAAAATAATACAAAAATTATCTCACACAGATTAACAACATGTTTTTGAAACGCTGATATTGTGTTAAGACTTTGTGTTGCCAAAACGAAAACGAACGTTTACCCGAAATTAACGTAGACCATCAGTTCCCGTTTCAGATTGTCTCCGTGTTTTGTACATCCCTGTGAAGAACGCTTACAAATCAACTGTCTAGCAGGCTGAACATCTCAATCAAAGGTTGCCGATTCACCCTTTTCATTCTTCGCAATGCCTCATCAATCTCTTCACAAGATTCAAGCGTCTTGTTATTCAATACATAACGTCGCATTTAACCACCGATAATCTAACTTGATCGCCAACTTACGATGCATCTTACAATCATTTTATGCAAACAAATATGTCTTTGAAGTCACATTAATGTTCTTGGTATAACGATCAATCATAAAATACATAAACTTCATTCACCTAATATTTTTACTAGTACGTACGCTTTCTTCTTACTGATGTAGGAAATAAAGATGCGACCAATCTTAATCGAGTATTATTTAAAATATATTGTCTTAAAAGTGATTATAGCAACTGTCAAGTATAACCGTAGTTAACATTATGAATAGCGTGGGAGACTAGTGTGCGTACAAGATGTTTTCATCTTGTCTGTGGAAGTATTTACTGTAGAAAGTAAACCTAGTGACTTATGGGGAAACCGCGTGAGACTTCAATCAGTGGCTTGTGTCGAGAATCGAACACATAACCTCCCAAATCATTGGCTCTATGTTGGTTTATCATGTTTTATTTACCATGTGGTTCTCTTACTAACACACCTTTATAACCTCTCCTACTGTCTTCCAAAATTTTACTTTTCATCATTTTTCTAGATTTCTATGCACTTGTATCAGGACCATATGCAGTGGTATATACAACATTGTACACCATTCTAAACGCATTTACTAATATTTCGTAAATTATATCGTGTTTTTAGTGAAGTGTCATAGTGAATGACTACAAAATGAATTACAGTATAACATATTAGTGTAACAATTATTTATTGAAGAGTGGTCTGCGTTGTGGGTCCAGCATGATTAATGCTGTCTGGTGAATATTTTTCAGTGTCACTCTAACAATGCCCTGTCGGTTGCGATAACACAAGATTCGCTGATCGCCGTCAATCAATCTATTTAATTGCTTGTTAACGGTAAATTAACCCGTCATGAAACTGATTAGATCACATAATGCCTTTATGTTGATTTATAATGGCCTTTTCAATTAAAATGCTTCATTGCTTCATTGATGGACACGACCATTTTTATGAGAGGGATCCGTCAACTTTAAACTATCCTTGTGGACCATTTATCGATCAACCTTATTCGGCATAACGTTTTTTAACACTACGTTGTACCGAAGAGGATTTTTTATTTTAGTGGTAAAAATGACGATCCTATCAAATTTTAGCTATTGAAGTCAGTAGCCTCATTTAGCAATATCTCCTGCCAAAAATACGTACGTCAGTTTTAGTCAAAGAACAGTATCATTTAGTTTGTTTAGTCTTTTTATTGTTCGATATAACTTTCAGAATTTTTTTCTCTCATCGAGAAAAGTTTGATGTGGAGCTTGGAATACCCTGCGGTATTCTGATACGGGACTTTATGATCTCGATCAACCCATCCTGTCTTCAGTCATGAACCCAATGCTTCAGAAAGCTATTTCCAACTATAAGCACCCGTATATATCAAGGTTAAACTTTTGTTTCTATAATAGAACATGTAGTACTTTATAAGTTGATAAATAATACCCTCTTGAGTATTTGTTAAGTACTTGTGTCATCACACACTACCTTTATCAAATATATCCCATTCAATGAGATCGATAGTCACTATATATTTCCAGCCTCATTATCTCCTTTGAGAATGAATATGCGGTACAAATAATACTTCTCCATACATTCATAAGGGTGTGTGACAACTCTTTACCAAAATCAGGTCAAATATAATGAAGGCACAGATATTGAAAGACAAAACCAAACGCTCACATACATTTAAGGTGAATGTGTTTCAAAACCTTGTAAATTGCTCCGTTGTTAATGATGTACATGATGATCATCATTAACAACGGAGGAATTTACAAGGTTTTGAAACACATTCACCTAAAATTATTTGAGCGTTTGGTTTTGTCTTTCAATATCTGTGCCTTCATTATATACATATTATTGAAGCCTAAGATGGCGTCTCGCGAAGTCTTATTTAGAGTAGACGATTCACTGTGTGTATTCTATTCTGCCGGCGTAGAATACATTGAACACCAACAATGCTGTTCCTATAGTAGCCATAGCGTTCCCCTGGGACGAATTCGCGAATATAGCGCATTCACCCACTTACAGAGTCCCGATTCACTACTGTATGCATTTCCCAGCGGATGTACGGTACTTTCGTATAATCCAACCTGCCAGGGAAATACAACTTGGACTTAAAATGCTTGCACGGGACAGAGTAAGAATTCCCTGTCCTACTTAACGTTAAATCTTGTTAGGTAATGTTCCTAGGAATGGTTTCTCATTCATAAAACGCAAAGAGTTAACAATGGAGGACAGCTGAGAACGTTGTTCTAGCGAGACGAGAGGGCACAACGAGGGTAAACAGGAGAAAAAGAATATGAGAAATTAGAAAAGTGGTTCTGTATTTTTCAAATAAGCTTAAACAAATACTGTAAATAATAACTGTCTATCACGTCTGTAATATGTTATGAACACAATGCTTTTCTCCCAGATTATTTATTAATTCATTTTGAGAGAATTTCATACATATTGTAAAACATGTATGTGCATACATTTTACATTTAATTATACTGTTCAATAAATTGAATAAGTTCCTTCAATTTGCATTGTATTTCTGTTTGTTTGTTTAAAATCTGTGACTGACCCAATTTATCAATAGCATTTCCTATTCCAGTTACTGAGCGTTTTCTATTGAAAAGTAGTCTTCACTGCTCTAATAATTATTTCCCTAATACCTGTGTTGTGTGCTACTGTTTTCCTTGTTTGTTCTGCAATTACATTATATTTTGTTCTCATTTGTAAATCATATTTATAATTAGATACAGTAGACAATAACGTATTCTTGATTCTCAAACGACGCGACATTTAATGTCGTTTAGTAATATCTTGAAAATTATGCAAACTAACGAAAACTGATGATTATAATGCGGGAGGTTGTTTTTCTTGTAAGAACTCAAGAGTAGATGAAAAAATAATTTTAAATATTTTACTCTTAATCGTTACTATTGGTTAAATGCATTATTTAAAATTATTAATTTCTAATTTTCAGTTAGGACAAAGTATGTCAATGGTTTTAAACTCACTTTTTGCTAGTTATAACGAAACCAAATAGTGAATATTAACCACTTTTTTCAATATAATGTAATGCAAAGAGTTCTTACATTACAAAGACCGATTTTTCTTCATTGTACTTATTTTAAACCTCCCACATTACATTTCAAACCGCACCAATGTGACTTTTGAATATCTATATCGATAAAAGTTCTCGTAACATGGCGATTGAGCATAAAGGATAGTGTCACTGAGAAGGAATGGCTGACGACTATGATGGACTCACCAAAACATTATGTTTTAAATCCACGTAACTAGTGCTTTACTAGGTTTTATGTGAATCGTCGAACCTCGCTAGGGGATTGATGTAGCTTCGGTTTCAAACAGGATCCAATAGTTCGCTTGAAGTTTTATTTGTTTACTTGTCCGCAATGTGAATTCATAGATCTGGTTTTAAACGCAACCCATTGGTATTCCACTAAACTATTCGAGTATCAAATTCGAGAATCTAGAGCGGAAATATTGAAGTTGATAGCATTTTAATAATCTATGTTTATTTATAATGGAAGTCTGATTCTTCATGACTGCTATACGGCCATGTTTATTGTTTTCGTTTAGTTGTATCAACTCTTGCTTGAGCGGCAGAGCTGCAAGTTTATTAAAATCCTCCAGGAATCTCCAGGGATATCACTGGAGTGTAAACATGCACACTAGACTGGGCCTCTATTCCGCTTGGATATTTTGTAAGGAAATTCAATAAATATTTTCAGAGAGCGCTAAACTTAGGCGACACTGAAACGAGATCTCTCGATGTTTAGACTCGTAACTTAATCCGTAAGGGGAATTAGGTTCTTACTTTATTTTATACGTACTTTTTCCCTGCACAATAAAACATAACGATGTTACGGCTCTGATCTCAAGTTATTTTCTCGTATTTTTTGTGTAGGCTGTTTGTACAGTTTTATGTAGTGGTTTATTAACGTTTCTATCACTGACCAATAACAACTGGTAAACAATGTTGAAACAATTGTGTCAACGTGTGTATTGTGGAGCAAAACTTGATATTTGCTCATTTAAATAATAATGCTGGCAATTTTGTATTTCTCAAACTTTATCGCAAACATTCTAAAATTGACATCTCATCGTCAATAATGATTGATGTTTATATTGCTGCTCTGTCAAAATGAAAAACAGTTGTTGATTGTTGCTTTAGTCATTGATCTCCATTATAGTAGTCACTCAGGTTACAGTAAACATTGCCCCTGTAAAAACCTCCTTTGTCAACAGGCCTTTGTAAAAGGACTAATTGGTGTTGTTTGATAAAAGAATTGTCGCAACGTTTTAGATTTATATCTTGATCAATCGGTAAACAAAGCATTAACGAGCAAACAGACTAGGTAAAGAAATTGAAACGATTAATGTGTTAAAGAACAATGAAGACTTTTTACGTTGTAATAATTGCATTTGTAAGCTTCACGATGGAAAATCAACTGTTGGTCTATTACAATAATTCAGCTGTCATCTGTTCTCTTGGCGTTTTCTTTATTATGACCAACACAAGTTTAATACACGTTTTACCATGACACATTAATTACGCCTTCGTTTTATACATTGAAAGTATGCATAGCCGGGCTATGGAAGGAAGCCTGGTGAAATTAGTAAATTTGATTACATACTATGTTTGCTTATGTTTCAGATTGCCTTTCATAATACCATTTTCAGGTTACAAGCAGAGTTCGCGCTGTATATAATACATAATAAATAAAGTTAATATAACATGTCCATTGATGAATTGAGGTGGCTTATAACATTTAACCTAAAAGTAATATCTTGTCATAAATGAATATTCATAGTTCACACCGTGGTCAGTATATTGGTATATTTGTTTCAGTGTCTAGTGATGGTGCAGTTGTCACAGGAATCAATACGTTACGCCAGAATGCCAATACGCAGCGGGATAACAAGTTGCGAGGAGAAACGAAACAGTGGCAGGACAGTCATGAAACTACGAAAAGAAAAGGGAGAGTTGTGAGAATTGGAAACAGGGGATACGGAAGTTGGAAATGTGACAGCTCAGCTTCGACCAGCAGACATCATTACAATCATATCCGATCAGTGGTGCCAACTGACATCCGACTGGTACAGATACATTTACAGATAGGGGTGGCTCAGCGGTAAGACGCGAGACTCTAATGCGGTAGGTCGCCGGTTCGATACCGGCCACCGGCAGTTCTGAATTAGGGTTTTCTCAGTCAAAAGGTGAATACTGGAACTGAGGCCCTTGGACATTCTTTTCCAACTGTTCCAAATATCGCAATACCTCATTTTTCCTGGCAGGTTTTATCCGAAAATGTGTATTATTATTACAGATACATTTAGATAAGACTAGTAAGACGTGGACCCTTTCTTCATTCCTCTTGGTTCAAACGTATGAACTACATAGTACATAATGTAAGTTCAGATAATGTTAATCGTATTGTATGCTTGAGTTGTCCGAGTGTAGCGATAGTTGAAAGTTAAAACTGAGACACAGCTCCGTTAATGATATGCCGCATTGTTGTGTTCAGTGTAACGGATACACTACTGTGTTCATAACAATTCAAATAATTACCATCTATAACAGTGTTTGTATTTATTTTTCAAAGCAGTAAGTTAATTTTCAGTATTTTATACATAAAGTGCGGTCCACGGTTAATTTAAAATGTTACGTTTATGAGTTTTAATCCAAGTTTTATCTGGTAAAGTGCTGAAAATAAACAACCAAACCAATAAAATAAGTGGAACATTGGTGTCGTTTGTTCACTTTCTTGATTCGTGCAATTATTGTGGATTGAGCCAGTTCCCTTCTCCTTGAACTCCACTTGTGAGACTGAGCGCGGGGAACTGTTTTCTGAAGCCAAAGTGAAACCAGCCAAGGGAAGTATCTCGCCCTCTAGTTTAAACGTCATTATTGGTCCCGTTAGTGCAGCACCGGCTGTCGCTGTCGCTGTCGCTGTCTTCAGACAACCAACTAACCGCAAATGTCTCACAACAAAGCGCCAACGAGACGAAAATAAGAAAACTCGAAAGTGTTCAATTTATAAAAAAAGCCCCGCTAGAACGGAAGAGAAACCTAGATTAAAAAGCGAACGTATTTTTTATTATTCTTCCTATATTGCGGGTAGAACTTTCATTCTCTTTCCTCCAGCCTTTTAGATACCACAAAAATTATCATCTTATTTTTAATAGTCTTAATAAAACGGGTTATTTTATCATATCGTAAAATATGGATGTGTTTCTAACGTAATGCACAGCCTCGTATTATGCATGAGGTTTTAATAACCCATTATATTTAGTAACAGTCTTAGGGGTTTCTTGATACTCTGAAGGCATGAGGTGTGTAGCACTACTATCACAGTTCCCATCTTCGTCTGATTTGCTCTCTTCAAACTGTGAATAAACCTAGTCTGTTTGAAATCCAAGGGGACAGGGGTGATATTTACATTGACGAATGAGGCTCGAAGTTGGGGGTAAAGCAGCAAACTCGGACAACTCGTCGCACAAGACGATGAGAAACATTAAGGATGGCGTGACGCGATAAAAAATGCCAAAAACTTAACACAACGTGTAGCCTACTTCGATTTCTGCACAATACACTGCAACGTCTAAATTTTAAATTGTACGTATCGTCCTAGTCTGTAAATACGAAGTAAGAAGATCTTTAGCAACATTCATCACTTGTCTATCTGGAAAACATGTAATAGTAGATCTGACTGATAACAAACTTTGCCAATCTTAAAAATACTACCCAAATCTCTCTATTGTTTTTCTTTCTTTGTTTCAAATCTAGTTTTCTTCTAAAGATAGAAGCGTTTTGTGATGGTCAGCGTCAGAGAAGAACCTAGAAATCTTATTCGAATAATAAAATGAAAGACAGAACAACTGAGCAAAGTTAAAAGTATGGCCGGGCTCACAACAAGAAGAAGAAGAACCGAAGTTTTGACCAGATGTCTCGTCTCCCAGAACGAAATAAGGTGGTCACGCCAACTTTGTAACTATTGATTAAACAGAGAGTTCTGTTCTCGCAGACAGTTGTGGCCCTGAGCCCAACCTTGTACTGAGGTCTGAAATTAACCCACTTTTCTAAACTCGTGTCTGGTATTGGTAGCTAAAGTTCGCCACAATTGGTTCTCCATTATTTCCTACAACAAGCCTGTAGTTAAATGATATTCAGGTACGGTATTTAATGTCCCAGTTAAGTGTGATTACTGATTAGTTAGTGTGGTCATAGTTATTACCTATTCATAAATCCTACCTTATTATTGGTTACAGCCCTATGGTCAAACAAACATATACGTGTGTGTATGTATTAAGTTATTAAATGGTTTAAAACCATGTTTATTACATACAGAATTAATGATAAATTAGCCCATCGTTTCGAGAAGATTTCTAATTTATTTTTGGTTGTGTCAGTGTGCAGCAGTTTTGTGAATTATTGAATGATACATGTTTACAGTTCATAGCTAATCCATGAAGCCACATTTCATGATGTTAAACGTTTCAGAAACTTTTATCTTCAGATACAATCTGCAGTTTAACATAAACAATTAAATGGTGCAACTCACTATTTACAGATCGTATGCCCTACTTACTAAAATGTTAATTATTCTTGCTATTTCTAATTATTTCCTATTGCATTACCTAATCTAACTGGACCTCTAGTGTGGAATGCAAAGACAACACGAAGGAACCGCACACGGCAGTCTAGGTATTAGCGTTCTCACAGCGTAGCGTAGTAATAGCGTAGTAGCGTAGTACCCTAATCTCAGCTCGCAACAGTTATAGACTGAGCGTAGTAATAGTAATGATACTACCAGTGAAGACGAATGATATATTTCCTGTCCTAAATAACATCCTGGCGCACAGAATGTTGTGCTCGTTTCGGCACTTGTACTCTTATAAACAACCAAGTGTCAACTATAAGCAACGTCGTGAAATAAATACAACATAAAGCAATCTTTTTACAAATCAAATTAATTTATGTAAAGATTGTATTTGGTAACACAAAAATTGAATACTAACAGTGTATTTAAATGCTCATAAAAGTTGTTTGTAGCAAAAATGCCTGAAACAAATAAATAAATTAGTATTCTTTATCGTCTATCCACTCAGTTCCAAGTAAAGATTTTCAGTGTGTCCCACAGTTGGTTTGTGAATAGAACAAGATATGTATTTTATTTTTAAGTACTCTGTGAAGCAATTTAAATGTATGGTATCAATCAAATAAAATAAATATACAACTTATTAATCATGTAATATAATGACGCTGATGCAGAGTATGCGTAATTCAACAGAAACACCATTCGAAATGAAGAATTCATCAGAAGTACGCTGTGTGTGTTTAAACTCTTTCTTGACATCAAGCTACAAAGCTCTAAGATAATATTTGAACTAAAGCAGTCGGGAACAATAATATCACAGCAAAAGTTAAACAGCAAGTTTTGGAGGAACATGTTTACGCCTTAGTTCGTAAACTCATTGAATGTAAAATTATTGTCATTTGTAACAATTAAAATTAATAACTCTTTGTGTCTACCGTGTTTTCCCCCGGCACACGAGAAGACTTCTTAGCAGTCGACGCTTCCAACTCGAACAAAGTGTAATACTCAGATAAACTCTTCGTCTATCTTTCGGGAGTGCTGAATGAACAACTTTAGCAGTGCAAAACAAAGACTCAACTTAATACGTCACGTCAAAATTCCCTGCTACTATTTTAAGACTGAATTTTGATATGCAAACTTAAATTCCGTAAACAGGCATCGAACCCGTTCCTTTATGCTTTCGAATACCGTCCAACCCACATAAGCCCACACACGCAATTCTCATGTTCGCACCTGTTAACCTAATCGTTTGGTAAACATATCATTTAGTCGGCACAGTGTGGGTCGAGCTTATCTCAACGCTAGTAGGATTGATTGGCATTCAGTCCAATGCATAACAGATAATATTTCAACTGCATGCAACCATATAGATTCACTATTCATAAGGTGTTGAAACAATACCTAAACTCCGACGGTAAAGACGATACCCAAATATGTACCTAGAAATGTACCTACAACATTCGATAGGCGGGAATAATCGTCTTATTTTCTCATTTATGTTGGGGTTCAACTTTCTTTAAAAGAGTGAGGCCATTTAGAAGCACACTTAATATTGAAATCCGTGGCTCCCCTTGCGATGGAATTTATCATGCGGTTAAAATATTTTTATCTGCTATTTGCTCAGCGTATTGGTAAAGAATTCCTCCTTGTTAGAGGCAGTTTGGGGAGAGATCAGTATTAACTGACAACGTTGCATCTCAAGTCATTTCACAACTGAGCATTTTCCGTGCAACGACAAGTCGATGTAACTAAGCACTAACACTAAGCACTAAGCACTAACACTAAGCACTAAGCACTAAGCACTAAGCACTAAGCACTAAGCACTAAGCACTAAGCACTAAGCACTAAGCACTACACTAAGACACTTATTTGAAAAATACGTGTACTAAACAATATGGCCATAAATATAAGAAATTACATTCTTTTTAATATGATAGATTTTCAATTTCAAATTATAGAGTCTTCAATCTAACACATTCAAGATATTATGATCCTCCTGGACGAGTGATTTTAGATTTCGTTGGAAATAAGAGTTACCAATTTAAAACGATCATAATTATATACATATGTAACGCACATCACTGATTACATGTGATTACATATGTTTTTAAAATTGAATGAACATATAAAGAAAATCAGAAGTATACAGACAAATTTGCATGTTCCATTTAAATTTTAAATCAAAACATATTCAAACGAATGTTTGCAAGATACTGTTTTAAGATTCTAAGGGTTGTTTTCTAAGGTGTTGCTGTATTATAATGTAGATGACACGCGTAGCTTCTTCTGCAAACACAAACGTGAAGCGATGATATAAATATTCATAATTCATCCTGTTTTAAATATATTCGTGCATTTTAAACACGTTCATATGTCTTGTAATGTGATGTTTTGGATGATCATGAATTTTAGATTTTACATTGATCTTCACTGCTTTCAGTAAAGGATGCAAAACGTATATTTGAATAGAACTAAAATTAAATTAAAAGTCTGCATAACATGAGAAAATATGAGACTCGTAACGAGAGTATTTGTCTAGTTAACACGCTTTGACCCGTGAACTTATAAGTGGAATGCAAGACGGTGACTTGCATCATTGTGCACTAGATTTGCATTTTATAAAAACAACATTGTTTGAAATGAACATATTATTATATCTTAGTGTTTATCAGTGATTCACGTCTTGCAATTTTAAATCACCAACATGACACACACAATTGCAATTAGAATGACACATTTTTTTCTAGATTGTGGATAGTTACTTATATTAATTCTAAGTCAGAAAATAACTTTAGAGAAACTATGTTTGAATTCACTTGTGCGAATTTCTAACATGTTAAACCTGTAGGCATCATAATTGTGTGCTACCATACCTAGCATATGGGGGTTGGATCTTGGAAGTGTTTTCATTAACTAAGACACCTTTCATTTCATGCGGGATTTTATTGATGTATTAATAGTACTGAAGACAGCTAGGACAAATGGGACAGATCTATGCAGGTATATATGTAGGTGGCAACATTCTCGTCATGAAATCAATCAGGAATAGTGTTTGACTGGTCGTTTAACTGGAAGCGTCTGCGGAGACTCGTTAGGTTGGGGCGCAACCCTAGTCTTAACTACCACCAGGGGAAGTGGGTTCAACTCCCGCTCAAGACATATGTTTCCGTAATTGTTCTTCATCTTCATGTACCACTTAGTCGTCTCGAATAGCAGGGTTGCATGATAGAGACGTAAAGCAACAAGACTGGGCTTCTTCAATATAGAACGTTATCGCAACTTTTCAAACTAGATTGTCTATTCGAGACGTGGGGTAGTAGATGCAGTAAATATCTATACAGAGCTTGTGTGGAGTTCATCCCCAATCTCTTGGCTCTATACTCCTAGTCTCTCAGTGTGAGCAAGCTTTGGTGTAAACGACCTCGCAATGACCAGCATAAGATTTGAAGCCTTGCGATCACTCACATTTCCTGTTGATACAACAAACCTAGACATCCATCTTAGAGTATGGAACAAATGCTTTTTTTCACTTTTACCCTGAAGGAGATAAAAATAAACGAGTACAATGTTTATGGTTTGTTGACTTTTTACCTTTTATTCTTACCGCTTACACTCCAATCAAAACGAAGCTTTTAAAAACATAAAACAAATGTAATAATAAAAGTTCAAAGAGTTGTTTGTGTTTGATCTGTCACAGAAAAAAATAGAAAAACACGTTCCTCTTTAAGATTGTACTTTTTGGAAACGTCGTTTGTCCTTTGTTAAAACGTTTTAATTTTAAAAGTCTCGTAACACAGGAATACAAATGTTAAGTTAACATATTAGTACAATGTTGTGAATACAATATGGAGAATGTAGTAATTACTTCTGTCGTTGAGCATTTATATCAATTTAAATTGATTTGATCATTTCCAATCATTTACATTATTTATTGTTTCATTATTTATTCGTGTGTTCGGTTTACAAGACGAAAAACAATAAGTGCTAATAATTATTTTAAAAAAGCACCATTCCATTTAAAATCCCGTAGATCACACCCCACAAAACACTGGGCCATAAGCTAGCGTAGCATGGCACATATAATGGGGGTAGTGTATTGCACAAATAACCAATCACGGCTTACGCCACCGCATACGATACAATTGTATTTGCTCAGTGTGATGGAAGAATGATTGTCCCGTGTATTATAAGCTGGGTATAGAAACGAAGACATATAAGCGGCTTATTCTGCTCATCTTAATCTGATATATCTTATATTGCGAGATTTGTTTACGTCAGCAACATTAGCGGAGGATATATGACAAATCTGATCGATGTTCTGTACTTTGTATAAGGAAATCATGTTAGCTTCATAACTAGCATTTGTACCGGGGTTCCCGAATGTCCTCGCAGTTTGTGTTGGTTCTTGAGTGTCTGGGTTGTTCCATTCTGTCACCCAAACCAGAACTTCTGACTTCCATCAACACACCATTTATTTAATATTTATACACTTTTACAAACGTAGGTATGTACCTACACAAATAATATAGGGGAGATAAACGTCCTTTAGTGAAAGGGGGCGAGGTGTTGTTGATTGAAATAGCTTTAAACCAATATTCGCATCTGTTTCACCTGCTTGTTTTATCGGGTATTACTTTAGGACAGTAATTAAAACACATGACTGATTTCAATTACAAGTGCACTTAAAAGTGTTAAATTTATGAGTTATCTAGTGACAGGCTTTGTGATAGAGAGGCAGAGGTTCCCACTCGTTTGGCAGAGAGCTTTTGTACACATGATGCAAACTGCTGGCGGGAAAACAATCAAACAAGCAGATTGTTTAATCTCTTTTTTGCAGCCAAACTTTGGACTTTTTAATTTCAAACTCTGATTAAATTGAGAAACAAAGGCTATATATTTTCATGGGGGTAACTTTTTGAAGCAGAAATGCCCTATGATTGTGGCTCATTAAAAGTCTCTGGTAACTCGATCCTCTCTCATCCGTGGCAAAGATCCAAATACTCCAATAGGGTATTTCCACTCACCAATCACGTGACTCGAATTGCCTGTCTGGCAAGCTGACAACACCCCCCACCCCTTCTTATTGGACGAAACGTCGCCAAATCTCAACAATGCTCTTCAACAATGGGTAACAGTATCTCCGACTCTTCAAATACCTCCACAAAAACCTTCCCGAGTATAAACAGAAGGAATGTAAGAGGCAATTATCATAAAAATTAATTTCATTTGCTTTCAGTCAGACTACAAACATAGAACTGAAAAGCTAATCCGATTAGAGGACATTTGCATTGTAAAGCCGAAATGGCTTTAGTATATTTTTGCATCGTTATAATCGCTGCTTGAGAAAACAGTTTGTGTGGTTTGAAAGTACCAAGGCGGCATCAAAGACGAGAGCTTTTGTTTAAAGCTTATTTCTGATCGTATTAAAAATTAAGCCGAATTTAATATCATGACGTCTGCAGCTTCTGCTGGAGAAACGTAAACAAAACGAAGAAATCAAATCTTTGTAAGTGAAATAAGACCAGTTAAGGGAGGCTTATGAGGCCGCTGATAAGGCTAACAAGGTTGTATTTATCTGTGGGGCTAAGATGCACCATGCGTACTTAGCACTCTGCTAGAAAATACCGTAATAGTAACCAACGGAAGCTCGTCGATTCTATTGTCGAAACAGTTTTTAGTGGCGACCCTAGCGGTGAGGCTCTAATCACAGAACTCCTTCCTGTAGCCCTTAAAATGGTGGCAGTGGCCGCTTTACAACATGGAATCGAACATAGAGAAATAAAACAGGAAGAGAAGAATGACAATGTTGTCCTTCCGGTCGTTATATATCGAGAGTGGCGCTTTCAAGCGGTGAGGTTACAAACTATTAACAGTAATAACTGCATGCTTACCAAATACCTTACTAAAATAATACGGGAAGCTCCCGTCGATTTCTGGCGACAGCTGGCCTAGCGGCTTGAGGTAAGTACTTGGTGAATTATCGACGCGATGAAGTTCACTCGCTGTGCCGGCTTCTTTTATGGACTGAAATCCCGATACTGATTCAGCATCTGTTTCTAGGCCGATATGCGTGAAACGTTGTGTTTAGCTTATTTACATTTATTTCTATAATTTACTGTATTACATATTATTTTGGTGAGGTTATGTCAAACTATACACGTATTTTTAGCTTTAAATTAATATTCAATGCAGGTTCTAGGCCTAAATATCCCTTTCCCCTAAAGGTCGTATGTCTAGACCTTCACAGCGTTAGCCCTACTAGGCCCAAACGTTTTCGGTCGATGGCATTTTGAGGTTATAAACAAAAACAAAAGACGATCACAACATGGCCAAGGTCTACTGGATTTACTCCTAGCGGAGTAAGCGATCTAGTGGACCTTGAACATGGCCATTCAGAATGGAATATACTTTACTGGCAAGACTGTCAATGATTATTCATAAAACGTAAAGAATAAACAGTGCACATTTCAATATGTTGGCTAAACCATACCCGATTATCAGAAAAACCTTCATTTACATGTTGGTATTAAAAGAGATTAACTAAAAACTTCATGTAGGCGATATTATTCTATTTACTTCCACTCCACTTTGATTTGAATCGCGCGCGTTTTGTGACCTCAAGCCGCCAGGTTCGCTGCAGTGCTGTGTCGCCATCAAGGAGGTTATATAAAGCACTGGAGGGGCGGTGGCCTATGTTTACCTGGCTGTTGCAGTGAAGCCAGTTTTGCGGCGCGCGGCCGAGCGGCGGCCATATTGGGACTGGAAGGATTTCAATGCATGCATCTTTCCCCGCCCCCTCGGCGGCCCCCCGCACGTGACTTTTTCCACGATGTGTCGCTACAGTTTTCGGCGCCCGGCCTTTGGCTACTCGTGGGTATTTTTTTCGACTTTCCACCCCCACCCCTTCACCCCCTCACGACGTGTTTTATCTCGTCAAGTGTGCGATTTCGGCGCTCTCGTTTTGCGGTAAAAATTGTAAAAAATTCAAATGTTTTATTGGGAATTTTTCGGATGCTTTTGATCGCAAGTCAATTGATTGGCGCATCTTTTTGTAAGAATTTTATGAATTTTAATGGTCCCTTTTAAAAGTTACGGGCACTTAAACTCGAAAAATTTGCGAAATTTGGATTTGACGGATCTGGTACGTTTTTAACGCGTCACATTCAAACGGCTCTGCCCGTCGAACCAAACGAGATATAACGTTCGTTTTTGTTTCGTTACCGACGCTTACCATCTGGGTAACTGGAATTTGGAATTTTTTTGGATTCGTCCCAGAACTTTCGTCAATCAAATTGTGTACATTTGGTAAAGTGCGTTTTTAAAAAGCGCGTGTAACACTTTGTTTCCACATTTTTTCTTTGATAATTTTCTCGACTTTTTCATTTTGATAAATAACCACTAATCTTGTTTATTAACGAAGCGATTTTTTAATTCGTCCCGGATGCTTAGTTATGGGCACTTTTCCATTAATTCTACACGGTTTCAGTTTTGATTTTTTTGCGTCAAGTTGGTACTTCCGAAATGGGGTTTTCTTCTTTAGGCCGATGCTGCACCCTTGCCTGTACAGCGGCATGAAAAAACATTTTCGAAAAGTCACCCCTTTACCGAATGACAGATGTTCCCGCAACGCACTTTTCACGGCGTTAAGAAAACACGCATACAAAAGTTTTGTTTTTGTATATTAAAAGGGATTTTAATATGCCATCCAACATACATTTGTGATTAGTATTATTAAATGCACATTTGTCTATCCGAAAACGTTACGTTAAAAAATTAGACTTTACGGGTGTCCGAGTTACGGTGCTTTAACGGATTTCACGCGTAGCCGTTTTTTGTCGGAATTTGTCTTTGGGAATTTTTCAAAGTCTTAAAAAAGCATGTTGGAATTTTTTCTAATTATCGTTTTCCGTTTTACCGTGTCCGAGACTATTTTTGACATATTGAAAGTACCCGGACGTACCGGGCACGTACCGTCTTCGTATTTTTGTAATTTTAATTTTTAATTTTCAGTTTTGAACGTCCCCCAAATGTCCCGTTTTGAAATCGAACAACCCGTTTTGGTATCATTAAAAAGAGCGTTCCAAAACCTTTCAGTACATGTGCAGTTTGTTGACGTCACACTTACCGGGACGTACCGGAAAGCTTTTGTACGTGCAAAATTCAACTTTTTTGTTTTTGACCACCCAAATTACGAATTTGTTATGAGTTTTTTCGGAATTTTTCGTCGGAATAACTTTTCTCTATTCTTTATTAAATATGTTTAGTTTTTAGTTATCGAAAAAGCTCAAAACACGACGACGGGGGGGTGCCGTATACATTAATGTAATCTGAAGATAATCAATTTCGACACTCACATTTGTCTTTGATGGCTCATTGTGGGCGACCAATATGACTTACAGACTTCGTGTCAACTTTTTTAGAAAGCGTGATTCAATATTAAATATACGAGATCTTTAATTCACCAAAAAAGATCAACCCGGACTTTTTATACGCGCCCGTGTTACACGATACTTAACGAATAAATTGCCCAATGTTGTAGCATAGTATATCGAGTTCAAGCGTCCAGTGCCATATGGGTCAGCGATTCGAATCCAACAATTTTCTCGTTTCTTTCTTTACTCAAGTATCCACGACAGTTTTACATGGTACATGTACTTTTTGTACACTTATTCTTTTTTCTTTTTTCAAAATCACACAATTTTCAAGTTTCTTTCTTCACTCAAGTATCTACGACACCCACAATAAGCCATCAAAGACAAATGTGAGTGTCGAAATTGATTATCTTCAGATTACATCAATGTATACGGCACCCCCCCGTCGTCGTGTTTTGAGCTTTTTCGATAAATTAAAAACTAAACATATTTAATAAAGAATAGAGAAAAGTTATTCCGACGAAAAATTCCGAAAAAACTCATAATTTGGGTGGTCAAAAACAAAAAAGTTGAATTTTGCACGTACAAAAGCTTTCCGGTACGTCCCGGTAAGTGTAACGTCAACAAACTGCACATGTACTGAAAGGTATTGGAACGCTCTTTTTAATGATACCAAAACGGGTTGTCCGATTTCAAAACGGGACATTTGGGGGACGTTCAAAACTGAAAATTAAAAATTAAAATTACAAAAATACGAAGACGGTACGTGCCCGGTACGTCCGGGTACATTCAATATGTCAAAAATAGTCTCGGACACGGTAAAACGGAAAACGATAATTAGAAAAAATTCCAACATGCTTTTTTAAGACTTTGAAAAATTTCCAAAGACAAATTCCGACAAAAAACGGCTACGCGTGAAATCCGTTAAAGCACCGTAACTCGGACACCCGTAAAGTCTAATTTTTTAACGTAACGTTTTCGGATAGACAAATGTGCATTAAATAATACTAATCACAAATGTATGTTGGATGGCATATTAAAACCCCTTTTAATATACAAAAACAAAACTTTTGTATGCGTGTTTTCTTAACGCCGTGAAAAGTGCGTTGCGGGAACATCTGTCATTCGGTAAAGGAGTGACTTTTTGAAAATGTTTTTTCATGCCCCTGTACGGGCAAGGGTTCAGCATCGGCCTAAAGAAGAAAAACCCATTTCGGAAGTACCAACTTGACGCAAAAAAATCAAAACTGAAACCGTGTAGAATTAATGGAAAAGTGCCCATAACTAAGCATCCGGGACGAAATTAAAAAATCGCTTCGTTAATAATCAAGATTAGTGGTAATTTATCAACATGAAAAAGTCGAGAAAATTTTCAAAGAAAAAATGTGGAAACAAAGTGTTACACGCGCTTTTGAAAAACGCACTTTACCAAATGTACACAATTTGATTGACGAAAGTTCTGAGACGAATCCAAACAAATTCCAAATTCCAGTTACCCAGATGGTAAGCGTCGGTAACGAAACAAAAACGAACGTTATATCTCGTTTGGTTCGACGGGCAGAGCCGTTTGAATGTGACGCGTTAAAAACGTACCAGATCCGTCAAATCCAAATTTCGCAAATTTTTCGAGTTTAAGTGCCTGTAACTTTTAAAAGGGACCATTAAAATTCATAAAATTCTTACAAAAAGATGCGCCAATCAATTGACTTGCGATCAAAAGCATCCGAAAAATTCCCAAAAAAACATTTGAATTTTTTACAATTTTTTCCGCAAAACGAGAGCGCCGAAATCGCACACTTGACGAGATAAAACACGTCGTGAGGGGGTGAAGGGGTGGGGGTGGAAAGTCGAAAAAAATACCCACGAGTAGCCAAAGACCGGGCGCCGAAAACTGTAGCGACACATCGTGGAAAAAGTCACGTGCGGGGGGCCGCCGAGGGGGCGGGGAAAGATGCATGCATTGAAATCCTTCCAGTCCCAATATGGCTGCCGCTCGGCCGCGCGCCGCAAAACTGGCTTCACTGCAACATAAGCCAGCGCCCCTCCAGTGCTTTATATTATAACCTCCTTGGTCGCCATGCGCTGAATGTTAAATGGGTCCAGTTTCCTGTATTATTTTAGTAAGGTATTTGTGCTTACTCTACCTATTGGCAAATTCTTTAACTAGTTTTGAGCCCACCCGGTTTCGGCGGCTCTGTGGTTCAAGATTTGAATCCACTTTGCAAATTAAATTCCACGCCATTTTTTATTCAACACAAACAATCAAAGTATTGTGATTGGCTGTCATAACGTAAAATTGTTCCGAAATTAATAAAAAAAACATCAATGGAACGAAGTAATTTTGTTTTCCATTATTAGTATATTTTTCGTAGTTATCCCACATTGATATATATTTAAATAAGGCACCTAAGACACTTTGCTTAAAATGTTTAAAAATTCATAATATATTTGCGGGTATTTCGAACTCACAAAATATATTTTGGCAACAATTTTGAGGCAGGGCTTTTGATTTCCATTGAGATTAGTAACAACATTTTCAATGATATTAGTAAAGAATTAACAAGGATAAATTAATACATTTTTTCAATTCCACGAGATCAAATATTATGATGTAACCGACATTGCAAGGACATTCTAATTTGTTTGGTCCTATATATTTTTTTAAATAGTTTGTTTTATACATTTGATTTTAAATTACATATCGTATTTGATCCAGTAGCAAAGAAGCTGTAATCTTAAATTAACAATTAAATCCAACTGATTTTCTAAAAAGTATTAATTTATTATACATTATTTCATGAATACAAGTCAATTCCATTACATGTTGTATAATATTGATTTGTGTTCATGCAGTCATATGATTAAGGGAAATATGGAATGCAGAACTCGGGCACTGACGTCCGCGGTCCTCCATAGTGACAGTCGATCATCTTCCTTTTAGTTCTGAAAAAAAAAAACGAGACAAACAAGAGAAATATGGTCTTATATTCATCAGCAAATACCTCCAGCTGTCTTGGACATCTTATTTATAACTACTAACGAGCACAAGATATTTAGGGGTTGGATGCGAACGCTCAACCTGTTGACAGGACATACATACACAACGCTATAATATGTAAGCCTTTACGCCCCCCCCCCCCCCCCCCCCCCCCCACCCCGTCAGCAGCAACTAATGTAGATACGAAGTGAGGGGGTCAACCGTCCCTTGTACAGATGTAGCCTCCCCGTTATAACATAAGGCTGGGTGTAGGCCTAAACCATCCATAGTAGTAATGTAAAATTAAAAATTATATTGATTTCTAGTCTAGGCCTACCCAACCCAGATACAAGAAATACGTATTATTTATTATGTGCTTCGTTGCAATGACGGCTCTTTTTCATGTATGCCTAGGCTACACAGGCCTATTGGTAATAAAGTCGATTTCTTAAGTTAAATAAAAACCATGCCCGACCTGGAAATTAAACCCCGTACCTTCTTCATTGGAAGCAGGAATAAACCCACTACACACTACATACCCCCTCATAACATAACAAGAGTATTGATATTATTACAGAATCGCAGTGCTGGACTAGCTAGGCCTAGAACTTGAATGGTCGATTTTCTTCTCATGTAGGCCTAGGCCCTAGACCCACATCAACGTATTAGACTATAACAATCAACAATAACATAAAACACTTACCTGTCATGGGCTTTCGGAAACCGAAAGAAAGAAAGATCCGCCCTCGATTGCCGACTGTTTATGCAGTCTTTGTATTTGATTTGCGATGCAAACGGTTCATTGTAAATATTTCACGAATCTCGAAATGTCCACCAAAACAGAAGCCACTGCCTTCTGTCAAACAACTTCACTTGTCTCCAACTCCAAGGAAACCAACACCGCGACGTAAACGATGCGATGGTCGCGCTACTAGCGGTCGGGTTACACACAACTAATAAAGCCACTGCCTTCTAAGTCAAACAACTTCACTTGCGACGTAAAGAATGCGATGGTCACGCTACTCGTGGTCAGGTTACACACTACGGCTTTAAGAAATAGGCTGTCCTATCTCGGTTGCATTAACCAAGTCACCTCGATACCCTTGATGCTGATTCATATCCACAACTACAAGGCTGTGAATGAACTGTACACATTCCCCGTCCACCGTAGTATGTGAGACTGTGGCTGTGTCTTACAAGGCTGTGCATCAATCTGGCCAGAGAGCTCCTACGATTAGTGTTGCCGGTTTGTGCGCCCCTCAACCATGCAATACTGCACGCGATTCCTTCCCGTCCACCCGGCCGTCCCTCCTTGTTCAAGAAACACTTTCTGAATTTCCTATTCACACGAAACTTGTAATTCAGAGCTTTTCATCGCTTTCCCGCTCTCTCTTCGCCGCCGTGCGTTTTATTGCTCCGTGAAAGAGCTCGCGAGCTAAAAGACAAATTAAACCAGGAACAGGATGGGCGTATCGCTGTACTCGCCCTGAATCCTTTAAGGTGCAAATACAATGATTTTATTTTCACGTTCACAAGAAAGATGCTCTCTTACCAATGTGAATCTATGAATAGCTACGTTTACTTTGTTGTACGGAAGATGAGTCTGAGTGGGTATGTTTTAAATCACATTATACAGATGTATCATTCAACAGTTCGTGTTTTGTTGCACAAAGCAAATTGACAGTTACGAGTTTATAAAGGCGATCGACGTAAAAAAGAAAATAAAAAGAAAAGCGAAGCTATATTGAAAGTGAAGCTATATATTAGTGATACAAAATCTAAAAATCTGTATAGATAACTAATATATTATGTGATTCATAATACGTGTAACCGAACCCATAATACGTTTTCCTATGCTAAGATTGACAGGTACCCCATGATCCAATGATACATTATTCCGTACCCAGATCTTCTCGTCAGTGCACGCGCACCTACGACGTCTCGAAGTCCAGGGGAATAATTGTGTGGGGAGGGGGGACCCGACATTCCTACTGAACCGAGTGAGCGAGCTAGATCGCGTCATAAATGTAAGGTGAGGGGGCTTCAACGCACACTGCCAGCCTTAAGAATGTCTAAAAGCGTACAAGCTAAATACTTTCGGTTTATTTTTTATTTTGACTCGTGAGGCTTAAATAGTCTCTAACGTACAAGGTTGTTCCGGCCTTACAAATTAACAATCAAACATTTACGCACACTCACCTTCATTTTACAGCTAGTGAAACGTAAATACTCTACTGAAATAATGATAATTGGTAATATCAACACAAATTATGTAATGATACGGGCGGTAACTAGTAGCTTATATAAAATAATAGCTGGGTTTAAGTTGTCAAAATGAATGATACACGCGTTTTCGATAATCCTGAATGATCACTGTGAGGTCCATACAACAATAACAATAAAACAATGCTTTATTTCATCAATGCGTCTATCACGTGTTATACCAGAGCCATGAAAAACAATTCATCCATCAAATGCTAAGTCCATTCAACAACAAAATATGCCAAACTCGAAGTCTTTGTAAAATGCATCTTGGCTGTGTGGCGAAAAAATGTACGATAAATATATTTATATACCCATTATTCTTGGCGAAATATAGCGGGGAACGGAAAGACGCCAGTTAATTCGTAAATTATTCATAAGAAACGACACTGTAAAGTTAACTCAATCAACAAACTAATCGTGAATGAATAAGATTACTTTTGTGGCAAGATTTGTAAAAAAAGTAGGCCTAGCGATTGTCATCTATTTCGTATCGAAACACTTCATAAACTACAACGAACGCACACAAGCGATATTTCATTTGAATGTGGTTATCACGAGGGGTGACAAACTTAGTAAAAATAATTAAAGTTAATGTTTGAAATAATATACAAAACTTTCGCAATAGTTTTCAACATTATTAGTCGTTTTTTCAGAGTATTGGGCCGCGGCAATCAAAGTTATCTCATTATAGCAACTTTTCTAAAACAAATAGACGCAGATCTTTATTTTTTGATGAGCCGATGTTTGAAAATTTGGCGTTTCAAAGATTTGGTTTAACGCTCATACTAAATTGTACACGTATAAAATAATATAATAACACGCCTTGGGCGTTACCGGTATTGACTTTTAAGCCGTACTTGGTAATTTGTACTCTAAATTGTTATAAACGATATCCACAATTATCGTCAGGACGTGAGGTAAGGAATTTGGCTATGCACACACCTTTTCTTTTAAAGATATTATGCGTAAGAGCATGTTTCTGAAAACCAAATAGTCGTATTTTCTGTATTGATAAACTATCTGGCCTATATATTGACTCTAAACAGAACCCCTTTATTAATTTCACTGTAGTTATATCACAAGATTGTCTATGAATCTAATTAATGTTGCTTATTACTCTGATGTCCAATCAATGTCAATAAATCCACATTGACTGATTAGTTTTCATACAATGAAATAAATATTTGATTGTTGACAATCATCCATTTGTTCGAGAACAATTTCACGCGATTTGATACTTCGGTCTAGGCTGCAGCAGTTTGACATGGGTAACTCGCGTCTGACTCGCCTGGCTATAACTGACCCCACTTGTTCGCTCAAGACTCACATATCTTGAGTTGTTAAGCGCAGCATTTCTCTTAAATAGCTTCGAGTTGAACAATCAGCCAAGAACAATTCCCGAAGCGACCCGATAAAGTTACAACTAGCGAGCGAATATGCAATACGTACCCACGCGTTTGTTCTGATTAGCTCTACGTGTGCTTGGGCCTCATTTAAGTTAATTAAACTACAGAACGCCAGACATTCGAGAGTGATTATAGTCATGAGCACATTGATCAGATAGTGAGCAAACAGGAAATTACCTCCTATCGCCTCGTGACTGCGAGGAACAAGTTAAACAGTGCAATATTCTAGCTTATTAACGATATCTCCCGGGTTTATGAGCAGCCCAATGATTGACAATTACACCGTTTAAGCACCAGTCCACCAGTCAGGGTTAAGAGACGGACGTATATTTGACTGTGATTAGGAACAGGAAGTGAAGGGGTTAGGCTCGGTTATTGTCGTAATTAGACTTGTAAAATGGAATTATGAAATTAGTGGCGCCAAGGTATAAAAATATTATCGTTGCAGCAAAGCGAACGTCCCAACTTCGCTAGTTTGGCGGTTGAGCGCTGGACTGTAGGAACTAAACAGTTGATGCAGCATTAGTTTTGTTTGAGCTTTTAAAAATAGAAACGTTCTCTGCAATTTCCTGAATTAATGGCTTAGAACGTTTGATAGAGGAAACCACATAATATACTTCTACATCATAGAATGCTCACATTGACACAAACTAGCTTTATTGGATTATATTCCTTGAATTGAGGTAAAATTAAGCGATCTCTTCGGTATATCAAACGAGGCGATGCCCTCACATTCGCAGCTGGCAACGAATAGTTAGATTTTAGTCCAGAAATAAACAAATAACTGTATATTATATTATACCTAGATGAAAATAATGATATGTTTTTTTATAAACATGTACATGAATATGAATCAATTCTCATGTTTTCGCGTTAGAATCAACATAAAATTTAATGGGATGGCTACGAATGACCCAATGGCTCAACCTGTAAATTTATTTATCCACTTTTATTCACGCTAGAAAAAACAACATCGTATATTATATTCAGAGCTCAAAGGTTTTGTATTTGTTATCATCTTTTTTATGTACCCATCATATTCATACTAGTCACATAACACATTATTTACGGCGCAGAGTGGCTGGGCTGGCGAGGCTGCCTCACACGGTCTCTTATATCCCAGCATCGTAAACAGAATACGCAAGCAGTGATCTACGACGCACGCATCTTTCTGATTTCACCGGGGCATTCTTCTTTTATATCGTATATCGTTGAGACTGAGAGCAGCTTCATAGTACATTGCAAGGAATTTATTCGAATACAATTTGCTCAGTTTGTTAAAAATATGTTGGCGTGACCACATGACCACGCTGTATTTTACATTACTTTTTGTGTATTGGTTCCCACAAGTTGGATAATATATTTCTCCAAAGATGATGATAATAACGACGCAAAATGATCGTATTATTGTTTTACATAGTGTTAACACATTGCATGATGTAAACAATGAGTAATTTAAGACAGAATCGAGTAAATTTAAACAAGGTACCTCATGGAAATACTTGACATTACATCCGTAATCGTCCGTATAGCACGTAAACACCAGCTGTGACAGAGATTGCTTAAACTCGTAACAAGTGAAGTTGAATAAGGTATACACACATGGAAATACTGGACATTACGTCCGTATAACATGTTAACGCCGGTTTGGACCGAGAAAGTTTGTCATACATTCAATACAATAATAATACTAACTCATATGTTTTGTACTTGAGTGTACTGTTGTGTGTCGTACTGGTGTGTGTAGTAGTAGTTGTTGGTGCTGTGAACCGAGCATTGATTTCTCGTCATTCTGTGAGATTTACGAGAAAGAAGCGTCTAAGGAGAAGGAGGGTCATTACTCATGTTCAGTGACTACCTACAAGACGTCTTCGCGTGCCAGTGCATCGTAGCGTCTGGTGAACAGTTTCCCCCGCGCAACTAAGACAAAGGGGCGCTCAAAGAACTACCCCTCACATGTAACCTCTCAAACGCTACGTTACACGTAACGCAAGGATCACTTTACGGATATTTGCCACGCTGATATAAACACTTGTATACATTTGTACTTATTGTCTACCCAATCAGTTGCAACAACTGATTTTCAGTGGAGGACATTTTAACATTTACTATGTGCTTCGTTGCTATGACAGCCTAAAAGTCACAGTTTATGACATATATGATGTTACCACCAAATTGATGGATCTATAAGTTTACAAAGTTAAAAAAAAAACAGCTAGAACCAGGACTAGAACCCTGGACCTCCTGCATTGGAAGCAGGAATAAACTTACAACACTATCAGCCATACAATTCTATTGTGTTTTAAATATGTGCGTGGTGTAGCACCTAGATAAATGCACAGACCCTTGGAACGTGAACCAAATAACTAACTTCGATGGTGGTTTATTACTTAAATATAAGTTTGTTGTTGTCGTTCCAAGTAACGTTACTGAATATCTGCGTTTATTGACTAATGCCCTTGATGTTCTTATGTGAGAGATTTGAGGGTACACAAAATTGCATTGTTTGAATTATTCATGTTCTTGAAAATCATCGACTTGCATACTCCACATACATTATGCTATGTCCATCATGTTAATGCTTACAATAAAATGTCTGACATTAATTTTAATGTCCTTATAATGTGTTATGTCAATGTTTGTGACATGTGGATGCCAATTTACATATTTACGAACTCAAACCATCAATGGTGGATCGTTTGATGAATTATGTGAACGTAAATACGCCACATTTGGTATACTGACATTGATTCGCACCAAATATCAAGTCCAGCTTACGTTGTTGAATGGTAATTGGTCGATTCATGCGTGAGGTATGGCTGCGAACACAACGATAACACATGCTATGGTCCTCTGGGAGGCGCGTCCAACAGAGATCTCGTTGTGTTTGGCCCGCGCTAAACACAACGCAAAGAGGCGCTGTCAGAGTAATGCTCGGGTATTATGCAGCTTGTTGTCGAACAAGTTGCAAGAACTGTGACTAGTCAATAACATTCATATCCAACAAGAGAGTATGGTAGGCGCTGTAGTGCGCAGTGTGAGAGTAGGCATTGTTACATGAACACTTCAGGGACGTTATAATGAGAGAACAAACAATCACAGCGACATTGTACATACTTATGGCAACCACGCAACACCGTACATATTTGCGTTTCAAAAATAAATTGAACTACATGAAATTGTTTTTATTGCAAAGTATTTCAGCAAACGTTTGCAAAGAGAGATACACCCTTATATATTTACCAATTGTCTGAGTTTATTCATTACTATAGGGACTTTTTGAAAGGAACGATTTCTTTAAAAATAAAAATAAACATACTTTTTAGCGACTTGTTTACCTTCTTTGAATATATTTTTCAATACAAAACATTGATACTCAATGACAATTCAGTGCTGACTGTACGAGGAATCGCTCTCTCACAACAAAACACACATACAACAACACACAAACTTGGCGTGTGAATGGATGATACGTATCCTCTACTTCACGTCTCGATTAGTATCGTAGACAAGATATGAGAAGTAAAGCCCAAATATCATGTTCGTGACAAGTGAATGATGTGTGCATATATCCAGTAAGAAACACACAGAAGATCGTGTGTACCGTACTTGGCTCGAAGCCTTATACGGACCGCGGAGGGAAGATTTGTGAACGCGCTCTTTGGCTAGGGTAGCACAGCGTTGCCATAGCTCCTCCTTACTTGGCTGCAGCCCACACGACGCTACCCACACCAGATAAAGCGGAAGAACCGACTAGACGTTGAAAGGTGGTTTTAACCTCTAAATCTAATGACGATTTAAATCACGTGAAAAGATAAAAAGACAAAATGAGTAAGGGGAAAATACGTTCGCGTTCCGATAGTGTAAAAACAAAATGTCGTCGTTTGCGAGTTTAGGATATCGAATCGTTTAAAAAGCCATATAAACATAGTTTTATCTATTGGCGATAAAGATGGGTATCAAAGTAACTGGACCAGCTATAAACTGTGACTCCGCTTAGAAATAATTCACCTCTGAACCGGACCTCAAACACGAAGATTTACACCTTGAATAGGGACCGGGCAGAGCACACGACGATCAAACTAGTTCAAAGAGGAAACTTTTAGTTAAACATATTGTTACTATAACGACCAAAGATTATTGAAATGTGACAGTTTTTCAGAAATTTCTTGTACAGTGGGAAATTGATTCTCTCTATGTTTAAAATATGTGTCCGATAAAATGGTCGTTATGAAATGTGAAACAAACGGAATCGGAGCCTTTGCAAGAGTGATCGTGAGGCCATCATTGGTCATCCCAACGCGGGATTCAGTTAAGTGGCAGTTTTCATGTTGTTATAACGTTTTTTGTGCGGGTTATTACTTACTATACAACTCATTCTGTTGTTAGATGGCTTTGATTTCACACAAATACATTCAATATGTTTTGGGTATGTTTACAATGTTTAAGGAGCTATGCACACTTCTGACGTATTTGTAAGTCAGTCTTGTGCTCTTCTTAGGGGTATCCCCCCCCCCCCCCCTCTACTGACAACAACTCTAGACGGAAAAACACAATACGCAGTACTGAAAACAACTCTAGACGGAAACACACAATACGCAGTACTGACAACAACTCTAGACGGAAACAAACAATGGACAAGAAATCACAAAAATCCGAATAAATCAACCGAAATGTGTTTGGTTGCTGATCCGAGTTAACCCCCACCGCGATGTTGCACCAAACCTTTGTACGCGCCAATACGCATACTGAGACGCAGCAGGTTGCTACAAGCTACAGCACAGCAGCTACAGACAAGCTACAGCCTACAGCAGCTACAGACTCCGAGCTCTGCCGCACACCCCACACGCACTACTTTGCCAGACAGGCCCAATAAAAATTCAAAACCATGACATCTTCTATTTTCTTGAAGGGCACTTTAAGCAACCCGTATATATGCAAGACTGCGCCGGGGTAGGAGGGCCCTGGAGCTTAGAGATATAGACAACGACTGGCACAAGTACGGAAACGACGCGTTTTTTGGTGGAGAAATTTAGAGTCACCACTTTCCACGGGTTATTTGTGCTTGCAGTAACACAGACTAAAGAGAAATAGTGAACTACTGTGGACGGCTCCAATTACTGTGTAGTTTGTTGGCCACATTCGTAGTGATTTCCTTGAAGCGCGGAGGTACAGACCAATCAAAAAATTTGACTCGGCCAAAGAAAAAGCGCAACTCTAAGTAAAGGAAAAAATGATTTATACAAAAATTCTAAACATTTTCCTCAGGGCTATGTAGTTGATAAGAATCATAAATCGTAATGCTTAAATGTTTAATGGATTAATTTTGATCATATTTGCCTCGTTTATACAGCTCTGATTATTTTATACAGCCCTTATGTAGCCTACAGCCCTGCATAATCTTTGCCACCATGAAAACTTCGTACATAGAATTAAGTTTTCGGAACCGTGAAAGAAATATGGCCTTTTATATCATTGAGATAAATAATGTTTAGTAGAGTGCAGATATTTTAAGTTTACATAGTCCTCTTCCTCTAGTCATCCTCAGGTGACTAACTAGGTATTGTGGAATTTGTAAAAGTTTGCAAAGAACTGCCAAGACCTGTATGACTGAAATCCCAGCATGCGCCTTGTGACAGAGGAAAACCTCAACCGGTATCTCGAACCCGCGACTTCCCGGATAGTCTCGCGTCTTAACGCTAAGCCGCCTCTATCGGTAAATTAACGATAAGGAAACATGTTTAAGGCTGATAAATACTGCTCACAAATGTGTACGCAGAACCTTGAAGGGTCGTTTGAGGCTGGCGGGTGTCTTGAAACCGCAGACCGATCCTTCTGATGCGCCAGGGGGGAGGGGGGGGGGGGGGACAAGACAATCGATTACATCAGCGGGATCTACTTGCGGCAACGAACACGTTGTACAAACATACTCAAGCTAGATAAACGCAAGTTTTGTTTTGTACTTTGTATGTTGCAATTTACAACAAAATGAAGATATATTGTATATTGTAGGGTACGTAAATCCCCAGGTGGTGGCTAATAGTAGTACTCTTTACCGAACCCCCGTCAGAGGAATATTTATGTGTTTGATTAACATTCGGACGTCTTTAATAAGAATCGTCAAACAACAAAAAACAACCTGTTTAAGCCTAGACTAGGTAAACGCTCTGTTTGACGCGTTGATAAGCGAGCGCGTCAATATCTACGAACTTTCTGGCGAAAAGTTTTTAATGCTAATACGAACAACAATTAACAACAATTCAAGAATGCGCATTGCAAAAATTGTTCTTATTTCCATGGCTATTATACTTTCCGACATTGTTGTATGCAGTGCAATGTGCGTTGCTAAGAATTTTCGTGGTCATGTTTTCAACACGGTCCGCCACCGTTACTAACACTTATTGACAGCAATAGAAATGTAATTTCGGCCTCTAATACGTGTTGGATCGCGTTTCCATTAGTATATTCGTGACCGGACAAAAATTTACTATAAGATAGCCACCTCACATTTTGCCGTTACTGCGTTTTAGAAAAATATTTTCGAGTAACTTTCGTGTAACTTTGCCAATATTTATCAGATCGCCATTACATTAACATATTCGTGACCGGAAAAAACTGTAGAAAAATCTGGCTATCTCACATTTTGCCGCCATTTTGTTTCAGAAAAATATTTTGCAGTAACTATGGTGTAACTTTGTAACTTTTCGAACGATTTTGCCTCAAAACTATACACCTTCAATCCACATCGAGGCTTGTGGATGGTCCAAATTTCAAGTTGATCGGACTTTCCGTTCGACCGCTATCGACGGACATAAAAAAAAAAAAAAAAACAAAAAAAAAACAAACAAACAGTCAAAAAAACAGAACGAAGTGCGTTTTGTATACTATACTAGGAAAACGCTCTGTTTGACACGTTGATAAGCGAGCGCGTCCATATCTACGAACGTTCTGGCGAAAAGATCTCAAAGCTAATAAAAACAATTAACAACAATTCAAGAATGTGCATTTCAAAATTTTTTCTAATTTCCATAGCTTTTATACTTCCCGATATTGTTGAATGCAATGTGCGTTGCTAAGAATTTTCGTTGTCATTCTGCCTAGTGTTTTCGCGGCGGTCCGCCACCGTTAAAAACAGTTATTGAGTGTAACTTTGTAACTTTTCGAACGATTTTGCCTCAAAACTATACACCTTCAATCCACATTAAGGCTTGTGGATGGTCCAAATTTCAAGTTGATCGGACTTTCCGTTCGACCGCTATCGACAGACATAAAAACAAAACAAAAAACAAACATAATGAAGTGCCATAAGAGTCAAGTACGAAAAAAAAAAAAAAAAAAAAACAGAACGAAGTGCCATAAGAGTCTCGTGGAAACGCTCGCTTCGCTCGCTTAAATATCGGAAAGCGAGGAAACAGATACACGTGACGTTAAGCTTGGGGTAGGAAGCAAAAAGCCTCCTAAGTTGTTGACCACTTTAGTGAAATGTGGCCAAGATTCATACAAAATATTTATGTTAGCTTTTATTCTAAAATATCCGGTTTTGTTCACAAAATCAAGTACTTCCAGAAATATATGTTTGTGTATGGGCGTATCAATTTAAAGTATTAAGAGATATTTTGTTACAAATGTATTCGTTTTGAATTACACAGGCTTGAGTTAATCCTTGCATTGTACCTTACTTTTGTTTCGTATTTGTCCGTGTTAGGTTGGTATGATAATCAGGGCATTAGCGATCGTGTTTTTCGCGCGGCTGTCGTCTGCTACCAAAGATGTATGTTTTAGGTGGTGGAAGTGGGGCGTTGTAGGGGGTGGGCCGGAGGGGAAGGGGGGGAGCTCTCACGCTTGCACGCCCAAACCGTTCCGTGTTCATGGTAATGTGATAGAAGGGCTTAGAGACTTACAATTACCACTCCCACCTACAAATACATACGGAATTACAAAGAGACGGAATTTAAAGGGGTTATTTTAACGTTTGCTTTGAAATTTATTGTAAAATTATAGCACTACATTTACTTTAAGGTAAGTCCTACAAAATATGGGTGTTTATTTTGTAAGTCCTAAACTACCCAAGACACAATCTTAGGATCTTAACTATGTTCTTGAAAGTGTATTTATGTTACCTTGTTCAAATAAGCGTTTATTTTATTAAAGTAAGCTGGTTCCCGAATATAATCAAAATAATTGTTATGAACACTGAACTCCGAAAACACTAGCACGTTAAAGGCGCTTTTCCAAAACCAACTCTTTTACATATTTTACGTAAATAAAAAAAATAAACCTGAATTGAGAAAAAAGATGATGGCTGACCAACGAACATTGAATGACCATGCACAGAGCACTTATCAATATAATAAAATAAATACTTTATAAAACAAAATTTAACTATTAGCATTACATTAACATTACATCTATAAAATTACAACTAAAAGGCGTTGATGTGTGGATCACGCAAAGACCCTTAAACTGTACTTTCAGTATCATCAGTATAATGTCTTGTTTTTGTATATTTGTTTACTCATATATAGTTACTGTGCGTGTGCGTGTGCGTGTGCGTGTGCGTGTGCGTGTGCGTGTGCGTGTGGGTGTGCGTGTGATCTGTTACGACGTCGGTTGTTCAGTTTCTCCGACGCTTCGATGACCCTGTTGACGTCGCTCAAGGAGTAAACGACTCCTAATTGATTTAGTCCTCCCCTCCCCTCCCCTCCCCCCCTACCCCTCCCCCGCCCCTTCATCGCCTTGAGGGGGACGTAAACATCGTCGTCCGAACAATAAAACCAACAAGCGTTGAAACACCGTGGAAGTATAATCAACATTGAAGCAACGAATGCTTTGTAAGAATAAAATAAGTTATAACTAAATACATTCTTTTGAACAATCACGTGAACACAAATATAATATTCCAAAATATGCTATATTTAAAAAAAAAATGTTATTAATTTTTATTATTTATGAACATATCTCTTATCATAGGTAGACCCTAAAGATTTGACGACAAGTGTAATCGCCAAGATAACACACACTGACGAAGCGACCCAGCACTGACCTTGAACACATATATTGTGGAAATATTATGTTTGAATTAGGGCTGCCCAACGATATCGATAATTCGATACAATATCGATAAAAGATAAATAATTCGATATCGATATAGAATTAATATATCGTACATACCACGATATCGAACTTGTTCCTAATAAGCTAATTGATACAAAAAACCGATTACGTATCACGTCACGCCAACCACACCATCGCTGTTTTGTGTGGGTATTTTACAATTTGAATAGTACAACAAACAAATTGACACACATAGTAAGACATTTCAAAGCTAAAAAATATTTCTTTACGTAATATTGTTTAAAGAATGACCTCTAGCTGGCCTGTAAATCCTAAAAACAGACGAGAAAAGTTTCGATGTGGCGATATCGCCGATATCGATACGTCATTTGAAAACTTCGATATCGCGACGCGATATCGATATTTCTTCCCGCGATATCGATATGATTTTTTTTATCGTTGGGCAGCCCTAGTTTGAATACTACCTTATCAATACTATAAACTTCCAAATAGTTACTTCAGAGAATGAAGGGAAGGTTGAAATGTTTCATGTTTCAAAGAAATAAGGTCGTTGATAAAAGTATAATTTAAATTACATTTCGCAAAAAGATTTATATTTTTCTTTGAAAGGCAGACCCCGCAGAAAATCAGCCCATTACTTTTTCTTAATTTAATCAAACACAATTATAATCAGTCTAATTAATTTTTATGTCCACAAGAAATGAGTTCGTTAACTTAAAGAGACGAAAAGATTTTAGAATTAATTAAATTTAAAATCTCGTGCCAAAAAAGACGATGCAAGGTGGTTCTTACAACACTTGCCGAAACATTTCTCCCTTATTAGGAAACATTACTTTGTTGACAATGGTGTATGACCACTTTCTGAATAAACACATTTGTACTCTTCATAATATTCTAAACAATTTGAGCAACAAACGAGTACTCTAAATGTTACTCATAATTCTCTGGAAAACACGGAATGACGTAACAACACTGTGTAAATCTATCAATCAAATATCGCTTGTGAGCCACCTCGCTCACACATTACGCTCATTGTGACCCTCATTTGGTTCCAGCATGAACCATAATTAGTTTCCAACATTAATTAATACCACAGGGTTTATTATTTATCGTATTGTAACGTAATTGCATTATAAATACTCCGCTTGAAATGTATTTCACGACGAGATCGGCAACAACAAAGCCGGTGTTTTTTAGATTAAATAAAGCGGTGAGTAGCAAATTCATTCATATTATAACAAAGTTATTGACGCACATTTCACGTCCCGAAGGAGGGAGTAGGAAGGTTTTAAGTAATTGTCTTTGGTACAGATAACAGGTAATAACAATAGCTGACTGCTGGGTCAACTGAATGGCTACGTGGATTTAACCCCGAAAACCTACGGGTAATATTAATTACATCCGCGAAAGTATACGCTACAATATTATATACATTTGTAATGGGTATGTATTCGAACATGTGGCAATTGTCTGTGGGAAACCTACCAAGGTGCATTTTATGCACCTCAGGTGACACTGTATGGTATTAAAGGATATTTGAAAAGGAATGTCCGGGGTCATTAAGTTTTACTTTATCCCAATGATCCCAGTATTCATTTTATGACAGGGGAAAACCTCAGTAAAAACCTTCACTTCGAAATTCCGGTGGGGGGAATGGGTTCTATAACTGAACTTTCACTAAGGGCTACGTGTAATTACTTCAATGGGTTTCTAAACTTGCTAATTTATTTTCTTATTATATTTATTTGTTTTACATTTATATTTATGTATGTATAAGTTTATTTATTAAGTGTAATTTAACTATACACATCAACATGGTGAGATCGTAGATGCTACAACAGTGTCGGATTTCCTCGCTCGGTGTTAATAACATAATGTACAACGTTACAACATTCCCACTGGTAAGAATCAAAGGTTATGAACCTGGCATACATAATGTGATTGATCAGAACGGAGCCGAAACTTTTCCTTGTACGCCAGACAGGCGTGTTATAGGCAGGGTATGATTACAATCTAGCAAATATGATTCTAACGCATATTAGAGTGGGATATCTGGTCGGGCGTCAGAGGATAATTACGAAGCGTGACGCGTTGGTTGACGGGCGGCGGATCAGCCACTCACCGCCACGCAATCTCGCCTCGCTGACGGGCTGACACCTTTCACAGAACAACAACACTCGGTGGAGGAAGGAACCAATAAACGTTGCAAAGTAAACGTTGCGACTTGGGAATCATTATGATTAATTACAGTTCAGACAGACAACTAAAAAGAAGAAAAATGTCTCATTGAGAACTTATACACACACCAAAAAAACTAAACGCGTAAAGTACAATTTGAAACCGGTGAATCATTATGATTAATTACAGTTTTGAAATACACCTCTAGCTGTGCGTCTTAATTCCAATGTGTACCGGGAGAGCGCGTGCAGCGTGCAGACTAGTTGATTAATCGTCCCCCGACGCCCATATGATGAACTATTTCAACACTCAGCTACTTCACACGAATACGAGGTGGTTATTAGGGCCTATTTTGAGCACAACAGTTAAATGCCGTCAAGGTACAGAGTTTCTTGTGACGATGAAGAACTTACTCAACTGGTAACGGGGTTTGATGTTGTTTTGAGGGGTTGTGTTCATTCATTAGTATTTTGATGGAACTGAATGAATGCGCCTCTAAACTAAAAACTAGTTTGAAGTTTTTCTTTGAAGGGTTAGTTGTAGCATTATTGGATTGCTGGGTACAAACAGCGTAAACAAAGGAAATCTTACTCTCACAGGTGTTCAAAACACTATAAAACAGAGATTCTCCTACACCATGTCAAGATAAAACATAATAATATACACATTTTATTTATTATAATCTCATTGCAAAATTACTTCCCAATTTGATATCACTCCTTTCCTAGCATGAGTTTTCATGTAGATTTTGATGATATTTTTAAAAAGATATGAAGAAGAGCGGAGAGAGAAGGAGGGAGAAATAATTTAAAAAAACATCGAAGTATGATGTATAAATGGATGGAAAAGATAAAGGTGGTGTTTGTGTTTTTGCATCGTAATTTTATAAATCTCCCGTAGTTAAGAAATTGTGTAGCAACTTGTGTGCGTGCGTGTAAATGTGCGTGCTCATCTGTCATAAAGTCATGCGTTTAAACGCACATAAATATTTCTATTTCATGTTTATTGTCGGCTATGTTGACTTGTGTTTTAGATCAGTTTAGCTATTATTTCAATTCCTTCTCCCTACATAAACATGCGACGTTGTAGTAACACACAACGAATTAAAACATCCAAGGGCGTCATCTGTGTTATCGTAACATTTCCATCTCAATTACCATAGCAAAGTTCCCGTTTTATTTCCCAGTATTATCACAATCTCTTATCACAGGTTTCACTTGTTTATTCTAATGACGGACAACCATAGTGGCTTCATTGGTCGTCAAGTCTAATGTTTTGGAGAATGAGATAATATTGTCTCAGGGCTAAAAGCTATATTCAAATTGAAATATTTCCTTGTTAAAATGAAGTAATGTATATGTTCGCCATATATCGCTGACGTGACTTAATCCCAGACCTTTTAAAACAACATAAGTATATGTGTGTTGATACTATCAACCCTTGTATACATTGCGAATAAACGATTTTTACGTTTCAAACTGGTATTCATTAGAATCGCGTGCGAACACGCAATACTAAACACGAGGCAAATTATAAATAATTTAGTCTCATCAAAGAAGCAGGGTGTGCAAACAGCGGTGCGCGAACCCACGGTGGGGTTAAAGTGAGAAAATCACGCCTAAGTGATGGTTTCTATGGCCTTGTTTACCTTAAGGCAGCGCAGGACGTGGCTAAAGCGAGGGGGCAAATCAGTGTTTACGGCAGAGGGAACGAGACGGATACAGCTTAATGGAAACATTTAATATGTACACATATTAGATTATAATAATTAAACACATATATTATACATGAAAGTCTTAGTACGCAAACATTTTATAAAATAGTAATGAGATAAATAAAATATCAGTTTAAACAGCCACTTTATACGGGACTCGACTGACAACATATGTGTTACATAAACTAAACATTGTGTGTGATTTAAGTTTTGATTTTGATTGATCAGTTTTAAAAACACATAACGCAGTACATAATCATATTGTCACATTTCAAACTGAGCTTAGTTTTAAAGCCAGTTGTCACAAAGTTTATTCATATCGTAATTGGAAATAATACGTAAAATAGTGAACACACTTTAAACGAATAGTACGTTGAAGGATCTCATTAAATCCATAGACGCCACCTGACACAATGCATCGCTCACTTACATCGCCATTAATAAATATCAGTGCAGTGTACACGTGTTTTACCGCACTACGCTTCCGCACTTAGGAAATAACCAACCACTCACTTCATAACCATGGTTTGCCCTAGTTTAGCCTCTGCACGTTAATGTGCTACAATCATATATTTAACACGTGTATTTTCTAATCAGGACATGCTGGGGTTTGCGGCTCTCTTAGTGGCTGAATTTAATTGCCGTTCCAAGGATGTGACAAGGACGAACCACAAGGAACGTCAGAAACAGTGGCGGGCCGTCCGTGTTTGCTAAGGATTTTAATTAGTAGTTTGTCAACAATACGATTGGAAGCCCAATCTAAAAACGCTATAATCTGAGTTTCTATTTGCTTCTTTCAAGACTTGTGCCTCAAAATTTTGAGAATGGTTCTACTCGTTATATCGCGCAGATTTTCTTTGTTTTCCTATGGAATATGAAATAATTATATGACCCTAAAGAATAAAACTTAATGGGTCACTATTACTATTAATAATATATGGTGTTATCCTTGATGTTTAAAACTTCAGTTACAATGTATTTACCTGTATGATTTAAAAGGTTTGTACATTGATACTAAAAATTCATACCGGTGAATTAAGCAAATCCTTACAGCGATTGTGGTTCGGCTTAAAACCGCCATTCAACACATGTTACAATATATTGATAATGGATTTGAATTCAAAATGGCAATGTATGTGTAATTTTAAAGCTAGAATTTCCGTTTTGTTTACATTGGTTGTCTGGTCCGTGCAGTGGGCTAAGCGGTCACTTGCCCAGCTGTGCGTGCGCCAGTGTTCGCTTGCAGATAAGGCAGGTAAACTGACAGATATATACCCTGTGGTAAGGGCTGACTACGCCTGGCACACGCACACATTCACGCCGCTCCACCAACTACAATAGAACCAGAAGGAGGAAAATACTGTCACAATACTGTCAACAGCGAAAACAAATAATCTGGAATAATACGTCCGATTACAGACACACATATTCTCGGGTCGTTCTCTGCAAATAACGCGAACTCTCTCCCTCGTCACTTTGACAGCTGCAGAACGCTGGAACATCAATCACGGTTGATCTTTCTTATTTTTAAAACATTACTGACCGCATGTGGGATTTTACATTCGGTTATGGAATAAGTAACATTCTTACTTAAATGTATGTGTAAATTCATCGTTTTTCAGTTAAAATTCTTTTACTACATACCTCAATTACCTTAGTTTGTAAATAACGCGAAACCTTATATAATAATATGGTTGGCTCCAGTGGTCGAGGAAGAGAAGCCAGACGAAAGAGAGTCCACGTCCTCCTACTTCCCTCTTCCCTCCAATCATCCCCCGACGTCATATGACCTAGTGTCAAGTACGCCGTTCAAACACCCAACATACTCAAACAAATCGAAGAACAATATTGTATTTGTTACCACTTGTACAGATAGTATTTGACAGTTGTAATGAGTTTAATAAAGCTTTTGACAGTCTTGCGGCTTTCATTTATTTAGTGAGGTATCTACTTATCTACTTACTTCATCATTTGAGCCCCGCATGTGATGATGTTAACAGAGGGTTGGTGGATGCAATGGCGAGAGAGAGCTTACCTGAAACAAATAAAACACAACGTTGTAAGTATTCTAAAGTGGTATCACACAATATAATCACGAAACACTTGTGTGAATATAATCTTGCATATTAATACCACGTGTAGTTTAGATTAGATTGATAAAACAACATGCACTTGAATTGATAACCGTGCGAAAAACTGTAAACGTAATATTGCATGTTTACTTTATTAGCATATTTTTTGCTAAAGCATGCCAAAGCAAGGAGGTCTTACATTTTAGCACTTGGTAAATTTTCCCGTCCAACCTAAAGTTGAGAATAGGCTATCATAAAATAACATTATCTTGCGCTTGCATGGGATTCCTTGAGATTAGTTTAAGAATTACTCTACATGCGTGTTGCGTAGGAATGGTGCAGTTATCTGATAAAAGACATAATAACAGAATTAGTTCAAATACTAACCAATGATAATAAATATAGATGTAACATGTGCTGGTATTTAGTTCCCTCTTCTTAAGTATTGAGTTACTTTACTAACGCTGTCGAATTGACATGTTTTGCCATTCACAATCGCATTATACTAAAGTAACTAAACACTACTATTTTGTGCGAGTTTGATTTTGATCAATGTTAAACATACTCGACAGTTGACTTTCTGTGCATTGTATGATTTCGTAATCATAAATAAATAATTATTTATATATTAATTTTGGTTTTTAGATTTGACCTTTTGCAGGTGGTCATTTATGTTCTTCCTTTTCTTTTCCACACTCAGTTTTGATTTTACCCAGTGAATATAACCGTCATTGTTAAACGTTGTGGAGAGTTTGATCATACATCCTTTCCTATTTCCCTCCAGTAGAACCACTTCCTCCTCATATTTGTACGCAGAGATCCGTTATGTCCGCGTGGTAATGAAGGCCGCTTGTATGGGGGTGACGTTGGGCCAATTACCGCGCTTGGTACCGACGCCCGACGCAAGGGGCACCACAGTCTTGTCTTAATCGAACCACCAACAATCTTCTACCTAATTAACTCGCCTACCTCAATTAACAAAATAATGAATTGTGTCATGGGGGAGGAGCAGGGGTGGGGGTGGGGGGAAGGGGAGGGGGGGGGGGGGACCAAATCTCTTCTCGGGAAAAACGTGATGAAAATTGTCATTCATTTATGACGAAGAAAGGAAATGTAAATAACAAAAGCATTTTGAATATTTGTGACTGTTTTGCATAAAATTGAATTGATAATGGTAGCCCGGTAATAATATTCAAGAGTTCATTAGTGTCCGGAGAGGTTCGAGCTGTGGCCGATAGAGCGCTAGAGAGCCGGGCCAGGTGAGTATAGATCCTGCTTCAACAACCCGATGTCACTTCGATGGCATTATTGATGCGTTATGGCGTTATTTTGCGGACTAAAATAACCACATCTTTGTTTGTTATGCAACCGACAGAGAATGAAACTTCGGTCGGCGAACTTCTACAAACATACTATTATGTTGTGTTGCCCAATCGATAGTATGAGTTCCACAAGTCGAACTATTCACGTTCATGACAAATCCGTGTTAATTTAGGTACAACCTTCAAAGTTGAAATGCTAGTTGTAGTCGTGGCGAGATGAGTATTATTACTCTTAGTGTGCGAATTAGCACATTTTGCTAAAGCTAAAGAGTTTTATTACATTCAAGATAAAATCGTGACCCTGAAACTAATTAAATAATCCAACTTGCGACGTAGACTATCTCGAGGTAAGTGTGATGCATGTCTGTGTTCTTAAGCTCCTTGCAATAAACCAGAGCATGAAGTATTACATGAGTTAGATGAGAACGTTAGCTACTTAAAACAAGGATCTTATTTATATCGTGTACATCCTAAGTAATAGTCGTAGTTAATCCTGATTCATTTAGGTTGGAATTCATAGTCGGCCCCTACACCTAGGGGCACCCATTGTTGCTATGGATTTGTTTTGTTTATGGGAAATAACATGCAAACAATTGTTACCTTGGTTACAATGGGCGCCCCTAGGTGTAGGGGCCGACTATGAATTCCAGCCTTAGACTTTCAGATTTTCCTCTTTGCAAGTTATTTTTCGGAATTCTACCAATTCATGATATATATATATAATATATACATGTGTCAACAAGCCCAATCGTCCTTCTTGCTTTAAAGGAAATTTATTTTGTTTTTGTTTCGTATTACATTTTGTGTCATTATTTTAGAAACTAAATTTGGCAATTCAAGTACAACACCCATCAATCTTGTACAGTCTCTTACGTATCATGATATGGACCGCATCTGGCCTTAAGGGCTGTGTTTTGAACAACTCTTGTACAGTGACTTGACTAGAACGACCTAGTGGAGAATAGCGAACTCACCAGGGTAAAGCCGTTGCCTGTTCGGTTGTGCACAAGAACTACGTACGTGGTTGAAATTGGTACTGAAACGAGAAATTTACAACACCTATTGGTGAATTTGCGACAGCATCAATCCTGACCTCGTTGTCTACAGTTTCTTTTTAGTCAACTCGGAACTGTCTGGGTTTGCCAGAAATTACCTCTCGGCTCTGAGACTTTCATCTAGGAAACGAGAAATCATTTCGCGATTCCCTTAAAAATAAACCTGAAAGTTGAGGTGCTTCGCTTTGCTTTGCTCGGTGATTGTTCCCTGATGAAGTCGTATATTTCCTTGTCAATAATAACACGTCTGTGTTGAGAGATTGTATTACCAACTCTGCTGCAACACCAGAGTGTTAAATGATGAACACAACAGAAATGCACCTCTTCTATCTCATGGTAACAAATTTAGCTGCAACCAGGGATGTGTTTTCGCAAGATTATTAGATTTGCAATCAAAATTCCTTATCTGGAAAAGCGAAGAGATATACTTGTAAAAATATATAGACATAAGGAACACAAACACATATACGGAACATACGGAATACAAATTCTGACGAATAGTGTGTTTTATATATAATATAAATTAATACCCCTTTATATAAGTTCCATAATATATTTTGAGGTGCCAAGCTGCTGCTTAGCCCAAGCGAAGTCCAAGCCAAGCGAAGTCCAAGCAAGCGAAGTCCAAGCCAAGTGAAGTCCAAGCAAGACACGCGACATATCTCCCACAACACACAATCATGCCCAGCCTGTAAATTAAATACGGCTCACGGTGGCCAACCAAGTTCCTCTCAGAAAACTCCATTATGACGAAAATTGATGCCACACGACCTACTCTACTTGACAACTTACTTCACCAGTGAACTCATCAAGGAATCATTTAGACGAGATGGTCCCACAATGACAGGAATTGAGGGATTACTTACGGCTCTCTCGTAACTACTCGATGCTGATGGTTAGGCTAGATGAGGGTTGGAAGATTACGAGACACAATTTATTTGCTGGATATGAACCGTGGACGGTGGTATTACTTGAGAGAGGAACCTTGTATCTCTGAGTGAACAGTTCACGCGAGGCTCCTGTGATGAGAGTCTGGATATTGTTTCTTTGTTAATATTTAAACGCCCCTTTCACATAATTTGGTGTCCCAGGTTAAAGTTTATGTTGATTGTTATTAATGCATTTAGACTCAAGAGTGAGGAACTAACCAGCCACATATTTGGGTCTTGGATTGACCAACGTCAGATGATTACCGAAGTCTAGCTGATGTCGTTTATGACGAGGTTTATTGAATAGAAGGCTTATTATGTGTTGAAATGCAAAACTCTGCCCAGCGGAAAGGAAAAGGCAAAAACGTTTCAAATATAGAAAGGAGTTTAGCCAAGGCTTTCGCTCTAAAAGATCTTTTGTTATTAGTTGGTCTTGGAAGGGGGGGGGGGGGGGAGGGGGCGGTCAGGGGGACGTTAAACTACCCCTCATTAGTATCACAGTGGATGAAAACGCTCAACTTGCGAAGTTTTATATTACAAGGGAAAAGCCATTGTATCTTTTCTTAAAAAATTTCAATTGTTACAATTTAACGTTAATTAAAACTTTTAATTGCTTAATTCCTTTTAATAGATTTACTAAACTTTATTAATTTATTTACAGATTTTACACATTTTAAGGTTATATGCATTACAGACACAATTAATCGTGGTTCTCATGCTTGCCATTATTAAAGGTGTTGATAGATACTAGCTCTGAAAATACTTTTTAACAATGTAAACAATAAACGGAACTTAAATTTCAATAATAGGCACACTTTTAATTTGGTATCCGATGTATAATAGGGGCCTATGTCTAATGTGACGTTTATAATACCTCGAGCAGCACGTTTTCTGTTAGATTAAAAATACAAATACAAAACTTAACGAAATCATTAATTAAAGTGCGATTTAATGGAACTTTTATTCTCGTTCCCCCGTAAGTACCTTGAACAGGGAAATGCATGAAACGAAGTAGGTCATAAAACATGTACTCTTAGTGTACAAATAACGACAGTAGTTACTCCTTGTCTTACAGCTCATACGTGCTTAGCTTGTTGCATCAGCTGTTGTGCTTACGGGGAAGCATTGTCACGGTTTTCATTAGTCAAATCGTAAATGGCTAAATGCTATTTTAAGTCGTAGAACTATTTAGATTAGCTAGTTTCCACATGAACGCGTAAGACTAAGTTTTATCATATTCACAATTCATACCATCATAATCCTTTTTTAAAGGATGTACTAACTTTGATATTACAGTTGCTTATGTAACATATAGTCTGCGCAAACACAAAAGGTTAAAAAAATTACAGCAAATTTATTAAAAGTATACAATAATTTTAAACTTATTATTGAAATACAATAGTAGGATATTATAAAATGTAGTTATACACCCAAGAAGGAAATTTATACAAAAACAATTTACTGTATTAACTATGTCTCCATCTTTGGCATTCTTTGTGAATTAAAGCAACCCGTAACCACTACATAAAATAGAATGCAAATATCTAACAATGTTTTTCGTTCAATTGGAATGTCATTGTTCCATATATAATAAGCGTATAGGTTGAACCCTAAAAATAGTACGTTTCCATCTCTTGTTTCAAACACACAATTACCATTCCAACTAGTTACCGTACAACGGGTATCATACAAAGTTGGGGGGATTTGTATTCCTCCATGTAAGCGGTAAACTTAGTGACTAGCTTCAGAGATTGTGATGTACAGATGAGAGAACATGACATAACGTGTTCGTTTGAAACAAGGGCGGGGGGGGGGGGGGGGGAGGATACAAGTGATACTGACAAGCCATGTGAGCTCCAGCTTCCTAGACCAGCCGGAAGCTCTTACTAGTCAGGATGTACAGCCTTCCACATAAAAGAGACTCACCAAGCAGAACCTAACCACTCTTCCATGTTCACTCACAACAAATTCAAAGAAAGAAATATTGATTTAACGTTTTCAAAAGTCATTACATCTAGTATTTTTTTCGTTTATGAACCATTAAGACAAAAGTACGATATTGTTATTACGCTCTGAAAATTTTTGTTGAACATGACTGTACTTAATGATTTCTAAGATCGCTAATACACGGCAAAACTTGTAATGCAAACTTTGAGTTAGCTCGACTTGTATTCTAAGACCTTACAAGCTTTACAAGCTAGCGCTGAGGGAAGTTGCTAAAACACACATGAAGTAGCCAGCAAATTCTTTCTCGAGATCTCCATTAAATGTTTAGGTAGAAAGTTTGGGGAATTCTCGTTGGAACAATAAAATGTTTGATTATTTTTACGAGCCATTTCTAGAGTAATATTTGGGTTGTTGATTAAGTAATGGATTGTGTAAACAGAGCAATTCTCTCAGATGCGTACTGGACATGCAAGTCTATGCTACGAATACAGCAGAGATGGGTAACCCTCATTTCATCGTGTGTGGCAGTAACTCTTGGCTCATACATCAATTACGCTATGAACAAAGCATTGGCAAGTTAATGCAGCCTTTCCACTAGATAATAGACCTGAATACGAGCTTGCAGGAGGAGGATTTCAAAATAGAAACGTATTTTTTTCATAACAATATTTTTAAAACGTATTTTGCACCACTCATCATAGGATAGCTTAGTGCAGGTTGTGCCTTTCGTTTCTCTTACAAAACACCTAATCAAGAAAAGAACGCAGAATATCAAAGGAAATATAAACACAAAAAACTAACAAATTATTGTGCATGAAAAGTAAGAATAATATACCTAGGAAAATTTCAAAATTTGAATATCATCCAATATCGAAATTCAGTTTTATAAGGAAACAAGCTACTGAGATTTATAGCTAGAACTCCTTTAAATAAATTTACTGAACAAAAGATCATTAAAAACCTCATGGCAGATTTATTGCACGAATCTTCTGAAAATCTTAAGATAACTTTCTAAACTTTTGATATGTAAAACCAAAGCTTCTTCAGTGAAAAACTTCACGTTACGAAAGTTCAGGCTTAATTCATAGCTGGTCCAAAACGTCAGATATTTTCAATTTTTTTTTTAAGCTTTTCTCTTAGTTTTTCCCTGCAATCTATGGTCAAGGCACAAAAGGGCCAACAAGGGTATTGTAATTGAGATAATTGGCAATTAAGCATCTTCGAAGAATTATAATAATTAAAATGTAAATAATCGTAATCGATATATTTCATGCAAATGTATTCACAGTTTAAGTATCCTAGTTCAGAGGCATATAAAACGCTTGTAAAGCACGCAAAAAAGATGATAAAATCCATTGATAACTACAAAGTAACAAAGTAACAGGTACTTTTACCCAACCCATCTTAAAATGTGCAGCATTGGGCCTACAATGACCCCTATCATACTGGTAACAGAACAGTTACAAAGAAAGAAATTACTCCTTTCCAGGAAGTATAACTCCATGCTAAGGCCGAAAGTAACTAGACGGGTTTAGCGTGATGACTTGTCGGTTAAACCGTTCATTTGATTAAACCTACGACATGCAAGTAAATCTCTAACACAACACGCTACGTCTGAACTGAACTAACAGAAGTTTGGCAACATTGTTGCTTATTCTCCCGAATGTTCTCCATGTTGTTTGTTTGCGGAGACATCGCACCATGTCACGCACAATGTCCGGGCGTAACGGAAGATGGCTGTGTGTGCATTGCATGATGGGAGGAAGTGACGGTTACACCGCACACGCACGCACGCATGGTGGATAAGAGAGTTGATGACGTGGTTTGTATTTCTTTTCACAATTGTGACATAAAAATGATACAATTCTGATAGAAACACAACCACCGTGAGTGGTTTATTCTGTAAGTAGTATTTTGTATATTTTTTTTATGGTAACTGTTCACTGCAACAGACCTACCCCCGTCCGTCACGTGCAGCGCTCAAGCGTGAGTCACGCGTGCAGTGTCACGCGCCAACCCACGTTCACTGCGACAGATCTACCCCCGTCCGTCACGTGCAGCGCCCAGGCGTGACTCACGCGTGCAGTGTCACGCGCCAGCCCACGTTCACTGCGACAGACCTACCCCCGTCCGTCAGCCCCCTCCCCCCCCCCTCCCCTTCAGCACAGACCTGAGGTCACAACCGCCAGAATATTGTACTGGGAGCGAGTTTACACAAGTTTTCAGTTCGGAGTCAAATAACTTGGCTACGCAGCGACGGAGGGATGGGGCATGCGACACTATACAGAGAAGTTGTAAAATATTGACAAAGGCGGAAAGCGAATAACTATTTCGGACCATGGAAGTTAAATTAGCTTCCAAATGAAATAAACTTTGGGCTTGTACTGTGCTGTGTAGTTGGTGGGAATTATGAGCTTCGTACGTCTTGACTCTCAAGTACCTCTCTCCCTACACAGAACTACATTCTACAGTCTACAGTCACAGCATGACGAGAATATTATTACATTGAATCTTGTATCAAATGACACCATTTTTATGCAATATATTTTTAAGTCTAGAAAGTTTTTAGTCTAAACGATAAAACGTTAGCCTCTAATTTGGGGGAACCGTCCGCAGTAGCTCATGCAGTTAGGGCGCAGCCGCAGGCCTGAGCGTATTCCACTTCAGAACGCGGGTTTGATACCGCATAAGTTGCTCGTCATCTTCAACTATCCCCTCCCCCTCATCGTCTCGAAAGCTTGATTGCAATAATAGAGATGGAAAACTACATGAATCATCATCAAATAATTTTGAAGGTAACACGTTCAATACCAGATACCGGTAATCATGATTGAAGGTATTTAATTAATAGTGCTAGCAAGTGGGAGACCTCGGTTCGATTCCTAGAGGGGTTGGTTTTTAAAGTTTTGTCTTATGTACTATATATAAGTGTTAAAAAGGAATTATACCGTCGAAAAAATGGTCCAATTATGTATAAATCATAACTAATAATGTATTAAATGTATATATAATATCATAGTAAATAGAGAACACGGACATTAACAAGATTGAGCTAATTTGGGCCTACGTGAATCCGGCTCTGCCCCCTGTATAATTGTAACTGCGTAACACGAAGAGTAAAGAGCGAAACCGTTTAACAGCAGCAGCCCTGCGTAGCCAACATATTCAAACGAGGAGTTGTAAACCATTGTAAAATTCATCTAGGACGTTGAAAACCTCCAACAAGGTTTCGCCACCAACCAACCTGTACTGCAAGCCGACAATTTAAATCGTAAAATCAAGTGAACAAATCTGTTGAACATGCTATGAATTCCAGCCGACAATGTCTGCGCGGTTCTCTCGGGCAGGGTAATTTGCACACGGATTTATACCGCTGAATGGATCGCTGCCATTTGCAAACACCGGCGTGACGTCATGCCGATATAATTTATACACACGTCCGTTATAAATCTACGTCGAAGTGTTCGTCGCTCCTTTATAAAGAATTCCAGTCGTGACATGAAACGAGAGTGCGGTGTAGACGCGGTCGATTAGGAGCCACGGTTTATGCGTTGCAGTTCGAATCCTGCCTGGGCAACGGTCACGCAACACCCGTTGTACCATTAACCACCCACTGTACAATGGATACATGTGTATTCTTAATTTCATTTAATATTTCTTGTGTCTCTGTGTAGGCGTTCTTCAAGAGCCCCTTCAACTATGAAATATTTTCCTGTGGCGGTTTCGGAAGTCGAGGTATACTTGAGCTCTCTCCCGTGAAGAAGCCAGGAGGGCCCTCGAAACCGAGTCTGCCCCACATCTCATTTGCAAACCTCTAATTGAAGACCTCGTTTGCACTTGTGAGTGCTGAGCGCTTGTTTAGGGGATGAAAGTAAGGGTTGTTCACTAATCACGGGTGGACGCGTTTCCTGCTACATTTAGACATTGTCTCTTATAGGCACCTCCGACCAGGGCTACCGTAGACATTATATCCGTGTCCCTGATGAGAGAATTGATCAATTGACTATGATGATTTATGTTTATCAAACCGCTTTTACCCCTTTAGAGTAAATTGCAAAGTCAAAAGTATTTAAACACTTTAAAAATGTTATCATACGAGATTTTCTTAGTTTGACGCTCCCCTGCCGCTCCCTTGCATCGCTATGTGACCACCCCTTACCCCCGTGACAACCCGACAATCATACCATACTTATCCTTTCATATTATATGATCTATAATCAGTCATATTTGTTATCCTGGGCGGTGGTCACATAAGTAGGGGGGAAAGCTTTTAAACTATGTAAAACTTAAAATATCTGCACTGTTCATTTAATAATAACATAATTATCCATCATTGTATGAAATGATAATGACTGGAAACTTGAGCTCAGATTTGTTAACTAAGTCTGCACCCTGAATCCATCGCATTATTCTCAAAGCTGGTAAGAATATTCCCACTCAACTTTGTCTGTACTGCCGTGTGAATGGGATTCTTCTTCACTAATTAATTCAAAGAAATAACAATTTCATCTCAAACATTGCTTTGTTAGTCGAAAAGACTTATTCAAGTTTTTGTCTTCCTTTTAAAATGTAAATGAAAAGCAAATCACCCCAAAACGACTTTGTTTGCAACCGCTAATGAAGACGAATTATAGTTTCGCTCGGAAAATAAAGGCAGCTTTAATTCTCTTTCTATTGAAATGTTAAGTTTATGAGCTTATCACACATTCTCGCTACTTATAACATGTACTTCAACAATACAGCCCTTGCGTTGTTTATTAGTAACCAAACAATGAGAAATATATGCAATGGGGTCCACGTGAAACCAAGCACAGAATGTGTTCCGAGAGCAACAAACAAATTAATTGCTATAGGTGGACCGCATTGTTGTATACGAACAAACTTTCATTGGAATTACCCGCTGGAGCGCGGCAGCAATACCAATATAAAGGACTCATTGTTAGCATAACAATAGTCCTTCAAAGCTATAGAAATTTTTGGAAGTGATATTTGAATATTTATAAAGATGAGTGAATTAATGGATTTTGAAAGTGTATTAGTGTAGAACAGTTATTGAATGAACGATAGACTCATAGGAATGGCTGTTATAGGGTGCACACAAGCTTTACATGAGGTGTCCTTCTGCAGCTAACTAGGTATGAAGACTTTTATAAAGGATTGGTCGAGGTATAAATTTACCCCATAATTCTTTATGGCTGAGGAAACTTTCCAAAACCCTTCAGTCCGTATTTCCGTTGACCGCAATCGAATCGGTTACCTACCGAACTAGTGTCTCATTTTCCCACTGAACCACTTGATAGGTAAGAAAATGATGCACCTGATTTATCAAGCACAATAAAGTTCGTTCAGTTCCGGAAAGCAAGTTGTAAAAAAATACTAAAATTTGATATTATTTTATTTTATTACGTCCGTACGACATGTGGTATATGAATGATGTCTATTATTGATGTTTATTGGTTGCTTGCTGCATGCTATGCTATGCTATGCTATAACCCTAGAGTTTAGATGGTGGTTCTAGGATGATTTTTAAAGAAGTGTCTTACGCTATTATGATAAACTCGCCCCAAGACTACCTTACAGATGCTTTTCTCACAGGCAAGGTGCTCGTAGCCAACCAGCGAAACGCCCGAGACAACTCCACGTAAATACTGACCACTGATTGACTGCGAGTGGGGCGGGTTCCTCGACTGTGACGAAAGTATGAGAAAGGTAGCTGTACGGCCGCTTTAGTACGCTAAGTGATGCAAGGTAAAAAAACAGCTCTACTGGGAATTGAACCCAGGTCTCCGCTCTTCAATAATATCGAACCTGCTGTGACGTCATGCGGTTAGGCCGACAAACGACCAAATCGATTTTGTCGCATTCCAATTCTATAGCAAGTAATACAAAAATTCAAAGTAGCAATTGATGCGCAAATCTAATAAAGTTTGTGTGGAAGATGCGCTGTAGTAGAGAGTTATTTTCACATTGTGGCAAGCTAGAATTCAATTTTAGCTATACAATTTCTCCCTTCTATGTAACCGTGAGCATGCGCTTCACAAACGCATTTATTTGCTCTGTAGCAGATACATTTATCCGAGTAGCACGACCAACAATATGTATTGAAGGATCGACGATGGAAATCTGACACTAAATAGCCTCCAGTCCATGACGGTGATATTTGCGCTTTAGCTAGGTCTCAATTTTAGTAATTATTCTGATCGAGACAATGAGTAGGTGACATTTGACGACTAAAAAGCCACATGACATCCATGTCCTGGCCAGGATTCGAGCAGGATGAACAGGAAACCGTGGTTTACCAGAGCAACGCGTAACTGCACACGGGCGAGCGTCACAAATCATATCACCAACCCTTGCACACGTGTGCGTTACTATCATTGGCGAGCATGCACACAGTGCAGTCCGTTCAATAAAACATGTATTGTTTTTTGTCTTTACAAAAGTTTTTCAATCAATGTTTCAACACCGAAATTATTAACTCCCCCCCAATGATTTTTCAGGATGATTCTAATAAAATAATGTGTTGTCTACAAAATGGACACGTATGCAAAATTTGTAGACAATCGGTACGATAAAAGTGGGTGGAAAAGTGAATGAAAAAGTTGACGACAGAGATAGTGACAGCAAAATTATGTAAACACGACTACTACAAGACCAGTATCTTCTAAACTCTAATGTCGAGCGTTTGTGTCTGAGCCCTCACTAGGTAAGAACGAGAGATAGACGTCCCTGACCCAGGACTAGGATATGCTATTATTAGTAACAATCACCGCGACAATAATAATAATTGTTCGTAGGAATACCTGTTACAGGGTGCAGACCAGCCGTCCACAATGTCCGATGGCTGTTAGTAGGACCCAATCCCAGCATTCCCCTTTACGACTGAGGGAAACCTCGGAAAAAACCTTCAGTAAGGATTGCCGTTGGCCGGAATCAAACCGGCGACGTCCCGAATTAGAGTCTCGCGTCCTATTACTGAGCTACCTCTATCGGTTTCACCGCGATGCGACGATTTGAGCGTGGAATGTGTTCGCACTCGTACGTATGTAGTGACTTGATCACGTGACTCCGACCCGGTGACTGCATTGAGTCATCAGGCGCTCGGACTTTGCAGTCAGCGTCCAGGTATGTTGTAGGGTTGGAGGGGCGGGCTTGTAGAAAGGATGCATCACCACGCTAGACCAGTCTTGAACGAGGTCGTCTTGAGATCGTACGCATGTACGCGTCGTCTAGGTCGATAGCAACAACCAATTAGACCTCTAACACATGTGTTGCGTGTACTGTTTAGCCGTAAAGTGTTGAGTGTAATATTGCGTGGTAGATGTTTTACGTCACCCAGGTTGTCGCACGGATTATGGTGAGTGCTGATTGGTGGTGGGATTGTAGGAAACGCGCATTGCGAACCACGTTGCCATCGAACAACGTGACTGAAAGTGAAAACCGACCTTCACTGGTAGCGAACCCTGGTCTCCCAGTTGCCCTGACCACATAAGCTAGTTGATGCATTTACATATGTAGCACGTGTACTGTATAATATCTGTACGGAGGGGACAGAAATGTGGCGATTATTGCCTTTGAATTGTACAACCTCAAATATTAATGTAATCATCGTGAAACAGGATCCCCCCCCCTCCACCGACCCACAGAACATGTTTCAATACTAATCCAATCTTCTACTAATCATTCAAAAATACAATTAATTGGTTTACGTAATTAATATCCGCTTAAGACTGCTGAAGTCAGAGCTAAACAAGCTTGAGACTTCAGACACTTCAAGTGTTTCTGTTCATATATTTAAAACAATTTTTACAAATCAAAATTGTGGGTAGTAGATACATTAGCTAGTTGTTATCAGCGTATGCAGATAACGTGAAACAATATATGAAAACTTCTCTACGATTGAATTAAATCCGATGATTCAGATATATTATTGTATTATCATAATAAATCCAAATATAATGAGTTTTGAAAATATAACTTGTCGTTATCAATACACGCTGATAATATCTAGCTGGTGTCTCTACCCAAAATTTTGATTTTAAAGGTTGTTTTAAAGATACGGAAAGAAAATCTTCAACTCTCAAGTCTTTTAGATCTGACTTTTACGCAGACCCTGTAATACGTGATACTCTAATTCGGGAGGTCACCGGCTCGATTCCGGCCACCAGTAATCACGACTTAATATTTCAGGCGTTTTCCTCAGTCATAGAGCAAATGCTGAGATTGAAGCAATGAGTCGTTCCCACGTATACTCAGGTTGCCTGTGTGTGAAACGGTGTTCACGGTAAACTCCCGGAAACTGAAAGTGGCCCTGGATTCGAGTTCCAATCGGAGTTGCTTTTTATTTCTGGATTTCACAATACGTAATTAAACTACAACCGAAAGAGTAGTTATCTATTTATTCATTCTAAGAAATGAACATGTAAGCAATGTGCGCAAACGATTTAAAAAACAATTAGCAGGCGTAGTTAATGTGGCGTAGTAAAAATGTTTACGCCAAGTGGAAATGCTCACTCTTTGTTGAAGAGAATCTATAAATGAAACTTGTCATTGTCCATCAATATTGACAAAACCGAATCGTTCAAAATGTTGTCGTTCTTCCTTCTAAATATTTACCGAACAAAAATATACATTTCTATGAAACCACTGGACAAGAGTCGATGTAAATATTCATATCTAGTGGTTCCTACGTTTTACCCAAGGATTGTTCAAACAATGCAAAGCAATCAAGTAAATGTATCTCGATGTCAGACGGAACATTTGCTCAAACCAAGTTGAAAATACCAAAATAAGGTCGAACAAGTTTCAGTTCAAAATCAAATTTTTGTTAACTTTTTTGTTTTATACTCTAGTCGGTTTGAAAACAAGAAACTCTCGTAACTTAGCGAGGCAATGAACACTGAAGTAGTGACGTGGCCCCGTGTGTTGGTCTTATCACCAATCATACCATATTTCTCAATATATTTCGTGATATACTAACTGACTAACTATACTAACAGGGTTGGTATTCACAAAGTATGGCCTATGCAATGACCTATGCCATCTTATGCCGCCAAGTGTCCCTAACAGTGATGATTAAGCCAATTTCTAGTCTTAATTAAAGCTTCCATCGGCAAACGTTGGACCGGATAGACAAACATGCAAAGTTTGTAATATATCCGTCTAAAATAAAACTAACCTTACTCCAGTAAAAATATAACGATGAAGGGAAAGTTAGAGCCCAGGCAAATGCGAAGGCGGTTCCAGAGCCCTGAGACATGTTACTGTAATAGCAGACTCAACAATAGGTTTTAGTTAAGTTAGTTATTTTCATAGAACTAATATGACCATCTTCAGACTTTATGTGGTAGTTAGAAACTTGTGATTCGGATTCTTGTTTTAAAATGGTCGCATATCCACGCACAGCGTCTCCTACTTAGTTCGAAGAAAACCACGAACCGTGCGTGTGGTTATTATGTATGTTTATTCTGACGGCCTGCAATCATTTTGGCTCGTTTCCGTGAAATGAATGAAGTAACTTGTAAATTTATTTTTTGAAAATTCTGTAATGAGTAGTTTGTTATATTTCGTTATCGATAATATCGCAAACAATTTTGACAGCATAACAAGCATTCGATTCTTCGAAACTGTATTCGTTTTAACACCAAATAGTTTGAAGGAAATCACACACATACACACGTTAAAATGGAACAAATATTATATAATTTCCGTTGTTATCTTCGACACTGCTTTTACATTACCACGCAAGGGAGATTACTAAAAATGTTGTGTTTTTAGGTGAAAAACCTTTCCAACTCATATCATCAATTGAAATCTCCAGTTATTCCAATTTAGGAAAAAGAAGCATTAAACGCGCACGCCATGTGTGTGTGTGTTGCGTTGCCCCGCCCACAATACAGGGGTGCGTTACTCAATGCGTATCGGCTTTACTACAAACAGAGGCTCTGATATCGCTACAACGAATCAGACCGATTTGGTGTAAGGGTTTCCCTAAATTTCAGTTGTAAAGTGACAGAGCCTCTTTGCTGGGTCGTGCGGGCGAACCGTTCAAGCACAACACAACGTGTGGGGGGGGGGGGGGCACATAGCATTGACCTAGGAATGGTGGCCGGTTCGTCCACAATCATTTATTAAGCTATTTATTTATTTATGATTCTAAAGAGATACATGGTGCATCGGTGTTATTTTGGTAAATGAAATAGCTCAAATTACTAAAGGGAATTAGTCTTACATACCCGATCTCAAAGCATAAATAAATACAAGCTAGCGGTTCCAGTTAACCGTGTTTTTCCTCTGATAAATGAATATATTTGTATTATTTAGAACCCTATATTGGCAACGATTCTAAATGTGACGATGAGTGGTTGGCATGTGAATATAAAATAAGCGCCATATAACATTCATTCCCCAGCCAGGATTTGAAACTGTAACGAAGGAACTGTGGATTAATAGACCAACACCTACGTAGTTGACCCCGGCTACATTCTATTGGCTACCTATATGTGGGGTACCTTAAGGTTAAGCTTGCGAAGGTATTTTGAAGTCTCTTTATCACGTACTTTGGTACTCCGCACGGTTTGGACCTCTCGTTTGTTTGGATAATCTCGTGGTTGATATTTGAAATAATTTGGGCTTTACGTTAGAATCAATCCAAATAAGCTAATGATATAAGATTAAAAGTTCTCTAATTATTTAATAACACACTATGAAACTCATTTGAAACTTAATAATATATATATATATATATATATATATATATATATATATATATATATATTGCAATGGAACTTTATTTTATCTTATCTTTGTTATGATTCTCCATACCAAAACTCAAACCTTGATGATTCTACATTGTAGCCTTGACGAAATCAATGAAACACGTCAAGTTATGTATTCAGTAGAGGCCCGCGTAGGTTTATTTGACTTCATGTGGTTACTTGTATTCATGAACGAAATAGAACAGTATAGTGTCTAACTTGGGTTTTACAAGTGAATGTACACAAGATTAAATTATGTACTATTTCGAGAGATCGTTATTTGTCAACAGAATGTCGAGAAATAGTTTGACTCAACCTTCGCTATAGCGCACAGTACGAAACAAAATAGTTTCGTTATCGCTCGTGTGCACGCCTGCATGTGAGGGTCTACGTGTGTATATATATATGCACTACAACTACAACAGCCACCTTAAAAAACTAATGCTTTAAGATTTATGTAAACATATAAATATACATTATTGTATGGTTACAATTTTTTACATTTTTAATTCTAATATTATTCAATACAGTTGGCAGTGTGTTAAAAATGCTTTTAACAAATTAAAGTTTGACTTAAACTACTTCTTTATACGTCTTGGTGTGGTGGATATTAATGACTTTTCAGGAACTCGCATAAATTTCACTTTTTAAAGAAGTTTTCACATTTCATAACCTTTTACGTTGCTACAACATCGCCATATACACACTTATCAACTATAACACCACGCAATAGATTTAAAAAGGAGTAATTTCAGTAAAAATCTTTACCGAGTCGTCCACCATTTGCATGTTTTGTTTTCTACAGCGAGAATATCAGAGATTGTTAAAAATTGTCTCGTGTAACGATGCATTGATAGGAGTGCTGACGGAAATTTGATATTTTTTCAGAGATATAGGTGGCTTCGAGCTCTGCGGTAAACAGTATATTGAGGACGTGAATCAACATAATATACAGCGTACAAACACTCAATTAGTTATGAAATCCAGAAATTAAAAAACCAACCACGACTGGGAATTAACATCTATGAAATGTTTGGCGTTCTCTACGCCATTCATTTTTAAATAGTGCCCCGTCCCGCAAACGAATGTTTCCCTACAAAATGTATCACACTCTAGAACTGAACGGAACTCATGCTTATAATGTTTAACGTATTTCAAACTTTGATTGTGACGGCTTGTTTCAATAAATCTGATACGAAATAAAGCAGTGAGTCCAATCACACAAAGGTTATCAGTTCAATAATTGGCAACTTTAAATTATTTTCCCGACTTTTCTCTTGTATTGATGAAGACCAATATCTGTGTTCAACCAATATCACGCCAGTAGGTTGTTACGGCAAACCAATAAATTAACTCAATCAACACAATGAGATTAAAGCGAGCGCTGTTGGGTTAAGCTAATTCACAACAATCCCGTTGGGACGAGGTTTCATAGCCATCCAACGCGTTGCTCACACATCATTCAGCTAAGCCAGCCTTTAAAAATAGTTGATAGATTGTTCACAAACGATCGACTAGAGTTTTTGCTAAACGAACATGGATGTAGTGAATTGTCTAACAACGATTTGGGTTGTAAAAATTTGGTTTTAAAAACATTTACAGTAGCCTTATGTGGAAACTTACTTCCAATGCGTTCATATAAAACAGGAGTATTATTACTGGTGTTTAGGCATTGTAAGAAACCTCACATACAGTATGGATATGTGCGATATCTTTCGTCATCCCATTTCCTGAATAAGACAACTACGTTAAAGTTATTATAAACCTTTGTGGGCTCAGCTCTGCCTGTCGTAAGAGGTGCGCACAACGCCGACGCTCTATAATCTCGACCTTCAACAACAGTTATCAATAATCTTGACAAACTCTCAAACAATCTCTAACTGAAAATAAACTCTTTCGCGGTTTCCCTACCTCTCCATTTTAAGGCCAGGCCAAACTTCGCAGGCATTTTTTAAGCTTCCAAAGTCAATTAAAGTACTTACCCGGAATAAATTCGAACATTCCCCCGTCAGTGAAGCAGTCAGAAGTTAATTAGTTTATGGAGCTATGCAAAGAATGCAATTCATTGCTACCTTGGTTGTCGGGTGGCTTGGTGTGTGCGCGGGGGGGGGGGGGGGAGAAGCCACGTTACGATACGCAAATCGAATTAGACTAAGGTAATTGTTTCTAAACCATCTCGGTTCCTGCGCTTGTGTCAGTCGAGGAGGGGGAGAGGGTCATGCATATTTGAACGCAACCAAAGTTCAACGCACAAAAACTCACTCCTCTAGCTATGAGTCATTAATTGAGCCGTCATAAGTTAAACTCTTTACCAATTATCTGCTTTTTAAACTTGACAACCGCACCTTTTATAAGCCACTAGGTTAACCCTGTAGTGTGTGCTAGGAATAATTACACACTCATGCGTGTTCGTGTGTGTTCTAGTTGTTTCCATGCGTGTTTCCATGTGATACGTGCTGAGTGTTGTGGCTACGTGATGCGTGCTGAGTGTTGTGTCTACGTGATGCGTGAACGTTGTTAATCCTAAAACACCAGTTACGCCGAAAGATTTCCCGAAGATATAACTCGAAAGTGTTAAAGTTAGATCTCCTATGCTCGGTTTAACATAGCACAAGCTTATATACCACATAGGTTGGGATGGGATCACGGGGTAATATGTGTGCGACAAGTATTCGCAACTTTGTATTTACTTACCTAAGCCACTTCAACAGTAAATCTAAACTAAACGCTAAACCGCTGTAAACCTCAGACGAGCAGATCTAACAAAATGTGAACTCGCTTCAGTTTATGGTAATTTTATAGGTTTTTTAAGACCTATACCGCTTTAACAGTAACTTTAAACGTAACCTCCAGAAACTGATCTAAATCTACTCGACAGTCGAGTAACTTCAGCCATCATCAACTTCCAATATTCCGATTAGCAAACATCTAAAGTATTCGGATACAGTCGGGTGAGATTAGAGTTGCGTGAACTTTGAGAAAACCTACCTGGGTATGCGTCAAGGTCAAAACAACTTTCACTTTGAACCACCTTATTACCCATTACTACATCGAGGTTACAACCCCTTTTTGTCGATAAGAACTCTAAACAAAAGATCACGCTATTAAACTTAAGGAAACAGTCCTATAATCACCAATAATGGATCAATTATTCATAGATTGTAATATGGCAAATTATAAAAGAGTTGGTTTTATCTTCCGTTAAACTCAACACAATTCTTTACCAACCAGCTAGCATTAAAAACATCACCATCAGTTATAGATAATTATTGCTGGTGGTGAGAAAGTTGTTTGAATGAGTGAGCGTCTTCTTGCATGAGTAGCCTATGTGTAGTACTGGTACAGCGTTGCATGGGTACTTCACACCCCAGGAACTCAGTAACCCAAGAAAAGTAGTTATATCCATGAGGATAATAAATAATAAATACGTTCGGAGCTTTACGTCTCGTATTGTGTCGGCGACGCTAATCGAGACGATGAGCGGGTGATATGAGGAAATGAAAACACACCGCGGAAGTCCAGTCCACGCCCTAGACATGATTAGAACCTAATGTAGAAACCACGATGTACCAAACCATGACTAGTACGCTGTGTTACTAAATAATTATTATTTCGTTACCTATTTGCAACATTCTTATTTTTAATTCATTCCTGGATGTTCTAGTTTTCCGCTGTTGATCCTATTCATTTCCGGCATGGTATACGAGTTGCTACTGAAGCTTATTGGGATGTAGGAAAAGTTGATGAGCAATGTCCGAGAGCTGTTTGTAGCACACTAATCCAAAGTATGTACTTATGACTGAGGACAACGTCTAAACAAAACTACATTCAGTCATGGTTTCTGGAAGGCGGAAGAGAGAGCGTAGAGAGAGCAAGAGAGAGAGAGAGAGAGAGAGAGAGAGAGCCTCGCGCAGGTGGTTCTGAATGAGGTCTGACCCCTACTTACTAAGTCCGAGTCACGGGGATCAATGTGAAGAGGTAATCGATATAAGTTATTTCCCTCCGCTTATTCATAACAAACTCCTTCCCAAGTTCCTGTTATGAATAGTAGAATCACTAATGCATGGTTCGACTATTTTGTTTTCTTTTCATAAAAGTCAGAAGTCAAATCAAATAAACGTATTGTACTTCCGATAACCTGGCGTAGACATCGAAGTAACGTTGTGTCAGACTAGGAAGGTAGACAATATGCTATTGCTTTTACACACAATGTCACGAGTTATTTCGGGGTTTCCTTTATTTTCTTAAACAAATCGTATTCATTCATGTAAATGTATTCTACGAAAGTGGCAATATAACTAGCTAGAGAGAAGATCAATCCTTGTAGTTCAGTTGTTTGATTTCTATAGAAGGATATAATTATGGGCAAACACATATTACATGTCTTACGTGGCAAACATGATTCGATTAATAAATTTCCCTTCATAAATACCATATCACACAATCCATATGTGGTGTTTTCAGTATTAACACCGTATCCATCCACCTATTCTTAACATCTCGAAAAATATGTTTACAGTTGTTGTATTATGATTTCCTCTCTACCCCTTTCTCGTTCTCTAATTTCCAGGCGTAATAATTAGTGTGAGTGGTACAGACATAAACAACGTGTTTTGGACCAGTATTTGCACTGCTCTCAAAGAATTTTACTAATCCAACATTGTAAATATTTATATCAAAGTTCTTGAAGCGCGTATGACAACGATATATGCGTACGTACAGTTCGCATTGTTGACTTGACAAAAGTGGTATATGGCAGAAATTCCCTCAATGAGCTTTAATTATCCAATTCATAGTATTGACGTCATCTTAACTATTTAGTTCCTTCTAATCAGGACATAATCAAGTTGTATGAGCATATTTATAAATATAGCGCATTGGTCTATTCTATAGTAAGTAGTTTTTAATTTATACTTGAATACTCAAAAAATATGTGACGAATATTATTACTTTAGAATACAAAAGGATATAGTTAAATATTACTACCGTCCAGGATTCTATTCCTGGTTTAAATTGTTTATTCCTTCTGCAATTTAGTAAAATCTATCCATACATTAAAGGGATCGGCATATCAACCCGGCACACAGTTTATTGTATAGTGTCCTACACTCAAAAACCGTGAGTTGTATAATAAATACCAATTTATTATTTTATTATTATTACAATTGATAAACGAAGTAATATATAAATATTATCCACCGAAGACGTGAAACAAACAAAACAAAAAAAGATAACATTATTTCAACTGGAATCAATACTTAAAAATATATTTTAAAAACACATCATATTAATGGGAGTTGCTGGCTTACCGCAGACAGTTAGTATAAGTATACGTATTAATATGGAGACAAGGATAGAACTGAACCTCGTCCAGTGAGATGTTAGCGTGGGTTAGACTTGGGCCCAGCTTATTGGTGGAGGTGCCGGGTCGGGCCCGCAAACTATTCAACTACACCGAGTAAAACAAATATGGGTTTACGTAGCAGGGTCAGGCTGCACTTAAAACTTCCCTCACTTACTGTCCTTTAACTCACTTGAGCCAATCAGAAGCAGGTGTCGCTGGGTCTCTACTATGGTGCAAAGTTAACTTTCGGGCCGGCCCACAGAAGTGTCCACTGTCCAGTGTCCACTACTGGCCAACATACTACAGGTTATATTGACCATCTATGATCATACACAATGAGGCTTGGAAAAAACAGAGACATTTTATTTTCTAATATTTCACATGTAAATGAAATCATTACGATGAAGTTTAAGAAACAAGAAAAATACATTTTCAGCAACTTGAACAATCTTTATGTAGTAAGGAAAATATATTTTTATGCGTTTAACCCATTCAAAACTAAATACTTGGAGTTGTGGACTTGACACTTAATGCAAAGGCGGGATACATTTCTAATACAATTACCTATTTTTCTACTATCCATGAAGCTAGATTAAGCTTACAAATTCGTCTAATCACATAATATATTTTTTAAATCGCTTCCAACTGATACGAACATATTAGATAATAGCACTTATTTTTGTTAACAATGAAAGCTAACACTCCAAATAGGCTGGCTTTTATTATGTCTGAGCAATCTGACGGTGCTCGAGGCGTTCTTTTATTGACTCATCATACGGTGTCAATTTTATTACCTAGCAGAGCAAAGCAGAGAAAGATCGGCTTTCCAGGGGCGATCTTGCAGATTTGCGCAGCTCTTTCATAATTGTATTACAGTCAGAATAATAACTTACACTTACAATCTTAGTCTTATAAAGCAAACATAACCGCTAAGTACTCTTGTACCGAATGAAACCCCCCCTCACACGAACATCTTTAGCTCCATGTAGAATTATGTTTACCGTTTTGTTATTAATCGCACGATCGATACGCAAATACCCCCATTCCTTTCAGTGCATTGTTATATTCTAACTGATCCACTTCTCCTTAGAGAGCTGAGAACGTAGCTTTAGCATTGTGTGTGTTTGTCTCCGGTAGCGCGGGCGCATGCGCAGAGATCGATGCCTCGTGTTTACCCAGTGCGGAGGGGAGGCGCACTCTATAAAACAGCCGGTGATGATCTTACCAACGAACAATAAAGCGTGTGAGAGAGGAGAACGCAACCAAGAGATTGGCGCCTCCATGCTTGAATCTCGGCGCACTCTCATAGTTAATGGAGGGCTGCCAACATGAGATGGATCCATATACCATCGGGCGACGCTTTTGTTAAGAGAGCTTGGGGCATAAAAAAGGATTTTGTGAAAACAGTTCTTGCATGTGTGAAAAAGCGCTGAATAATTCATGGCTTACACGATAGAGAAATTTGGGGTAATATCCACGCACTAGTTGTGATCCCGCTTATATTTGTACTAGATTCACGTGCTACGAGCACTTTTTCGAATATTTTGTGAAAACTATTTTAAATCATACCGCCAAGTCCAACCGTATATGCGTAAATATGTGACAAAATTTTGAGCCCCTAGACTAGAGTATAAGATATGTAAATTGTAAACCATAGATAATTGTCGCTAGAGTGTGGCTGTTTATCGAGAAGTTTCATTTCAATACAAAAAGACATCGATATTTCCAAAAATAAGCAAACTTTAGTTTTCAAGTAAGCATGTCGTTTTTAAGTGAACTATTACGAGATTTTATCTCTTTGTTTATAACAATCGAAGAAGCATATTAAATGGAGTTAAGCTATACATTAAATGACAAATATCAAACAACTGTAAATTGGTTGCGTATTAAGTACGTGAGAGATATTTCAAAGACTTAAGCAGCTTAAGAAAAGAAAATGTCTAGACGCTTCAAAAGCACACAGACAAAAAATGTCTAGTTTATTTTTATTTTACATTTACTTATACACTTTAAGGTTCGTACTTAGTTTCAGTGGACAAAGCATTTTATACCACAACTAAAATTCTTGTAGAGTGATGTTCTACATTACGCTATTGTGTTATATTTCATTACGTGCTTGAGAACGTTCGTCAGCCTTCACCCCTAGCAGACTCTCACAGACTTTGTCAAATACTACACATTCTTGGCTAACGAGATGTTATCGTAAAGTAGCTTCAATATAAAGACGGAAGACTGAGAGTAACACATAACAAAATATTGCAGGAATAGATTCTTGAACCTTTCGTAATATATACTATCAAGGTTTTTTGGGTACAATCGTGTAAAAAGGTGATAATAATAATCGAGATTATCGGGCTTAAGGGGAACGATACCAGATTTAATTGTTAAGTTCTGAAAACTAAACACAGGTTTTATTTATGATGCGCTTCTTGCTTTGAAGGAATCAGTATTAATTTTATAGAAATCACTCATACAGCCAAAGCAACAAGTCACACACATTTATCCATTTTATGTGTCATAACTTTTATTTATAATTCATATTTCATACTCTGCGCAACATTTTTTCATTTATGAATAATTTTAATTCTATCTCATTATTTAAAGGATGAACTGAATGTCACACTTGAAATGATGCCACACATAGTATCGATTTGGAAGAGAACCTGAGTATATTCATTTAACTTAAAACCCTCTAATTAATCTCAACTACATGTACTGTAAGCACATGTAAACAAAACTGCGTGACAAAACCACCGATTTTGAGATAATTACGTAAGTTTCAGGGGCTGTATGTCATTAAAAAAATTACGTTATGTCACACAAAGCATCGATTTGTAAAATAACCTGAGTATATTTACTTAACTTGACTCCTTCTAATTAATCTCAATTACGTCTACTTTTAGAGTATATGAACTTACATGCGTGACATACCACAACTTTTGAGATAATTACGTAAGTTTCAAGAGCTGTCTGTCATTCAAAAAGTACGTAACGTCACACATAGTATCGATTTGGAAGAGAACCTGAGTATATTCATTTAAGTTGATACCCTCTAAATAATTTCAACTACATGTTCTGTAAGCACATGTTAACAAACCTGCGTGACATACCGCCTACTATGCTAGAGGGTTGCTATGTTAGACACCCCTGTATGCAGCGTATTGTAAATGTATAAGCTTTCTGTTCATCGCCTACTATGCTAGAGGGTAGCTATGCCCCAAGGCTCTGTATTCCCAACACTTTCTTCCAAGCAGTTTCGTTTCTTTGGCAAATGGGTGTGCGTGTGTTTCTTCGTTTTTGCGTTTCTTTGTTAAATTTTGAAGTGTTTGAATTGTTCCATCGAGCCCTTTCGGTTCTTATGATTAACTTACTATGGTTCAGTCGCTCTGGCACGAAGAAGGGAATAATATTCTCCTTTGAGACGCCATTTCTACGCGGGATAATGCCATTTTATTCTTTCCTCTTGTAATTCCAGCACTTGGGTCGTGAGAATCTCATTTTTGGCTAATCAACGGAGTAGAAGCAAGAAAAGTTGGAACAGGGGTTTAGAGACCTAATGAAAATCATAGCCGTGTATTTAACCCTACTTTATATCGTTACCTCCCAAATTTTAATCCCCGTGTATTTGATTAACTGAAGAATTGCACAGATTTTTGACATTATCGGTCTTTGGATGAACATTTATGAAATCATTTGCATGTAGAATGGAAAAGATCTGTGGTGGACAATGTATGTGGCGTAAAAGTTCCATTCATTAAAAAGCAATTACCATTGATACTACGTTGAACAAGCAATAATATGCCATCAGTTATATGAAACAATTACCGTTGAACAAATCACTGTATACATATCTTTGTTTCTCAATTACAGAAATAACGTTGCATTCAACGGAACAGTTTTCATCATCATTGCATCTCGCATTTCTATAAAGGTTTTCAGAGGAAGCACACTATATTTTTATCTACAGTTAGTTTGAAGAAAAATCTATAATTTACTTGCATGATTGTCAAATACAAGGATGTGAATGTATTTAAATTCCGGAGAGTTTTGAATGGAAAAATTCAATTAGCATCCGTATAAAGACCCATACTGAATGATGATTGAATCGGACCAGACAGCTAACGGTACAAAAGCTTTCATGATAAATTGATAGGTTTTGCTTTCAAAAGCAAAGCTGAATATGAAATGTACTTCCGTTATTTTATTAAACGTTTGTACGGACTTTTTATATTCAACGTGTAAAGTAGCGTATGACAGGGTCCACGATATTCATTCTTAAATTTTGATCAGTGGTAACTTCACTGACGTCATAAAATACATAGATTTAAAACATCGCACAGAATGTAGCAATATGTTTATTTCAATTACTATCCAGAGAGATTTCTCAAAAAAATAATAACCCGTATCTGACCCGCTTTTCACTCCCCCAAGTCTCACAGGTTAATGAAGATATTGTGTTTTCTGGTTTGCGACCTCAGTCTGACTTTCACAGGTTAACGACTTGAAACGACAATGGTTGAAGTGGAATCTTTAATCCTTAAGTAGAGTAAAACTCCCATTAGCATTCTCTAGACAATTAAATTATTTGATGGCCAGCGTGTTTACGGGAAAAAATGAAGTGCACAGAAAATGAAAAGCACAGAATATTTAACTTTCTTTCACCCTCATGTGTAGCTTACAATATCTATACCGTCTACTGAGCTACTTTGTTTGATATGCTTATAATTACTGATGTCTTATTGGCTTCAATGCCTGAAGTTTTATTGAATGTTCCTGCGTGTCGTTTAAAGTAAGGAAAACTACTCCGGCCAAAGTTAAGCAACACCCCACGGCGAGGGCACCCTGGATGGGCAACCGTCTCCCGCTGAGCATTGTAAATGGGATTTTATTATTATTAGCTCATGATATAAGCCATATTTTATCTCACAGACCTTTCATTTTTTGCGTTGTTTTAAATAGCTAAGTAGCCACGGTAAATAATATACTTTATTGATATTCCGCGGCTACCGAACTCTGGGCTCCTTAGTATAATCTTTATTATTTTTGTTTTCCACTACCGCATTTTTCCTCATCCAAACTTGGGACGTTAACCCCGACAATCATCACAGCTCGTTGTCGAGTGAGTAAACATTAGGGAAATGTGGAAATGTTTCGTTTCATTCTTAATTGAAAATCGAATGTTTGGCCTTTATGTTGCGCTTATAGCTGTAATAAAACGTTAAAGCTTAAACATAAAACCGTATATCACTCGATCGAATGATCAAAGGTAGAGTGTTTTACAACACGGTCACTAACGCTTCAAATACACGAGTCCTCGTTTTATTGTTTCCTTAATGTAGCGCATTCCATGATTGACATATTTATATCCGCTCTTTATGGAGATTTTAACGAGTGCAGAAACTACTTAAACACGGCTGCGGTAGAATGTACTTATATGCGACACTCATGGCACACATCCGCGCACTAGAAGCCGTGTCTGACTTGACAACAATGTGCGCGTCATCACTGTTGTTACTTGTTTTTATCATGATATCCCCTTATGTTACACCAATCAGTGTTTCACAATTCTGACGAGTGATGTACTAGTCTCTAGGAAGACATTCAATGGGATATTAATACTCCCGAAGGTCAACGCTAGGCGACAGAAGTACATCAGAGGTCGGACAGAACATGTCAGTCTTGACTTATACCCAGGCACTCACCCGATTATTGTCTTTACTTCATCTAATTTAACTAACAAAGAGTACAGAAGAGTGAGTAAATACGTGTTGCTATGTCCTATCCTTGATTCATGTATGTCAAATACTGTCTTCAAGAGTCAATTTAAATTTACAGTATGCATAATAGGTATATTTTGTCTTCATCGTATGCATTATATGTAACCTCCCCCCCCCCCCCTCACCAGCCCAGCAGTCCAGGACCACCTTGTCCACGTGGTGTTCTGACTGTTAGACATCTATCAACGATTAAAGCATTTAGCACAATATATGTGAACGCATTTGTAGTCGGCGACTCTTGAAATGTGTGGCGACTGCTAAACACATCATGATATCGCCATAAACAAGTTTTAAGCACTTTTAGTCACGAGAGGAAATAATGCGTTTGCCGTGCGCTGTTCGAATTTGCTTTGGTTTGTATAATAAAAGTTATCTCGCGATCAAAAAGGCATTATTCGACCGCATAGCGCGCAGGGAATCAAATAAAAGCAGGAAATGCAGCGCGGTGTGCATGCTAAACAACCGCGTTGTTTTATCGAAAACATATCCTTGTCGATGAGTTACATTCTAAATGTCACTTAGGCCGCACAAATAACGACTATGAAAATCAACATTAACGCAATCATTTTCCTCCGACTTTCCGGAACAATGGCAACTGACATTAACACAGTGAAAACCACCCCATTATCACGATATTAAATGATGAATAATAAATGCGCTTGATTTACGACGATAAGCGCTCGTATAGGACTTGGAACCGAATGCCGGTATAGAAATGGCGTGAATTATAGATGGCTTTGAATTTACACGCACGCAAATTCCGAACAACTAGACTGAAACTTCTTGATAACTTTATATGGATGTTTTTCGTCAAACATAAATAAAAATAAAAAATTGAGAGTTACGCATTCATTTTTGTAATATCCTCAGTCGTCCTTGCACATCACTTGAGAACTATAGTATTGGCTGTTATTAATAAACCATACACTTAAGACTCTACCCCACCTACCCCTATCGTTGAAGTCCCATATCGGGTCCGATGGTGGAGCAGGACGCAAGGGTTGTGAGTTGTGGGGTACACAAACATCCCACAGCATCAGGCTTCTATGATAGAGAGACGCAATAACAATAAATTGGATTCTATGTTCCATGTAGCTATACCGATATGGAGTGGAGCGCCCTATCTTGCAGCATAGCATAACATTAACATGTCGACACAGCATAAATAGTTGGTCAATATCACTTTATGCTTGATTTCCTACATAACTGTATCTCTAAAGATGCTCACTAGTTTCATTTCATTTCACAATCTTTAAATTGAGAGGTGTGATTATTTTATTACGATGATAAGATATCAATGTAGTGATGTTCGAAACTTCTCCATGAAAACATCTAGTCACTAGTATTAAAAACTGTGCGTTTACTTCACAGCAAACATGAGAAAGAATAATTGACAACTGGAAAAAGGACTAAAATATAATGACGGGTCGATTTCATGAGACATAAAATGAACCGTAAATTCGTTCAAATCGTTCTTATCAAAGAACAACGATTACCCTTGAACCTGGGTATTTGCATCTCATTACGGGTAGTGAGCATTGACACGCGCCCGTTCACCACGACACTGAGCGCTCAAAGACTTTAGCTACGCCCGCACTGTGGCACGCAACATACTCTTGCTTGCTTGAACTTGCGTTGTATTTCAAAAGTTTTAACGAACTAGCAAATTTCTTGTGTTGAAAAAGTAATATCTAGAATAGATGCATAACAGGGCACAGTATGTATTGCAATATCGCCCAAAACAGTATGGTATTTCAATGAAAACGATATTTTTAAAGACCTATTATAAAAAATATAAAAATGTATTATATCGATACACATTAGTTAGAAGAAATTAAAAACAAAGTTGTTTATTACTGGACTTTATTCTACTTTATCGAATATAGCTATAGTGTGGCGTTTTAAAGTGTTATTTCAGTGTGATAAAATTTCTTCGGTGGTTCAAAATAATGTAAAAATAAAGTAAAATAGAAGTAAGTATAAAATAAGGTAAAGTCATACATTTGCTGTTGCAAGAACTCTTAATAAAAAAGGACACAGTTATTCAAAATCATTGTTCGGCGCTGCCTTTTGTTCCCCATACATGTAAGTTCTTTTCTGTAATAGGGTTGCGGTTCACTTGCACCGTGTTTATAATTTTGAAAAGCAATTATTGAAGTAATGCACCAACGGAAACACGCTACTAAGCCATGCCCTAGTTACGTTCATTTTTAATTAATCTCTTACTGCAAAGCAAGCATGTCATGTGAATAACGTAGAATACTTGAAAATGCAGCTAAAACTTTCCACCAGAGGAATTAAAAAACATGTTAAGCAGTACACAATTAAAAATTTAGTTAATTCAGTTTTCATTTTCCTAATTGGTTACCAATTTTCTGTTTCTCTTTACTTTGTAAACTGCAAATCCACCGCGTTACTTTGAGATATTAAAGGGTATTTGCGAGTTACACGCCAGTGCGTTTTGTAATCTGCGTTATACACAAGTTTCATTACAGTCACGGTAGGTCTCGCATTCTCCACATATTCTCAACGCACAGTGGCAACGTCAAACCCGCCGTGCCAATTTTGAAACAATCAAACAACTTATAAAGTAAAATCGAATCAAAGCTAAAGCATGAAAAGCAATTTAAATTAAACATGTGAACTGTTTTCGGAGTTGGTTGAGCATGTAAAAAGGGAATTTCTATACTATTTCATTCGGCCGTAGAAACGTTAGTCACACGCATTTATATGGCAAGGTCGAGCAACGTTATTGCTTTACGATAGTTGAACGGTTTCTCTCAATGGCTTCAATGCATAATACATGCTTTACATCTTGTGAACAGTTACACCTTCTTGCTGCAGTTCCATCAATTATAGGGAAATATCGTCGTCTTAATTATGGTGGATGATTTACAATTTCAAAAACCAATTTTATTTTGTTATTATTATTGTTATTGATTGTTGAACAAGATTTTGTGAACATTCTGATAATTAACTTTATGTTTACTTGATAATGCCAAATACATGAAATGTATTGGATTAATATGTTGACGTTGAACCATCATTGATGTACAGAAATACTCGTAAACGTATCCAGCCATTCAACACTATGAAATGGTATTTGAAGGAGATATTATTGTCCTATTTGTAAATCAGACGTATAAAAACAAATGAAAACACAATTCAATGATACTCTCAAAAATTCATAGTATTATCGGATACATTCATCCATAAAAAGAAAAACACCAGCATATTGAGCGTTGGAAATTGAGCTATTAGTATTACCACAATAGCTTTACCACAAAAGCAAAATACATATTATATAACCTTTGGTCTTTCTTGTTTGTACAGAGCTCCATGTAATATTCATATAGAAGGCACACACGTCAAGTGCTTCCCTAGTCTTATCATATATTGATATGTTTTCAATCAAAGTCACGCAAGCGCTCAAAGGGGCGTGAGTTTTAAAACCATTCGTGATCGTTGGGGAAAATAGATTATCACAAAATGCTATAATAAACACTGGAAACATATTGAAAAAGTGCATTACGTTCATATCGGTTTAGAATGGGGACAAGCATAAAATAAATATTATGCTCATTCCATGTTATCTAGTATTGTGAATGCGGGATCATTATTTTCTCCGTTTTGCTCCACTCAAAACAAACAGATGTTTTCAAACAACGCATGCATAACGCTCTTTGTATTACATCCACAATAGCTTCTGTCTCGTGCAAGAGCATCCACTTCATAGAACAACGGCTCTACTAGAGCAATAATGTGCGCTAGTCATGCTGGTATTACCTGGAAGAATGCTGTGACATCGTTGGATTGCGTATACAGGCTTGGTATGTCCGTTAGGACTTCAACATATAATAACTAAGACAGAGTCACAAACTGGCAACTATCAACTAATATCAATCAGCTATATGTCAAACGTCTGTGTGTTTTAACGATGTTTTAGTATTAGGCTTCGAAAATTTCAGGTTTTGGGGCTATCGAGATGTTGCAAACTTTGTCAGAGGCAAATAAATCTTCCCTTACCTAACTAATAATTTAAGTGCACGTTTAGGAGGTTCGCGTACGTCCTAGGTCTGTTAAGAAGAACTCAATCCCAGAATTCGCTTTTATGATTGAGGAAAACCTCGGAAAAACCTTCAAGTCTGGATTGTCGGTAGCCGGAATCGAACCGTCGACCTCCCGAATTTGTCTTGCGTGTTACTGCTGAGCCGCCTCTATCAGGATGCATTTGATGGAATGTCAACCTTTTATTGTCTTACCCAAATAAGTTGAGAGCAACTGAAGTGCGGTTATACGACGGTCTAAACGCAGGTTTGTGAGGTGTTGAAAGACTGACCTGCCCGTATGTTAGTAACGCCGAGCGCCGCAACGGACAGCGCCCGATATTGACTAGGTTCCGGCCAGCTATCATTTATTGACAGCTACTCGAGTTTCGGGCACTTTGGGAAATAACATGATAAAACTTGAATTAGTTGTAACCTAATCATACAAAGTTTTCACCGGGAGCAGCGGAGTTGAATACGGGCATTAGATGCGGTAAACCACACAAGTGTTAATGATTGATGAAGGTCTTTTGCTCGGCCGACACGATATGCGGTCATTTCGTTATTCATGAAGACATAGTTTCATATTGACAACTCTTTTTCTCGTGGGTGGACTTTTATACAACCATAAATTAGACACACTAATGTTTTTGAAATATCTTTGAAACACACACCGGTTAGTGTTACCAAAGATTATAGAGGGTGGAGAGGGTAGAGGGTTATAGAGGGTTGTCTTTATAATCTATGGTGTTACCCTCTTTGTCTTTGATCACATCTGTTCTGTGTTATACGGATCGACATTCAAACTTATTCTTAGTCCTTGAAAAGAAATTTGTGTGTGGTATTGTTTTAACAAAACCACCAAAAATACTTCTAAAATTATCATATTCTTAGTGGTAGAGTTATTTTCTTACCGCTGAATGTAAGCAATTGTAACGTATAGCCGTTTTTTTAAATCAATTTTTTTATGAAGATCCCAATTTGGGTTATGTATTATTTTTATTGACTAAAAAAGAGATTGCAAGAAGTATGCATATTGCATAGTGTTGTCTTCTATAGTTGGAGGCAATTATGATAGTATGTAGGGCAGAAAAGTAAAGAACCGGCTCCAGTTTTTTTATTTTCTGTCTTTTATTGTATTTTATTTATTAATCATTTGATTCATTTCCATTTACTACAAAAGTGAATGGGGGTTGGCAGAAAAGAGCACAGCTCCAAACACACAGAGTGACTGCCAACCCATACTAAAATTACTTAAAATCTAAATATAATAATGAACATAATACAAAATACAAAATACAAAATACAAAACAAAAAACATGAAAACATAATATGAATGAAAATATAATTATAAGATACAACTGTTAAATATGAAGTAAAAAAGAATAAAAAATATATATATATAAAATATATATACTGCATATATATATATATATCCATACGTTTGGTACGTTTAGTGTATTGATGTTAATTTATGTAATACTGTTTGATACGTGTACTTACATGCATGTACATAGATGCACAGTTATCGGGTTAATGATTTACACAAATTATCTTGAGGTGCCACATATGCTAATCCGACGGATAAATTCTGCTCTCTATTGACAAAGCTAAGAGTAGCTAAACTACTCGACTGATTACTTACAGCTGTTGCCATTAAGCTAAGCCTAGTTTGCATTTCCATTAAGGAGGATTGGTTGGATATACGGAAGAATATTGTTACAATGCGAATTGCTTGCGAGGGAAAAATACAGCTGTGTTAAAATAGGCACAACGAGTATTAACGAAATGTGAAGTTTTGCAAATATATTTTGTAATTCTCTTAACAATAATCACTCATTGGAGTGTTTAAAAAAAAAAGGAGAAACTAACTTGCTAAACAATTTACCTTAATTTACATTTTGAGCCATAAATCAACATAATATATTGATTGGTAAAGATTATACATGGATCGATGGATTATATATTGATCGAGATTGACGTTTTTACTAGTTTATATCGCAATTTGCTCATCCAACGTTTTTTTATAAAGACCTCTTCATCTACTACAAAGAGAAATCTTTTTATTGTTTGAGCAGAATTGAATTGTTATTAAACATTCAATCCATAAATAATGCGAGTTTTTTTATTTGCTCGTTAAACTGTTCATTGTAAATATTTATTTAATACCAGCATTTTGTTCGACATCTCAAGCCCAGAGGTTGTGAAGTAGACGGTATTGATTTCCTGTAGCACCTGTCAAAAATACGTTATAAAGTTAAGACACGTCAAGTTCTTACGCCCTAACAAGGCCGGGATCAAAGTTAGATTGAAAAGGTTGGTTTAGTATTTCCAACCATATTCGTCGGATCTAGCGAGACACCGGAGTAATGAAAGATACTCGACTCAGCTCAAGGCAGGCGTTTGCTCCAAGTTTACGAACACTCTTCTTTATTACGAGACACGTACAAAGTCAATAAGGAAGAGTTTAAGGATGTTTAACCTGATCCGTTTATTACAACTCCAGGCACATAGAAAACAATTTAATATCTTCAATAATATTTTATTATAAGTTTATGTTTTATATACGTTTATTATAATTATATTATTTGTATAAACATATATTATTTTATCAACATTGTTTTATTTAAAAATGTTTGATCTACGTTTTAAGCATTTTTTGGAGCAAATTGTGAATATATATTAATTATACACACATGGCTACAGTTAAAGAGGAGGAAATACGCGAATATTTACAAAACGCGAAATTGTTGTTGTTGTTTTAGTAATATATTAACTACTCTATATTATTTCAAAAGTGATATGTAGCATTAATGTGGTTTCGAATGTCATAAGAATAGGATTCAATAAAGTTTCAGCTGTTGAAGTCGTTACTGTTATTTACACAATACGTTACTGGTTTTAAAATAACCTTAATTTTTCTTGAGAAACCACATCTGGGTTCAAAACTCTTTCAATATTGTGTATTATTCTTAAGATATTACTACAAAACTTTCGTTTCGCGCGGTTTAAGCAATAGTTCTACTCTCCACCTTAATTATAGAAACATTATTACAGATATATAAACACAGTCTGTGTTCGGCATCGGATTGCTGCATTTCTCACAACCGACGAATACGATAATACTATTTCACCGATCTTGTCTGAACCAGGTGGCAGCGTTGATAGCCTAACACGTATACTGCATACGTGATGTCACAGTATAACCTGTACGAGACATCCCCTTCTACAACAACTGCTGGTCAACGCTTTGCTCTCCTGTGCTGCGCTACACAGCCAGTGTGACGTGTGAGCCCTGGGGCCAACACTGACTGACATTCGAAGTATTCTAATTCGATCAACACATTCACGGACGGAGCAAAGGTGCAGCGATATGAGTTCAGTCCCGAGAATAATTGAGTATAATTCGTACATTCGTGCTAGTTATAGTAAAAAGTTAACAATTGAAGTTCGTGAATTGTAAACAACCATGTTAATAATCTATTGAGTAACTCAGTTGTGACTGACAATTTCTTCAAATGTTGACACTGTTTAACTAAAACAAATGTTTATGAAAGTTAAATATATATTCTAGCGCAATTGAAAGTTTTACAAAACTGAACTGATTAAATTATTAACTGATGTTATAAATACATATGACTAACTAAGCAATAATCAATATAATTCCTCTATCTCCTGAGTGAATGTCAAAAGGGAACGGGCTTTTTGTCTTGTTTGTTTCAATGTCTATATAACGTAATCTCTCATGCCATGTTAGAGCGAGGTAGTATACACCAGCATTGGTTGGGCACACCACTCACACGTAAATTGGGCACAGAAAGAGTAAACGATAACAATAATCGCCAATATCATAACAATCTAATGTTTTTGAAGTCTACATAACTTTTATAGACTGACATTAATATACCACGATGTGTTCTGACGCGAGACACAATTGTCAGCATAACGTTGTATGCGGTAATCGAATAAATACATCTCTTAATGGATAATTCACTAACTTTAGACAGAAACTTATAAAGATATCTGTGGATTTCTTGAATGCTAATATTCCATGTTATTCGTTCATGATTCATTCTTCGAGGACAATGTGTCAAGCAGAAGTTGACCTTTCCATTTGATCAATTACTGTGTAGTCTCTAGCTTCACGGCTGTGAGTGTACTTGTAATAATGACGAATTGTGTTGGAAGGGTCGCGCGTTTTAATAGAATTTCACGCGAATACAGGATATAAAAATTATTCCATGGTGCATCGTAAATTACACTAAAAGCGTAGCTAGCACAGTGAGAAATGTGGCACTTGAGCAAGAAGTAACAGCTGACCTTCTACGTGTTGGTGACCTCCAGTCGAAGGAACATTGATCTGTTCGGGAGTCTGGTAACTCAGCAGTACCACGATCATGTTTTCAAGTAATAAGGTGTCTTATTAATTAAAAATTGTAAAGAAGTGATAAGAGGCATCCGAGACGTGGTTTTAACGGCAAAGTTGAAGATCTCTTTATTAGATAAGGGTGACAAACGAGAGGTATTTGCAAGAGCAAACGACAAAGATGTTTACTGAAACATTTAATGAAGGCAATGAATTCTTTAGTTGGACAAACTTTAACACTCAAAGGAATACTACCGAATATAATATTGAAAGTCATGCGAAAAACGGTTGATAGTTCAAGAGGGGATTAATCTTATAACTACATTGAAATGGATGAAAAAATCGTCTGTTAAAATGAAGTAATGAATAGATATTTGAAAGCAGACGACGGTTTGGTATTTTAAGAGATCATCACACAAGAACAAGCCTAACGTATGAGTAAGATTACTGTCACGTGTGATACTCGTATCTTGTTGAAACGCGTCATTGTTTAGTCCCAACGATTAACGTGTTATTCAAACTGGGGATGTTTATTCCGCCATCTAAGACGCATCTCTCATCCCTTTACTCGCGCAAGACTCGGGCCGAACAATGTCAACTCAGCCGCGTTGTTTACGACCGTCGTAACAAATCACTGGAACAGCATTGTTTACCTTCGTTATGTCTCGCGTGTTCGAGACGCGACGGTTTGTTTCCGACTACTGTGAATGTCGTGACTTACTTCGACACAGGTAGGAAAAAACAGGCCGAGTTTATGAGCTTCAATCTAGTCTTAAAAATAGAAATGCGAATGAAAATGAAGATGATGGAAACTTGCGTAGGTAAACATTGGTAAAAAGTATATTATGTAGAACAACGTATACTGGACCCAAGATTACTTTGCTTTTGCTTTCGTCACATCCGGAGCAGTCGTAGCCAACCAGTGAACCGCCCGAGACACATCCGGACCAATACCGATCGCTGATTGGCTACGAACCAGTCGCCTGTGACGAAAGCATGTGTAAGGTAGTCTTGGGACAACTATACTATACTGTATAGACCCATATTTCTATGGCAATGCATCATAAGGTTGTTGTATACATTATCACAAATCAACTAAATTAATACAGACTCGAAATTTTAAACATATTGTGGTTTAAACGTTTTATGTAGACATACAAACGCAGGATATGTGGAGACAAACAGCTGTCTGCTTGCCATGACGTAATATGACGTAATAGTAGCCACACAGCAGTTGCCGCCTTAAACTACGAGCTAATTACGCTTATCCGTTTAGGTCACTTTTCGTAGAATACAATATGGCCAATGTCCCTCTCAAATGAATACGTACTGGGTGCAATTAATAGTTCACCATTTGACTGATGCAACCCCAAAACACCTTCAATGAGGATGCCGGTGGCCGGTATCGAACCAGTTAGGCCTGCCCCCGAATTAGTTTATCCCGTCTGCGAGCGAACTGCTTATTACCACTATTGACTTACACACTCACTAAGCGTTCTACCAAATATTGCTTCTCTGACATAATTATCCAATTGACACTTCTTCCCTGACAGAGTTAATAGCTTTGTTGGGAACCCCCAGCTGTATTTGATGATGGTTAAGTGTGTGCTTACCTGAAGGTGAGTGTGGTGAGAGGGCAGTAGGACTTGTGGCTGTGGTTGACAACAACGTTTACTCTAAGTAGAAGGCTGTGTTTACCTGAAGGTGAGTGTGGTGAGAGGGCGGTAGGACTTGTGGCTGTGGTTGACAACAACGTTTACTCTAAGTAGAAGGCTGTGTTTACCTGAAGGTGAGTGTGGTGAGAGGGCAGTAGGACTTGTGGCTGTGGTTGACAACAACGTTTACTCTAAGTAGAAGGCTGTGTTTACCTGAAGGTGAGTGTGGTGAGAGGGCGGTAGGACTTGTGGCTGTGGTTGACAACAACGTTTACTCTAAGTAGAAGGCTGTGTTTACCTGAAGGTGAGTGTGGTGAGAGGGCGGTAGGACTTGTGGCTGTGGTTGACAACAACGTTAACTCTAAGTAGAAGGCTGTGTTTACCTGAAGGTGAGTGTGATGAGAGGGCGGTAGGACTTGTGGCTGTGGTTGACAACAACGTTTACTCTAAGTAGAAGGCTGTGTTTACCTGAAGGTGAGTGTGGTCAGAGGGCGGTAGGACTTGTGGCTGTGGTTGACAACAACGTTTACTCTAAGTAGAAGGCTGTGTTTACCTGAAGGTGAGTGTGGTGAGAGGGTGGTAGGACTTGTGGCTGTGGTTGACAACAACGTTTACTCTAAGTAGAAGGCTGTGTTTACCTGAAGGTGAGTGTGGTCAGAGGGCGGTAGGACTTGTGTTTGTGGTTGACAACAACGTTTACTCTAAGTAGAAGGCTGTGTTTACCTGAAGGTGAGTGTGGTGAGAGGGCGGTAAGACTTGTGGCTGTGGTTGACAACAACGTTTACTCTAAGTAGAAGGCTGTGTTTACCTGAAGGTGAGTGTGGTGAGAGGGCGGTACGACTTGTGGCTGTGGTTGACAACAACGTTTACTCTAAGTAGAAGGCTGTGTTTACCTGAAGGTGAGTGTGGTGAGAGGGCGGTAGGACTTGTGGCTGTGGTTGACAACAACGTTTACTCTAAGTAGAAGGCTGTGTTTACCTGAAGGTGAGTGTGGTAAGAGGGCGGTACGACTTGTGGCTGTGGTTGACAACAACGTTTACTCTAAGTAGAAGGCTGTGTTTACCTGAAGGTGAGTGTGGTGACAGGGCGGTAGGACTTGTGGCTGTGGTTGACAACAACGTTTACTCTAAGTAGAAGGCTGTGTTTACCTGAAGGTGAGTGTGGTGAGAGGGCAGTAGGACTTGTGGCTGTGGTTGACAACAACGTTTACTCTAAGTAGAAGGCTGTGTTTACCTGAAGGTGAGTGTGGTGAGAGGGCGGTAAGACTTGTGGCTGTGGTTGACAACAACGTTTACTTTAAGTAGAAGGCTGTGTTTACCTGAAGGTGAGTGTGGTGAGAGGGCAGTAGGACTTGTGGCTGTGGTTGACAACAACGTTTACTCTAAGTAGAAGGCTGTGTTTACCTGAAGGTGAGTGTGGTGAGAGGGCGGTAGGACTTGTGGCTGTGGTTGACAACAACGTTTACTCTAAGTAGAAGGCTGTGTTTACCTGAAGGTGAGTGTGGTGAGAGGGCGGTAGGACTTGTGGCTGTGGTTGACAACAACGTTTACTCTAAGAAGAAGGCTGTGTTTACCTGAAGGTGAGTGTGGTGAGAGGGCAGTAGGACTTGTGGCTGTGGTTGACAACAACGTTTACTCTAAGTAGAAGGCTGTGTTTACCTGAAGGTGAGTGTGGTGAGAGGGCGGTAAGACTTCTGGCTGTGGTTGACAACAACGTTTACTCTAAGTAGAAGGCTGTGTTTACCTGAAGGTGAGTGTGGTGAGAGGGCGGTAGGACTTGTGGCTGTGGTTGACAACAACGTTTACTCTAAGTAGAAGGCTGTGTTTACCTGAAGGTGAGTGTGGTGAGAGGGCGGTACGACTTGTGGCTGTGGTTGACAACAACGTTTACTCTAAGTAGAAGGCTGTGTTTACCTGAAGGTGAGTGTGGTGAGAGGGCGGTAGGACTTGTGGCTGTGGTTGACAACAACGTTTACTCTAAGTAGAAGGCTGTGTTTACCTGAAGGTGAGTGTGGTGAGAGGGCGGTAGGACTTGTGGCTGTGGTTGACAACAACGTTTACTCTAAGTAGAAGGCTGTGTTTACCTGAAGGTGAGTGTGGTGAGAGGGCGGTAGGACTTGTGGCTGTGGTTGACAACAACGTTTACTCTAAGTAGAAGGCTGTGTTTACCTGAAGGTGAGTGTGGTGAGAGGGCGGTAAGACTTGTGGCTGTGGTTGACAACAACGCTTACTCTAAGTAGAAGGCTGTGTTTACCTGAAGGTGAGTGTGGTGAGAGGGCGATAGGACTTGTGGCTGTGGTTGACAACAACGTTTACTCTAAGTAGAAGGCTGTGTTTACCTGAAGGTGAGTGTGGTGAGAGGGCGGTAGGACTTGTGGCTGTGGTTGACAACAACGTTTACTCTAAGTAGAAGGCTGTGTTTACCTGAAGGTGAGTGTGGTGAGAGGGCGGTAAGACTTGTGGCTGGCGGGGTCACTCATGGCCGTGCCCCAGAAGTCATTGCGGAAGACATCCTGTAGGGGTGTGACGCCGAGCACGTCCCTGTTATGCGTCACGGCTGGGATATCGTCGTGGACGAACTCCCCGTCGAGTCCGTTGATGTAACAGGTGAGCGCGACGACCCCCACCGCCGCGTACACGCACACCGGCCAGGGGCAGACGTCGGCGTCCCCTGGTGACGTCACTGCTCCACGCAGCACTCCACCCAGCTGCCCGCGGGGCCGGCGACGAGTCTGCACACGCATCACGCATCACACACGCACCCCCACAAGACGCATCTCATCTCTGACAGCCCTACTACAGGGTTGAACGGTCTGTGCTCCCTTCACGTGCGTGTGTTTATTATTACCACGTGTCGGCAAGCTACCCCGTTAAAACCTAAAACTAGATCTAAGCTTTAAATCTCGTGGACTACGTTTAATCTACACACCTAGCGCACGCAACCTTGTGACAACTTTAACCTCAACCACGCTTCTTTATCAAACTCACTTTTACACAAAACAAAATTAATAAGTACACCTTTTTTAAGTCGCACAGAAACGTGTGTTCGCTCTCATGTTTGACAATCGTTTCAAAGTTTGAATTGAGCTCGTTCCCGCGGAAAGTTGAGCGTAAGTACAGAACGCGTTCTAGCGCACATTCCTGTGCTGCGCCACGTTTTACGACCCTCGATGTCACTCACAAGGAGTCTCGTGTTTCCCTCTCGCAACTTTCAAGTGCTTTCTCAGAAAATCTGCGTTTTTCTTGTGAAGTTGGTTTAAAACTCGTCACTCCTCGTCGCTCGCTGTAAAGTGTATTGGCACGAGAGAGGCTCTATAGACTGCGGTGTCACCTCCACCAAGATACGGGTCTCTCCGGAAGGGATTTCAATTCAAAATACTTTCAATCTTATCGAATTTTTCACTATCGTAACTTCAACCTTGACCAGATAATCCACTTTCGACCTCCGTCGCGAAACTTAAGCCCTCTTTTCTCTTAAATTTATAACTCTATAAAGCTTTCTCCTTTGCACCAACAACGATGGGCAAACTCACGAAATCCAAATAATCCACTTACTTCTTTTACGACTCACCGCAGAGGCTTCTATTTGCCAACATACTCCAAGTGCGATCAAAAGACTCTCCCTCACCTTTCACGTGCCACTTTAATGTAGATTTCCTTTTTTGTCTGTTTTTATTCCACGGAGCAACACATTAACAGAAAGTAGATAAAGGTTTTCCAGCAATAAAACTGCTCGTCTTGTTTCTACCCTTGCTGTCTCCACGTGGCCACGTTAACATAGAGGGGGGGTTGGATAACGATATAATTCACACGTCATTCGTAGACAGATGTCTTGGAGTCACGATACTAGAATGTTTACATCGAGTCAATGCTAAACAAATGTATTCTGAAAATTGTTAACACGCCCACCTTAGCTTGAGATTTGCTTATCTTGTTGGTAGTACTTCACGCATACGTTGAAGCGTATATTAGCATGCAAACACGAAAGCAAAATTATGAAAGTGAACGTTCGAATTTCACTTAATTTACACGTTGTTCTTATCAACACTAGGAATAATTTTACTACTAAGAATAAAGATGTTACTTTTATTTGTTGAACTTTCAATTTTTGGTTTTATATCTTCTTCCGATTTTAAAATCGGATCATCACCACCGGGACCGAACGCGTACGGGTCAGACCGCTGAGCCACCGGACTCGTACTGTGACGCGCGTCAGAAGCTACGCGCGTTGAGGCTCGTGTGTAGAGCGCTACCCCCGCGACCGGACTGCGATAGCGCCGGCAGAGACGTCAGCTTTATACCCGGCTCGGCGGCGGCGCCACCACGCAGGACTGTGACGCGTACCCGCCACTGCGGCGAGCCTGCGCGCACGGGGACACGGGGACAGGACTGTCACTGTCACGGGGGACAGTGGGATGTTGTGCTGGTCACGCGAGTGACAGTTCTCAATGACCGTAACCGTCATTTAAATAATTCATAAAATGGAAATGAATCGTTCTTATTATGTTAAGCTGATGTTTGATTGATGGGGACATTTGTCCGTTGATTGTTAAAGTGCATTCCGCTGTGAACATGACTGCGATATCGTTTTTGATGCGAACACATTAGGCCTAACCCTTTACCCCTGGGCGTAATCGAAGTGTTGCTGGTTTCGCGTAAGACTTGGAGATTATCCTAGTATTTTCATTATGTGCAAAAGAAATAATGTTGATAAAATAGATTAAAAGCAATGACGAAGCCAGCTTTGGTTTATGTTGTGAAGTGATATCAATTGCGCAACCAATACCTGGGTTGAATTCGCGGTTGAGACAAACGTTTTCAACAGTTGTTATCGCTTCACAATTTATATAATATATCATTAACAAAAAGTCAAGCACCCAATAATACCAATAGTATTAACCCTACCCTCCAACACTCAACGCTACAGTAAATGAGTGAATGTGAAATCTGTCGTTTCAAATATTCTTTATTGTGATGTTCTTATTATATGCTTGTGATACGTACTCGATATATGTTTTATATATTCTTCAATAATTAAATGATAACTTTCTGTTCATTTTTTATGTTTCCTCACATTAATTTGACGTTTTATCGATCCCATGTGTCCGTGCGTTTTGGGGGGCATGACAATTAAAGGCATTTAGCAATCAACTTTAATAGCTGATTAATGTAGAGCTGCTACAATGGCGTGCAATTGCTGCCAGTCTGCCACTTCAGTTTTCAATTGCAATTATTTCCTATTTTGTACAAATCCTAATTATTGAACATTGTTTAATCAAAAGCATTCAAAATGAATAAGCCATATAAAATTCTTAATTGGACTAATATTATACTCAAAACTAAGCGGGAAATGCACCTACAGCATATATGTCTAGTAAAATAACATCAAACGGTTCGTAACATACTTGAGTAGTGTACTCAACTGTCTAAAATGAGCAATTTGGCAGCAATGCAAACATTGTTTTGTTAAAAACCAGTACTTCGCAATAGTTGTTCTTTTACTTCCTAAATCACCAATATAAGACACTTGCAATTTGTACTGCACATAGGG
>OX246739.1:3121560-3189565 GCA_945910005.1 Isoperla grammatica
TGCTCTACAGTTCACTGCCGTATGAGTCCGCAAGTTTTCTCTTGGCAATGATTGTCATCAAGATTCTACTGTTGTAATTACAGTTGTTGTCCTACTCTTACGCAAATAAAACAAGTTTATAAGGTCAGTTAGACTCTTCTCTCGCATAATTAATTTTAAAGTCTTATTTTGTTTAAAATAGTTGTGAATATTCTGTTTTTAGTACAATTAGTATCTTGAGTTTGTATAGTTCAGCCAACAGCGGTTAACAGTGTTTAAAATAGATCGCTTGACAATCATGAGAATCTAAACTGTGATAATCAACTCGCGAAACCATAACATTTAAAATAAAACATTTGCGATTTGGGATAGACATAATTATGGTAGACCCAGGCATTTTGTCTTTGAAAAAAGGATGCTTAACTTATTGCATTAGAAAAAAAACGTTTCAATATTATTTGTTTCTTACGTGATATTCTACAAATTCTTACTATGTTCGAAAAATTGAACATCCGTAGCGTAGAACATCCTCATGTTATGCACAATAATGAGACAAAATATCAAGTTGGTAACGATGACATCAACTTAACAAATAATGAATGAACAATTATTAAAAAAATGTACCAATACTAGTAATAATGGTTTATTTTAGCTTCTATCCAACACATTTTGTTGTGAAGTTGCCGAGCAATTAGAAGTTTGATCTACAGACGGAGAGAATATATTATTATATTCTTTATTTCCAAAGTCCCACGTTGTTATTCACAAAACTTGTTGACACTTTCGTTGCTCGTTTGGTCGGAAATAAAGGCCTTGAAGCGAATAACTTGTGTGCAATTTAAGACAACTATTATTACAAATTCACAGACGATGCGGAACTCAAGATTGACTCAATTATTTCATTCCTTATGAACACTTTCTCGAGTCTCATGCGATGGACTGCAGACTACTCGGTTCTGAGATGTAAATCTAAAGCAAACTCACACTACCGCAAATTACTAATTGTGAAATAGTTCCAGAATGTCATGAAGCACCTATGTTTACATTTAATTTCGAGAGCACACAACATGGTTCCAAGCTTTGGCGTAGGCAGCGCTAGTGTTGCGTTCTGCTTTGATCCATGTTGATTGGCTTACACATCTCTTAGGGACTCGGGGGACGGTGCGTTTCAGTACGTTCATTTTACCTTATCTGATAGAGAAACCTACCTACAAACTTTATGATTATTCCATCTTATTGATTAAATATCAAAGAAACTATTTTTTAGATCTTTTGGTTGCAATTTCCTGCTAGTAGTCGTATGCGTTTCATTGTTAGTTCGAGTGCAATGTCAAAGGTTACGTCAGTAAGAACTACAGCAGCCGCGGCTGTGTATTATAGAAATATGTGTGGGGTTTGAGTAAAAGTTATTTGATATCATATTTGTACCACCAAGACTTTCTTTAAATCTTTTATTTTCTCAGTTAAAAGCTGGCGTTGTGAAATATTCAAAACGTTCCATATAAAACTTAGCTAGTAAAGAATCCCATTAACTTTCTATGTTAAGTGTAATGCTATCGAGTAATTCATAAATCACCCACCTCGAGTTATTTGTCATGGTATTCAAAGACTCCTTTTTTCTATGAGAACTAACAAATAATTAATTACACTAAGACCAAGACTGAGTAAATCTTAAGCAGACTGTGTTCGCCTATTCATTCTGGGAAATACATAAAAGGTGGTGAATTATATTTACCCAGTAGTTCAAAACAAGTGATACCAAAAAATATTTAGCAAATAACGCTTGACGAAATCATGATGCAATACAGCATTACTTTGGACTGCTAATGCTTTCAATCCCTGGTTAACACAATTAATCCAAACACAAATCCAAGAAGAAATGAGTATTTTCTTCTCGCTGTACACTTGTATGTAGCTACACATGTTTTGACAAAAGCAGCTTTATGGGACATGTTGTGAAAGGATAACTTGCAAACAATGTATCCTCACTCAAGAACCATACCCGTATAGATATATAAACGTTGGTTCTGAAACAATTATAAATAACTCACAGAAAACGCGGATATAAATTGAAAAAAATTGAGTGAAAAAAACGTTGAACGTTTTCATCAAAAAGGTCTTATGACGTCGGCCGTTTAGTCGCCTCGTGTGAGAGACAGATCATCTTGCATCTACTATACCGGACTCTCTCCTAATGTGACTGATACTTATGATGTTACCTACAGTTATTGAAAACAGTGACACCGCACCACTGTGGTTCGCTTGTTAAAAGCAAGACTATAGTACGCGTTACCGTGAAACACAAACTATCGTAAAACCGATGAAATGTCAGGTCAATGTTCAACTAACGTTTGATTTCGATTGAGCCATGCCATGTTTTATTAACGTCTCTATGCTAATGACGTCATGAGCCACTCGGGCAGGCTTTACTGCTCGGCCAAGTCGTTACAAGGCAAATAGTACTGCGTGATTCTTCAGGATTGGGCCAGATAATCAATGTTTCACCCTTCAACGGTCCTACTGTAGATTAATTCTATGTTATTTAACATCAATACTAGAATGTTCCATAGCTATAATTTGCTTAATTTTACCCGTTTCGATAGTTGGGGAAACATGAATGTTATGTGTATGAATTCGGTTACCAAATTGTTTAGAGAGTGTTGTCTGCTCTCTGTTGAAAAAGTAACTCTAAATAAAATCAGAAAGTAACATAAACTCAATGTAATCGATAGAATAATTCAGTTTAGCTTAAGTTACATGCAACGTCGTTTACATGATTTGCAAGTAAGCGTTGCTGTGTTCAAGTGTATTTACCCAATCTTTTTTATCTAATCAATTGCCACAGATTTATAATCATAAAAACCATTCATGATATAACACGTATGGATTGAGTATAAGAATGAAATGTCTCTTTATGCTCTAGCATACTTATATTTTTTTAAATTTGATATGGAAGTCGAAAATTGTTCGCTTTAGTGTCATTAGTTGTGTTGTAGTAAAATCGATAGACACGGCTACATTTCCACTTAATGACGCGTTTGAAATGCGCGTGATAGCGGTCTATGGCCATTACGTTCAGTATCAATCTTCATTCCATTCATTTTACGTCACTTTTGACGTTGAGATTTATATTATTTGAATAACGATGGAAATTGGGGCTTATCAATACACTACTGCCAGATTTCTACGTGGATTGAGCGTTCACAAGTTTTTAAAACTTATAAACCATTCTAATCAAAACATTTATCACTATAGTCACGACATAAGAAATAAATTAAGTTTTCTTACGGTTTAAGTATCGTTTAGTGTTGAATATTGAGTCTCGTGCACGACCAATACATTGAATTAAGATGTAAGAAGACGTACTTGAATTCTGGCTGAACACAACTTTAGGATAAAGATTAAAGATGGCTTGAAATTCGTGGGGCACCGATATTTTCAGCGATATTTTATGTTTATACACAATTAATTATGGTACTTACATCGATCTGAAGTCGGGGAAACACTAGGGGCTTTGTTTAATACCAAAGAATGTGATCGAAAATGTCGCATCTTCGCGCGAAGTTCTTTGGTAAATCTTATGACCAAATCAAAAACCTCAAACCTTAAACCTTAAATCATGCGACTAAACCTTGCGAGTTTGTATGCTCCGGGCATAACTGGCAAAGATGTTTGTATTTCTACGACTACGATGCCAACGATCCCGATGACATTGGGCGCAGAAACAAATGAATCAACTCGAAGCCTAAATTCGCAATTCCCGGCTAGAGTCACTCGTTGCCGCTCGATTCGCTGCTAAAATAGTTCGCCTCGTGACCAACGATATCGGCCAGTGTCCAGGGCCTGGATTCACAAGAGGTCTTAAGTCTTTTTCTGGTGTTAACTCTAAGACTGGTCTAGCTTTAAACCTCTTGTGAAACCAGACCCAGGTCACACGATGAAGTTACCAATTCCTGCTTGGAACAGACATAATGAGCATTCCAATAATATGGTTTAAAAACATTCTCAGATATGGCGCTGAGTCGAAAGAAGTTCAAAGCTAGGTGGGTTTTAGAGTTAAGACTGCAAAAATACTAAGGATTTCTTTTGAATCCAGACCCAGATTGAAAAGCATGTTACATTATTTGCTCTAAAATCTTGTGAGAAGTTCTCTGCTCTCTGGGTAGTATTAAGAGTGGAACCATGACAAATTTAAAACATAAACCAAGAATGTAAGGCAACTCCTTCTGATCTCCTTAGCAAAAACGAACAGTTGACCATGCAATATTGCGTGCTCATTGCCCTAGTTCCCCGATAAGACACACTGAGCGCCAGGAGCTTTTGTTCTCAAATTTCTTGAGCAGGAATGCCTCTCTCCGGGTTAAACCTTCTTGATCGGCTCGGCGAGTACAAAAACTAAGGCTAAGGATTGTCCATCTAGCATAATGTGAGAGTGAAATGTATTTCGTAACGTATTATTTCCTTGACATTTTGAAAAAGCGCTCCGGTAACGGTGGCCGGGCTTGTAAGCTGCGCAACGAGGCAATGGCGTGACCAGACTATCCCGCACGCCGATTAACGCTTAACTGAAGAACGACCATCTGGAGACGGTATTGACTGCGCAAAAACACACACGAGCCGCATTAACTCTTGTAATTTCCTTCGGATCGCCTGGTTTCGTTTTAAACGCTGGTTCAATATATCGACGAACGTTGTCGCTAAATTACCTTCACAAATTGAATAGTTTCCATTATCTTGAGGTACTTTCACGACATGGACGTTGATAAGCTGAAACGTGGGTCCCGTGATTCCAAGCCTACTGTCCACACCCTCAAGAAGGCGACATAATCAGAAACTATTAGTTATTTAAATTGTACTATAACCACATAAACAAAGTGCTAATTTAATACATATCCCTATCTAAATTCAGAGAGATATAGGGATTGTTATACAAATTTACCCCACTGGGAGTTGAACCCAGCTCCTGCAGTACTGCATATTGTGATATTTCCAGTGAGTTGGCGACACACTCAACATGAGTGGGGGTGGGGTCGAATATCCCAAAGAGAAAAGGGTCTGGCGTTTGTTAATAATATCTGCTAATTTATTAATCTCGATAATTATTCTATAATGTAATATTGATCGGTAAAGAAAAACTATTTGCAATAAACAAATCTAAATCTTCGTACATCAAATGTTTTTCTAGAACTAAATATCGAATGTCTTATTAATCATAACTGGAAATTACGCAAAATGATAACATAATTCGATGGAATTTATTATCGTTTTACAAGTTTTGTCGAGTGAAAATATTTCAAACGTTGATTTAAATTAAAATGAACAGTTTTCGCATCACTCGAGTAGAAAAGGTCACTGCTAGTGTCCTACATGCCTGTTTGAGCGTTACGTCACAGATACAAGATACGTCTTTGTTGTGTTTGCAGATTATACACATTTCATTAATTTCTCTAATGGTTGATGGATTTCTGTTTCATCTTCCACTCGTTAGTTCCCGCGCGCACAGAGTAGCATTTTTACATGAATGAATTCCATTCAATCGGAAATCCAAACCCACTAATACGCGTATCAATAATTTTAATCGATTCAATCTCCCCTGTGACGTCATCATGGGTGGTTTAAACACAACCCGATTGGCAATCGCGGATTATTTTTTCATGTTAACTCAGCTAAAATCCATTTATCATGAAAATGTTTGATAGGGTTGTAATTCTCCCTGTAAGTCATTAACTGTAGCCACTGACTGGCGCTCGAAGCAAATCAAATTTAGAAGTTGAGCAATGTAGCCTATACGTTTGACATGTTACTAATGCGTTATCGTATTATTGAGTGATGGAAGTACAATATAATTCCTTTTTTTTTAGTATTAATATTAAATATAATTCCCAATTTTTATTACTTTCGCGTTTTCAAAACTAGTGTGACGATGTAAACGTATTCAGTATCCTTTATTGAAGTCACCGTTCAGGCAGTTCGTCACCCTATCATGCGAAACCTCAGATTAGATTTATGTACGTTAAAATTGCTATTGCTTAAAAATTGTCAAAATGTATGTCATCCCCTAGCCTAGATACTTTGGCGTTATTTTAAAAAAATGATTCTTAGTTTTAATCAATATTTACATTTTTATATATTCTTTAAATTCGCAGTTTAAAACTAGCTTAGCGCCGTCACAAACCCACCTACTATCTCCGGTCTCCCCTTCTCACGAATATGTTAACATTACTATGATGCGGATAACGTTACCCAACATTATTGTAAACAGCAATTCAGAATTACCCGTTTCGCCTTCCACATTAATTGATGTCGAGCGGAGTTTTTTTTTTTTTATGAAGTCGTTACATTTTCCCCCTTTGCAGGAAATATATAATTATTTTAATCTAAATTCGTAATTTAGTAAAACACGTTAAGCAAACACATGCCATGGTAGCTGTGAAATCACGCGCACACAATACCGCTTAAAAGTAGGACTTTACTGTAGATAAACGAACTGATTACAGTAAATAATAACACAAACCAAAAAACTGGGGAAACCTAAACCTAAAACACGCAAACCACATAGACGACAGTGTAAATTGTGAGTACCTGAATTGTCGACATACTTTAATATCGAAGTATATCTCGTGATTTGCGGTAGATTAGAATCAATGAACAAAATATCATCGTTGCGAGGGACGCGATGCGGATTGACGCTAGGAAATAAACCACCTGGCGTTTTTACGACTTGCGTGCGATTTCACTTTAAATGGGAAAATTCCGTGACCGAATCTAACATTGATGACACACGATTGTCTAGAATTACTAAAAACGATTTATAAATTCAGAAACGTAAACATTTTATTTTGTTGGATAATTATGACTGTCTGTGAAATCTATAAATCACCTATTATCATCTATTACACAAAAGCGATCCAACAGACGGCATATTATAATAGTTCTCCTGTAGCATTTTAACTTCTGTTTTCGTTGCGCGAGGTTTCCATTGTTCTAGTTTGGCAGTGTTGAAACCTATGTTCAAGACTGTACCATGTATCAATTTAGGTTTTGGGTAGGTAGTCTTCGTTCTTCGACCATTAGGCCGATAATCCAATAAACAACATTGGAGATTGAATGCCTTACTCCCACCGCGTTGAAGAGTTCATTCGAAAATAATAGAAAGCTGATCCATGAAATATTAAAATCCAATTTCACAAGATATCGCGATAGTTGGCAGTTGAGCAGTTGAGCAGTTGATGCGCCAAGTCCCCAGCGCCCGGTGTTGTCAGATCTACCGAGGCTGGTACGAACGCTCTGTTTCAGAGCAACGCGTTCAGAAGCCAAGAACACCGCGAGTGTTCTAAGCTACAATTTAGTATTTTACGTGTGAAATGGCACCACTTACTGAAGAGTTAGATATGTGTCAAGCTTTGCTCATTATTACTGCAATTATTTCGCGTCTTATAAGATCTTGATGCGGCAAATATGAGATTTCTATTTTTGTTGAAAAAGCTTTGAACTAAAACATTGTTGGTGAAGAGCGCACAGGACGCTCTCGGCTTTTGAGAAGAGTTAAATGCGATGTGATTTCGGAACTATTGCATGTTGCATACTTTGGAGGCTAAACAAAGATACCTTGGCTTGGACATTTACAAAGAACTAGCCGGGAATTGATTTAGTTATAATATAAATTAGTTTTTGATTTTTCACAAAATCCGTAAATGCCTCGTGTAAATATATCGACTATATGCAAAGTTTTATCGACTCGTGAATCAGCTAATTTAATAGTGATAGTAAGCAGAGTCCGTCAGTTCCCTAGCGGAGGCTTGGTAAGTTCGATGTGCCCCCGCAAGGGGGTTTACGGACCTTGATTAGTGTCTTACGATTGTTTGTACCAGCCTCGGTGTGCACTACCCTTGCTGAGAGCTGAGAGAGCGCCCACCGCTCCTTGGAGACTAATACACTCTGCATTGCAAGCGCTTTATTGGAGGGTAAAACTCCTAAGAGTGTGATACAAAATGCCTTTTCAGCAAAAATAATAGGTCTGATCGTTTGACATTCGCTTGGCGCCGAAGTGGAGCGCGATAATGCAATTTACTTTTTTTGCCGGGCTAGTCTTAAATAACGGCAAAGATCTTAGAATACCGGTTTCCCAGAACATGGTCGCCGGCCATGAGAGTTGGAGAAACATTAAAAAAGAATTATCCATCGAAACTTTTCAATCCCAATGTAATTACGTTTCGTGCCAAAACTCGAGTTAATTTAATTGATGCTTGAATCCAGGCCAACTTTATAGGCTATTTATTATTGTAAAAACATACTTAAGCTATTAGGCTTTGAGACTATAAAAGGTTAATTAATCATTGCTCACACTGTGTCCATTAAAAGTTTTCTGCTGGAATGACACGAATGTTGCGTTAGGGTTATGGGTTTCTTCCTAGATGGGCGACCCTTTGGTTTGTTTTTTCTTCTCATAAATATAAAGGCTTTCTAAAGGGACAAGAAAGAAGTTGACTGTCAGCTTTAATTGTGTGTGGTTTGCAAGTGCATGCAAAAAATGGTTACTAAATTTAAATAAATAATAAAATAGATCACATTAATTTAAGATAAATTACCTCAAGCATAGATCACACTCCTGAATGAAAATCATCTAGATAATTCTACATCAAACCTTCAAACTACCTTCAATAGTAACTTAGAAATAAGTTACACATTTGAAACTCATGTGTCACTAACAAGGACTAATTGAATACTGAATATGCTCAAAACAAACAATTGTGCTAGACCACGTTTACGCGTCCCGCAAGCGCAACATCCGATGAAATAACTAGACTGGGGCCACTCACGGCTGTTGAAATAGGTTTAATCGAATGAAGGGACTGGAACATTACTAGATGTGCTGCGTGGTAATACTCCAAACACATATTAGGTCGTCTGTTGCGTTGTATGAAATAGATATTGTGAGTGTTTACATTCTACCTTCCTACAAGACAAACATCGAACTAGAACTAGATGCTTGTTAGTGGGTGTCCCTCTTGCACCAACACTATGCATTATTTTTTCAATACACACCTTTTTCAATCCGATAGTATGATGGTTTTATTGAATATTTAATGCAATAATTTCTCACTATAACATTTAAGTAACGTGAACAAATAGAAAATAGTAATATTGCTTCGATTTTTGTATTGGTATTCAATACATTTGTGTCTTTAAAACAACAGCAGCTATGTTTCAATAATGAGTTTATGTTGATGTCTTACACATTTCTTCCGATCAGGTAGTGAGAAGGTAGTTAGTGGTAGTGAGTCCTCTAGAAGTGAGTTTACCCACATTAATCTGACGATACATCTCGCTTTGTTAGTCAGAGATCTTAGCCTCAAGCCGGGCATCATCTCGCCATGTTAGTCAGAGATCATAGCCTTGAACCGGGTTGTTAGTCAGAGATCATAGCCTCGAGCCGGGTATCATCTCGCCTTGTTAGTCAGAGATCATAGCCTCTAACCGGGCATCATCTCTTGTTGTTAGTCAGAGATCATAACCTCGAGCCGGGTATCATCTCGCCTTGTTAGTCAGAGATCATAGCCTCGAGCCGGGCATCATCTCGCCTTGTTAGTTAGAGATCTAGCCTCGAGCCGGGCATCATCTCAATTGTTGTTAGTCAGAGATCATAGCCTCGAGCCGGGTATAATCTCTTGTTGTTAGTTAGAGATTATAGCCTCGAGCCGGGTATCATCTCGCCTTGTTTGTCAGAGATCATAGCCTCGAGCCGGGTATCATCTTTCCTTGTTAGTCAGAGATCTAGCCTCGAGCCGGGTAACTACCGAATGTGGTTGCGTGTTTGAGTTCTCACTCACAGAGACACCACCGCGTGCCGGATTTACTAGATTCGGGTTTCTTATAACAGTCAGACCACGAGTGAAGCAAAACAACTTAAGACCCGGAAAATTTAATCTCACCACTACCTATTTGTTATTTGCCCACTTAAATCTTTAATGAAGAAACTTTGGAAATTACCTATCCCGTGGGATTTTCAGGAGGCTTCCAATTTGTATAAACCCCTTCGTTACCAACACGGCTACCAGATATGGTATTGAACTGATCAATTTAAGTCGAGAAACAATTGTTGCACCTCTTGTCCTTAACCACTGTAGACGAAAATAGAAAGTGTTTTCAATCCTGCCTAACTGTTCTAATGAAAGTTTGTACTATTTTTGTCGCTTAAAATCGTATGCGTTGAAGTTAAAGGTTTCCAGATTTGAACGGAAAATCTCTTCCTATACATTAATACATTTGTGTCTTCATTCATCATATGCCTCATTTAACTATACTAGAAGTTGAGTTATAAATTAAATGAAACATGAGATTCACGTTTTTTCGTATTGGCATTAAGGACCAATGTATAGACTATACTTGTCATAGTTACTGACCTGTAGGCTGGGAACCTCCGCGACCATAATACAAGGAACCATACTGGGTCATTTCGACCAACCAGGCTTTATTTCCTTTCTCCCTAGACAGCGATAAGAGAGCAAACTTTGTACTTCTTTCTCCGTACTTTACTGGTAGAGTTACGTTCATGTTCTGGTTTGAGTCGTGTAGAAGACGTAATATACGGTCAAGCATTTCAGAGTATTCCTGGAGGTTATGAAGGTAGTTAATGTTTGAACGGATTCGTAATTAATATTTGAGGAATGTTTGAAAATTCATATTCTTGGCTTTTATTTTTACCACCAGTGCACGTTCAATCCCAGGCTGCTGTACTTTATGCTATATTTATTATTTCAGCGCTCATGTGGTTTGGTGCTAAAGGAGAGGGTATAAAATGCAGCGAATCTTGGCTTATATTATTTCGTATGCTCAGCTTTGGACAGTTAATTTCCTTTGTACGTCCATGACGCAGTATATTAGAACAATCTATTCCTTGGACGTGTCATTGAAAACACATGGCGCGCATTGCATTTTACTGGTATACTTTGGATGTCTGGGCATTTAAATATTTAATTGAAGATGTAAGCTTAGATCCTGGATTTAGGTCGCTCTAACGGCAAAGATTATTCGCGATCTAAGCTTAGAATATGAAAAAGCTTAAACTTGCACAATCGGAGGGAACAGAACTAGGTTTTAATGCGCACTTGGAATATTTATAATAAATGTGGATATATCGTCTACGAGGGGGACATGTCATGTCCATACAAACGAGAAATATATGCTTATAACATTGATGTATGGATCAAGCTTTCCGAGGCAAACAATTTTGATTTTCTTTATCCCGTTAACTTGAATAATAGACAAGTAATTATATTATATGGTTAATTAGTTATACCTTTTTGACGAATAAAGTTAAAGCATATCAGTGCTTACAAAACCATATTGACCTTTGAATTAAATCAAATGTATTTTACTTGTGTAGTACGTTTATTAATTACTACATACATGATATTAATATTCACATAAAAAGATCGTATTTTAATATACTTTTAAGTAGTAAATAGGAGAGAATGAGAATGAGTTCTTGAATATGACTCTCTGCAGGCAAATAAAGTGAAATGCCCAGAACTAAAGAAATTCGTTTATTTTATTTTACTTAAAATTAAATAAAACATCAACAATTTGTAATGTACTAAAATGTCACGCCATTTTCATTGACGTCCCTAGTCGCATAAATTGCCCAACCGCACTGAAAGATGTCGTCCCGATGTAAAGCATCATGATCTGAGCTGCAGCATTATCATCCCACGCTGCTTGTTATGCTCATTGTTCTGAGAAGATCCACCATTCGGTTGCATTTGTTCTGCACACCGAGAGTAATTGGGCGTCTGTAACGGCCGCGTGGATCGGGTTTCAGTCTTAACACCAGACACAAATTAGGTGGCTAAGTAATTGGCACGAATGCTTCAGCATATTAGCGTCCTTTTGTTGCTCGGCGCTCTTAGCTTAATCAACGGGTGGATATTGCTTCACATTCGTCGTGTCTTTACGTCACTACTCCATTACCAACCTTGAGAAGGACACTCATTTATTGAGAGGGCAGAGTTTTAAGTCAAATTAAATTTACATGGATATTCATTATGAAAATGTCGTCACAGCCATTATAAGTGAATACATCTTATTTATTTGGATTTTAGTTCCACATGGTTAAGCATATTACGTTCATTATGTTTTATGTGTCCATACGACTATGACTATGACTACGACTACGACTACCACTACGACTACGACTACGATTACAACTACGACTACGACCACGACTACGACTACGACTACGACTACGACTACGACTACGACTACGACTACGACTACGACTACGACTACGTCTACGACTACGACTGCGACTACGACTACGACTACGACTACGACTACAACTACGACTACGACTACGACTACCATGACGACATATGCGAATTTCAGCTAAAATTGCTGTAAAATGTGCTTATTTATTTCAGCTAATTTATTTTACGTGCCAACATTCTATAATAATTAAGGCTACTTCAAGATTGTTCATTTGTTAACTTAACATGAGGCAATCTCAACTTCTACGTATTATACAGCGTGTTTACCAACTTAGTTATTTGACTTTCTCTTGTCTAAACCAATCGTAATAAACAGGGCTGTTATGTTAACGCACTTAATAAATCAAGACCTTAGACTTCCTTCATTAAGTAATTATGATAAATGGGCGTTGAAAGCGAAGGCCATTGAAGTCAGGTAAGAGAATTTCAGTTATCTCTGTAAACAGACGTGCGGGCCTTGACTTTGCTCCCCAACGTTCAAGAGCGGTTAGTATACTGATACTATGTATCATAACCCCTCAAGTGCCAACACTAGTTAGGCACAAACAGAATAAACAGCAGCCGATTTACCCCGCCCCCGCCCTCTCTCTTGAGGGTCACTACTCACCATCTTTGTTAAGTAAGCTTTGAGCATCTTTCACCGCAGCTGAGGGGGCGCAGCACTTTATGTTTAATACGAGCTCTGTGTGTGAATAAGGCATCGGATGCCTCGGCCATCTATAAATAGGCAGCCACACGATTACCATGTCTGTTGGACAGTCGTCCGCGTGTTGGGTGGCTCATGCGTAGAGATACGTGTTTCTACCATTCTAGGTTTTAGATGCTATAGCGGTAAACACGTATTTTTGGAAACGTTACATCTGATATTTATTTTTTAACTTCTGTATGGTTCGAACTTCGTGAAATAAAGATAATCTAAATTTTCCAACTCTAATCGTACTTGACTGAGGCGTCGGATTATAAATCGATTATTAAGTAGGTAACCGCATTTTGAATTCGCGTTTCGTTTCCCAACGATCAAATTATTTACTGGCAGTTAATTGTGTCGTTTTAAATTCATCAATCATGATTTTATTTGGTTTTGGGTGATTAACACGCGCTTTTATTGACGAGTTAATAAATCTCTGGCTTCAGGTTTAGCTGATTTTCAACATGCATAATTATATTCATTACACAAGGCGTTACCCTCTCTGAGAAAAATAAACCTAATATCACATTGAAAATGCTGCAAACGATGCTATTTTAATGCATGAGCGGCAACAGTTACTAGTGATATAATATCACCTTGTGTAGTCTCACTGGAATGTCCCACTGGAATGTATACCCACATGTTCACGCACTTTTTGTGCAATAATCGATACATGCTTTTCACGCCTACCTGATTATCCGCCTAATAGAGTGAGCAGCCTCTCCACGCATTGTTGTGTTGTTTTACAATGCACACACATTGTCGCCTACATGATTAATGTTTTCAAATAAACGTTTCCTTTTCTATTATCAAAGTTATATCATGAAGTTATATGATGAAGAATGTGTCTTGTTCATCATGTTCAAACATGTTTGAGAATCCACTTTGCCATTTATTCTTGCGTAACAAGATGCGCGCGGTTTGGGTATGTCTTGCGGTAGCCGCTGTACAGTGTACACGTATACATGCATAAATGAGTTACTCGAACTTGTACTCTGGGTAACCACTGAAACCCATTAACCGCTCCAGCGAATACCTGTTTGGTGTAGAACAAGCTGGGAAGTCGGCTGTAGCGAAATATATATCGCACATGACCATCCAATCGATTGGTCGACGGATAACTGAGCATCGAGAATCGTCAAAGAATTGTTTGTGGTTCTTGTCCGGCCATCTATGTTCGACTGATACAAGATCAGCCGCAGAGAACTGTTAAAGCTCGGCTGGTGTCCATACGAAGGTATAAATAAACTATACATAAAATTGCATTTGTATTGGCGTTACGATAAGATTGGCATCGTGTTAGAGTCGTTGCATGAAGAAAAGTAGTCTTATAATCCCGATACCTCAGGTAAAGATAACTATAAAATAACTAATAAATAACTTATTTCTTTTTGACAAATTTTACTTAACAGGTATTATATGATGGAGGTTGTCTGTTCTTTGTAAGTAACTTACGGTAGATGTTCTAGTTAAAACGTGTAAGTCAAATGTGTGTACTTTTAGTTTCCTTTCATGTTTTCTTTCTTAAGATGGTTGCTAACGAACCAAACCTCAGTCAGAAGCCAAATAAGTTTACTGATGCCTTTAGGTATGTTGAGAGGTACATTACAAACGTCTAACAAAATATCACCATCGTTGAATTATTTTAACAGAGTAAATGGAATTGGTTAAATACGATTTGTTGGTACAGAAAGTGTCTTTCAACTTCTCATGAAGTTTCATTTAAATCTGTGTTAAAGTACAATGCCAGTACACATGGCTCTGAGACTACGTTAAGATGATGGGAGCTATGTTTCAAAGCCCAATACCCTAATGCTTTTCTGGAACAAAGTAGGTTGTGGTGACAGTGGAGGGAGAGAAGGGGGTGAGTGGTGAAGGGTGGCGGGCGAGTTTTACGTTAAATACTGAACACAGCTCTTCAGCAATTCCTCCTTGGCGGCCAATCCTCTTATGGCTAACGCCAGCGCGCTTCGGAGACAATTGCATCAATTGTGGGAAGACATGTAATCACTCATTTCGAAATTAGACTAAGTAGAGCGGTTGCCTATTGTTAGCGAGTCAAGATGGCGGCCGCGTGACGTCAAGGCCATATAAAGGCCCAGTGGTTTCCAAGTCGAGCGGTTGCCTATTGTTAGCGAGCCAAGATGGCGGCCGCGCTGAGCTAGCCCGTGACGTCAAGGCCATATAAAGGCCCAGTGGTTTCCAAGTAGACCGGCTGCCTATTGTTAGCGAGCCAAGATGGCGGCCGCGCTGAGCTAGCCCGTGACGTCAAGGCCATATAAAGGCCCAGTGGTTTCCAAGTAGAGCGGTTGCCTATTGTTAGCGAGCCAAGATGGTGGCCGCGCTGAGCCAGCCCGTGACGTCAAGGCCATATAAAGGCCCAGTGGTTTCCAAGTAGAGCGGTTGCCTATTGTTAGCGAGCCAAGATGGCGGCCGCGCTGAGCTAGCCCGTGACGTCAAGGCCATATAAAGGCCCAGTGGTTTCCAAGTAGAGCGGTTGCCTATTGTTAGCGAGCCAAGATGGCGGCCGCGCTGAGCCAGCCCGTGACGTCAAGGCCATATAAAGGCCCAGTAGTTTCCAAGTAGAGCGGTTGCCTATTGTTAGCGAGCCAAGATGGCGGCCGCGCCGAGCCAGCCCGTGACGTCAAGGCCATATAAAGGCCCAGTGGTTTCCAAGTAGAGCGGTTGCCTATTGTTAGCGAGCCAAGATGGCGGCCGTGCTGAGCCAGCCCGTGACGTCAAGGACCATATAAAGGCCCAGTGGTTTCCAAGTCGAGCGGTTGCCTATTGTTAGCGAGCCAAGATGGCAGCCGCGCTGAGCTAGCCCGTGACGTCAAGGCCATATAAAGGCCCAGTGGTTTCCAAGTAGACCGGCTGCCTATTGTTAGCGAGCCAAGATGGCGGCCGCGCTGAGCTAGCCCGTGACGTCAAGGCCATATAAAGGCCCAGTGGTTTCCAAGTAGAGCGGTTGCCTATTGTTAGCGAGCCAAGATGGTGGCCGCGCTGAGCCAGCCCGTGACGTCAAGGCCATATAAAGGCCCAGTGGTTTCCAAGTAGAGCGGTTGCCTATTGTTAGCGAGCCAACATGGCGGCCGCGCTGAGCTAGCCCGTGACGTCAAGGCCATATAAAGGCCCAGTGGTTTCCAAGTCGAATGGTTGCCTATTGTTAGCGAGCCAAGATGGCGGCCGCGCTGAGCCAGCCCGTGACGTCAAGGCCATATAAAGACCCAGTGGTTTCCAAGTAGACCGGCTGCTTATTGTTAGCGAGCCAAGATGGCGGCCGCGCTGAGCAGCCCGTGACGTCAAGGCCATATAAAGGTCCAGTGGTTTCCAAGTAGACCAGCTGCCTATTGTTAGCGAGCCAAGATGGCGGCCGCGCTGAGCCAGCCCGTGACGTCAAGGCCATATAAAGGCCCAGTGGTTTCCAAGTAGAGCGGTTGCCTATTGTTAGCGAGCCAAGATGGTGGCCGCGCTGAGCTAGCCCGTGACGTCAAGGCCATATAAAGGTCCAGTGGTGTCCAAGTAGAGCGGTTGCCTATTGTTAGTGAGCCAAGATGGCGGCCGCGCTGAGCCAGCCCGTGACGTCAAGGCCATATAAAGGCCCAGTGGTTTCCAAGTAGAGCGGTTGCCTATTGTTAGCGAGCCAAGATGGCGGCCGCGCTGAGCCAGCCCGTGACGTCAAGGCCATATAAAGGCCCAGTGGTTTCCAAGTAGAGCGGTTGCCTATTGTTAGCGAGCCAAGATGGCGGCCGCGCGGAGCCAGCCCGTGACGTCAAGGGCATATAAAGGCCCAGTGGTTTCCAAGTAGAGCGGTTGCCTATTGTTAGCGAGCCAAGATGGCGGCCGCGCTGAGCTAGCCCGTGACGTCAAGGCCATATAAAGGCCCAGTGGTTTCCAAGTAGAGCGATTGCCTATTGTTAGCGAGCCAAGATGGCGGACGCGCTGAGCCAGCCCGTGACGTCAAGGCCATATAAAGGCCCAGTGGTTTCCAAGTAGAGCGGTTGCCTATTGTTAGCGAGCCAAGATGGCGGCCGCGCTGAGCCAGCCCGTGACGTCAAGGCCATATAAAGGCCCAGTGGTTTCCAAGTAGAGCGGTTGCCTATTGTTAGCGAGCCAAGATGGTGGCCGCGCTGAGCTAGCCCGTGACGTCAAGGCCATATAAAGGCCCAGTGGTTTCCAAGTAGAGCGGTTGCCTATTGTTAGCGAGCCAAGATGGCGGCCGCGCTGAGCCAGCCCGTGACGTCAAGGCCATATAAAGGCCCAGTGGTTTCCAAGTAGAGCGGTTGCCTATTGTTAGCGAGCCAAGATGGCGGCCGCGCTGAGCCAGCCCGTGACGTCAAGGCCATATAAAGGCCCAGTGGTTTCCAAGTAGAGCGGTTGCCTATTGTTAGCGAGCCAAGATGGCGGCCGCGCTGAGCTAGCCCGTGACGTCAAGGCCATATAAAGGCCCAGTGGTTTCCAAGTAGAGCGGTTGCCTATTGTTAGCGAGCCAAGATGGTGGCCGCGCTGAGCCAGCCCGTGACGTCAAGGCCATATAAAGGCCCAGTGGTTTCCAAGTAGAGCGGTTGCCTATTGTTAGCGAGCCAAGATGGCGGCCGCGCTGAGCTAGCCCGTGTTGTCAAGGCCATATAAAGGCCCAGTGGTTTCCAAGTAGAGCGGTTGCCTATTGTTAGCGAGCCAAGATGGCGGCCGCGCTGAGCCAGCCCGTGACGTCAAGGCCATATAAAGGCCCAGTGGTTTCCAAGTAGAGCGGTTGCCTATTGTTAGCGAGCCAAGATGGCGGCCGCGCTGAGCCAGCCCGTGACGTCAAGGCCATATAAAGGCCCAGTGGTTTCCAAGTAGAGCGGTTGCCTATTGTTAGCGAGCCAAGATGGCGGCCGCGCTGAGCTAGCCCGTGACGTCAAGGCCATATAAAGGCCCAGTGGTTTCCAAGTAGAGCGGTTGCCTATTGTTAGCGAGCCAAGATGGTGGCCGCGCTGAGCCAGCCCGTGACGTCAAGGCCATATAAAGGCCCAGTGGTTTCCAAGTAGAGCGGTTGCCTATTGTTAGCGAGCCAAGATGGCGGCCGCGCTGAGCTAGCCCGTGTTGTCAAGGCCATATAAAGGCCCAGTGGTTTCCAAGTAGAGCGGTTGCCTATTGTTAGCGAGCCAAGATGGCGGCCGCGCTGAGTTAGCCCGTGACGTCAAGGCCATATAAAGGCCCAGTGGTTTCCAAGTAGAGCGGTTGCCTATTGTAAGCGAGCCAAGATGGCGGCCGCGCTGAGCCAGCCCGTGACGTCAAGGCCATATAAAGGCCCAGTGGTTTCCAAGTAGAGTGGTTGCCTATTGTTAGCGAGCCAAGATGGCGGCCGCGCTGAGCCAGCCCGTGACGTCAAGGCCATATAAAGGCCCAGTGGTTTCCAAGTAGAGCGGTTGCCTATTGTTAGCGAGCCAAGATGGCGGCCGCGCTGAGCCAGCCCGTGATGTCAAGGCCATATAAAGTCCCAGTGGTTTCCAAGTAGAGCGGTTGCCTATTGTAAGCGAGCCAAGATGGCGGCCGCGCTGAGCTAGCCCGTGACGTCAAGGCCATATAAAGGCCCAGTGGTTTCCAAGTAGAGCGGTTGCCTATTGTTAGCGAGCCAAGATGGCGGCCGCGCTGAGCTAGCCCGTGACGTCAAGGCCATATAAAGGTCCAGTGGTTTCCAAGTAGAGCGGTTGCCTATTGTTAGCGAGCCAAGATGGCGGCCGCGCTGAGCCAGCCCGTGACGTCAAGGCCATATAAAGACCCAGTGGTTTCCAAGTAGAGCGGTTGCCTATTGTTAGCGAGCCAAGATGGTGGCCGCGCTGAGCCAGCCCGTGACGTCAAGGCCGTATAAAGGCCCGCTGGACGGACTCGCCTGGGAAGGAACGCGCCTCCCACCCTTCTCTCGCCTAAGGCAGACGAGCTACTCAGCGGATCAAAGTGGAATAATTTATTACGTCAGTCGGGCACTTCTTGTGTAGTCTGTGACTTTGTGGGGCGCACTTGCTTCTCCTTTCCTTGGGACTGTATCCCGCGTTGCAGCTCATAGTGCTGTCACGGTGTCGGGTGTCTCATGAAGCCCCCATTCTTGTCATTGTGGGGGGCCCTGACATTGTATCCTGACTTGCATGGCCTGGTGATGTTATATACCAGCAATTCTGCAATTGTGGTCGTACATGCCTAAGAATCCTGTATAGGTGAGTTTACATACGTCAGCAAGGCTGTCATTGTGAGCGTACATAGCTATAACACTCATGTGATAGTGGTGGCACATATCAGAAGTCAAAAGTTACAAAAGATATATCTTTATAATTGCTATGCATTGATTTATAAGTAGTAGTATTGTCAGTAAATGAATACACAGAAGTATTGATATGCTCGGTCAACATGGCTCATGCTGCAGGAACGATTTTCAGATCCCGACCAAGATACTTGAGTTCAAATTCTACATAAACGATGATTATATAGGTTTTACCTTATTTATGATGAAATTAATCATCCCATCGGATACCATTTCTCATGTAAATACGCGTAAAACAATGAACAGAAAGAAAAAATATTATTAACTGTTTTCCTGGCATAGATTTTATTAGAGTAAAGTGTAAATATTATATCACGGCGCAAATATTGGGCCCAATTTTCTTTGTCCCATATATCTGATTTTCAGAGTTTTTTAGCCACGTAATTGAGTAGTTTTTAAATTAATATATAATATTTTCTCAATGGAAACTCTATCCAAAATAAATTATTCCATATTTGTATTGTATAATACATGTTCAATTAGAATACGTTTTGTATACATATACCAAAGCCTATATACACAATAATGTTGACATTAAGTACTATCTGCGAGTTTTCAGCATTTTCATTCACAAGTACGCGGCATAAAATGCACCCCAGTTCTGTACTGAAAACAGTGTTGGCCCTACTATAGGATGCAACCAAATTATACAGTGCCTTTAGTCACATTTCACGACTGAAAAGCTGTGACACTTACAACCCTTACCATTACCATCCCAATAAGCCTACACTCACCCCCCTCACAATGTTCAGCCTCCCCCGCTGGACACTTCCTGGTACTATCTTGCACTCAAAACTTAATCGCCCATAAAATGGGGAACGAAATTATTTGTACGCCGTGCATGCTACGAGTCGATCGTTACGGGCGATCAAACGGCTTTCAACTTCTTTCTGAGGCTTATGTCCTTAGGTTTTACCACCACATAAAACTCACCAAGTGTGGCATAGTGAAGTTTATACGAGACACCATTGACGTCGTTAGTAGAGTTCGATCTCTGTTGTATTCCCTTTACTGATCGATTGATTCAACATTTATGGCAAGAAAAACAATTGAACGCTTGATGCTTTTAATCCCATTTCCTATGTACATTAATTATTCGCGCCTCATATCGATTATGTGTTTCGTATCTGTCCTACACAACGTTCAGTAACTGCGTGGTTTTCCGTTAGTTCCAACATTCAGTGCTACAACATACAAGTATGGTTGTTGCATAATGTCGCTGTTGAGCAAATACTAATACTCAACGTTTTTCTACTCGTGACAAACAGTTTATCAACAAATACAAGTACAACAAGTACAAGTAGTGTAAACACAATGCTGTAACGCTTAGGTTAAGCCCAGAGTTTGAAATATGTGAGCATCGTATGGATACTCGCAATAATGTAGGTACTTTGATTTTATTAATTATTTTTTAACCCACGTGTTTCCACCGTGACTAAAAATGCTGACAATATTGAGGGAACACTTGTAGAAAATAGCCTATTCCTTTATCTGGACATCTAATAAATGTCAGCCGTGTTCTGAATTGTGGCAAACACGAACAGGATGTGTGGACCGCAGGGACACCCAGCACGCCGTGTTTCTAGTGTCAAACGTTTCTTGTCTGACAGATGAATTTACTCAGACATTTTCCTCATGTAATTACTTAAACGTATGTGGAAGCAATTTCATTGTACCGTTAGAAGCTAGTGGCGAAACATTTTGTATTTATTTCCACCCAAAATATAAAGTATTGATTTTATTTATACATGCATTTATATTTTTATTTTGGTATGTAGTAACTAATTATCTTGGTAAAATCAGTAAACAAATCCATTTGTGTGTGTTTATAGAATACAGTAATTAGTTACATGTTGAGGAATTACGAAAAACGGGACACTATACTCTTATTGAAGTCGACTTGTAGCAAAAACTTGTGTGATGTTGCTGCAGCTGTCATCGTAAATATAACACATTTTAGATACTCTAAATTATGGAAATTAATTGCCATCTCATCTGTTTCGAATACTGTTTGAACTAACAGTGCAAACTAACAGAGACTCGTCCCATTCTACGCTAGTTTTAGAATATTCAAGCCGTTGTTATTTTAAACTAATTGCATATTTGAAGGATAATCTCTACACTGTGCTACTTCCGCTTTCTGCTTTGCGCGGAGAGTAGAGTTAACAGACAAATCTTGTATTTATGTAAGCATCGACGACAAGACAAACACATCGAGTTGAACGTTCAAGAGTGAGGGTCGTGAACTCAAGTACATCTCAAACATTAACAGTGAACCTGGCTAGATAGATCTTGGAGACGAATGAAATGAAACTTACTAATGTGTTTACTCGAAAAAACAGCTGGTTCTAGAATGATTGTGAAAAATGACACCAGATTCACTCTCACTAAGTGTACATAAGCTTTAAAGATGTATTTAATTTAATTAATTGACTTGTAATTCGTTATTTTCTCTCAACATACGTATAATTGAATTCCACTTGAAAGATACTTCAATAGTTTGTTTATGGAGGTTGTGGTGACTTAATGCGTAGGTTACACAGGTTATTGGTGGAGTAATGTGGCATAACACTGTAGTCACTTAAGTGAAGTGAGTGCATCACATGAGAGGTAATAAAGCCACCACTTCTCGTGCATGTCTATTTGCCAGTAAATAATATCATCGTAACTACTCGGTCTGTTTGTGCGATTAGTGTGAACCTCTAGAACCGGAATAAACGAGGCGTGAGTTGCAACTCCGAGTAAGAGATCATTACTTTTAGAGTAGAAATTGTGAAAGAACTCACTTAGGCACTTAAAAAGTATTTTCAAAAATGATTTAAGGCTTTTATGACCACCTACACCGGGGAGCTCCATATTTCTGTATGTTAAAATAACTTTAAAACCGTCATAAAGTAAACAAAATATGTCATCTAGGGAATTTGAAGCTCTTTCTTATAGATGTTTATTTGTTCCAATCAAGATTTCCGTGTTTATGTCTTTATTATGTGTTGTTGCTATAGACACTATTCCTATTAAATAAGACCAATTGAAAAACGAAAATGTTTAAAAAACAAAATTGAATCAACAATAATAATTATAACGTAGTAATACCGATATGGAAATCAATTTCAGAAATCTGTTTAACGTTGTAACCAAATAGGAGAACCGCCAATAATGCGTCCTGTTTACATACCACTAAATTGCATTTCGTAGTTACTCTCGCGGCCTGGCAAATGTTAATTAACCCACCCACACGTGACAGGAAGACGCAAATAATAAACAAGTCAAGGTAGCTCGCTAAACACATGCAGTGAATATTGAAACCGGAGCCATATTTTGTTGTCGCTGAGTATCGATAAATATTGTGGTTTCCATAAATTACACATGAAATGCCATTACATTTATTTGCTCAATATGTCTCTGTTTACTTACTGCAATGGCAATTAATATTACCATAGTCAGTGCAGGATGTATGAATATTGATCAGGGTGGCTGTTTGACGTTCATCTAGGTAAAATATGATGAGCAGGGCGAATAAATGCAGCGTGGACACACAATTTCGTGATTGGGTATTATTGCATTAATAGCAGCACGGGTTTAAAATACAAATACAAGAGGTGTTTGTTCAAGCGATTGCTATGTAATCAAAAGCACGTGACAAAGCATTTAATGTATATAACTAGGTCGCTTCAACAAGTAAATCAAACATACGCGTGTAGCGAAATTCTTAAGAACAAAGTACTAAAAAGCTTTGTTTATTTATAATTTTTCCGTTTCATTTGGTTTGTTTTCACGTCTTGGTAACGTTTTAAAGTTTGAAATACAAATGATCATGCAAATAAAATATAAACGTTTTTATTTTGTTGTTTGTTTCTATAAGGTAAACATAAACATGTCATCTAATTTCACTGTCGTACTCTAAATATACTCACAGAGTTTGCATGTTCAGTGGTTTGTCCTTTTAAGAGCGTTACTCCCATGCATATAAACTCAATCATATTCAGACACCACTCTTCTGTTATGGTCCTATTGCAGACAATACATATGTTGATTACAATACACACCTTGTATTGCAATAATCTCTCCTTACCGCACTCGATCTGCTCATGTAACAAAGCCTCCCCATGCCTCACTACTTTACATGAAGGAACAACCACGCTCTATGCACTTTCATACAACGTGGATTCTAAGGGTGCTTCTTATTGATCAAACAAGTCTGTCAGTTCATCTCTTACTTCTACCTCACTCGCAATTTTTCATTTCTTTTTTTAAAAACTCGTTCACCTTTTCAAGCACATCACCATGTTCACTGATATGACTTAACCAGTGTTTCTTTCTCCCTTAACTTGCCTTCTTCTTTGTCTACACCTATAGCTCTCTACTTATATTCATCTGTATTCAGCATATCAACACCACTCACGGTTCATCTTGCACAGCAATCAACTTCACCACATCCCTACGGGTTCGAACTTACTCCTTTCAAGTTGAATTACAAACATACTGATTTAACAACGAGCGGTACAATCATGCAATGTGGTTTCAAGACCTTCTCAATAATCAAGCACTTCTATTTCTATACTCTTAACTCAATCTCTGTTACTCGTGTGCAGGGATCGGGGATCGTTAAAACATCATCATTATCACTAAAACATCGTCATCACATTTAAAACATCGTCATCATTAAAACATTGTTATCATCATTAAAGCATCGTTATCATCTTTAAAACATCGTCATCATCATTAAGAGATCGTCACCGTTATTAAAAAATTAAAAATGTTGAGTATTTGAATTGTTTAGCCTACAGTAGCGCAGACAATGGTAAAGCCACAGTGCTACCAAGGTCTGTCAATCCCCTGTTGGAGGCGCGGTAAACGGAGTTTGATGAGCCCCCGCCAGGGGATTTACGGACCTTGCAGCGCTACAGCTCAGCAGCACCATCTATTGACATTGTGGTTCCGCTTGAATTGAACCGATATATTGCAGCAATGTTGAATCCTGGATGTACCATCGTTATTCATGTATGCGTTTTAATTGAACGTTGTTTCCATGTTGTTTTGTTGGGCATGTCTAACATATCGAGATTGATTAAAGCTATTATAAAAGACTATGGTTATAAATGTTAACAAATCCTACCCCTGGCCATTGGGTTTAAATATTTTAAACCCAATGCCCTGGCTATGCTGGTGTGCTGGTTGTAGACGTCTTGATCTCCAACCGAGTTTACGCGAAGACCATTTCTGAACGACTAAAACGCGTCTATTATGTTGCTACTTTGGCTGAATGAATACAACTGTATTTGACAGAGTTAACCTGTACTCTCTCGATGAAACAAGAATCTGTTCCCATCTTTCTCGTTCAATATCTGTAAACTGTTATCCGCTTCACTTAAAATCATCTTAATAACGATTTCGAGAGTGATCCCTCACAGTTCTTTGTTTAGCTCCATGGCAGACGTACATTTGTATGTTGAACAGTTGTTACAACTTCCAGGCGTAACACTCGCAACGTACTGTTAAATGTGTATGACGTTTTTTTACTACTATCTCACGTAGCATTCTCTCTCCAGAAAGAACCTTGTCGTCTACTCTTCACTTAGTACTACGCCACAAATATTTGTGCTATTTACCGAAAGGAGATAAGAATCACACACGCGATAGTATATATGAGGATGTAAACAGTTCTTACACCTTATACTGACTTGGGGTCTACATTGGAGGTGAGGGGGTTTCCCAATTTCCCTGTTATCATTCTTGTTATCGGCAATCTACTTATCTCTAGTCGTTGTAATTAGCGTCACAGCAAAAAGTACACAGTAACAATAATATTAATTAAACTCCCATAATGAAATAATACGGAAAACCCTAATACGAGCACGTTGGCAGAAATTATAGCACAGTTTATTGTGCAACCATCAAATGGGAGATCTTTTTGTATTGTAGTCTACAATTCCACTGTATTAACGAGACCATTGAATGTCTGTGGTAAACCACTTTTGTGGTAAGCTTAAATTGATTCCACTACAGCCCTTCATGTAGTTGAGGTTGACTAATTAGGCTAATTCCGGTATGTTGCACTCGTTAGCTATTTCTGTGTCGGTTCGTAAACGAACTCATTCCAATTTGAATAGAACGTCCGACATTGTTTGTCACTTCGTCATCAGTCGTTCAGCGGACAACATCGGCTGTGAATCAAACTTGCAATCCGTTTTCAACGCGTTTAAAACCTGGAATGTTTAGCCTAAAACGTAAAACAATTGGAGAGTAATCTTCTTTGCCATATTTTGTAAAAAGGTAAGCTTGCGAATAATTCACGCAACGTCCCTGGTTTAATATAAATGTGACTCATTTAAATCTCATAACGCAATCTAAAGTCGGGGAACAGTTTCAGTGAAACATGACATGTCCATGTACGAATAACGAAACATGTCCACCAATTATTCGTAAGTCCTCTTTAAGAAGCCTCTATTGCCCCCGGACATGCAATACAGCAATATTCCTCATTATGGAAGCTCATGTCACCGCAATTACTAAACCGCTTTATGGACCTTGTAATTATTATACGCAGACGTATTAGAGAAAATTGGTGGTTTTGTCGGGGTAACATAAAAACCGTGATTTATTGAACCCTAAACTCTGTAATTAGTTAAATTGGAAGAACAGGTAGAGCAGAGTAGTTTAGAAATGAAAAACGTTAACAAAAAGATACATGAATGCTGCTTACTTTAACATCTACTTCCATATTCAGTATCAATACCTAGGAGCAAACATAACATGCAAACATTGCTTTCAGCCTCGTAAGATGTTCAGGTAAATTTAGGTTTCACTTCATATTTTATAATGTCAGAAAACAAGTTAAATATTAAAGAATTAATTTCGTATTCCTTATACTGCTAACAAAGGTAACTTTTGTAATTCAACTTTCAATGTAATTTTTATTCTTTTCAAAAACTATACAAATAACATAAGATAAGTTGATAATATATAAATGAAAAGAATCCCACATAAAATCATATCTCATGTTTGGTGCTGAAATTTTGTTTTTCAAATAGAGTTTTTGTCCATAGACAAGAAATTACATAATGTTTTCATAAATTGATGATTAGTCTTGTTGCTTTACGTTTCTGTTATTGGAATACCTATGCTATTTGCCACGATGAGGGGTGATAAATGAAGATAGACGATTATAAAAACCACCTGATTCGGGATTCGAACCCACGTCCCTATATGACGTACCCTGACGATCTCCACCCCAACAGTGTGAGCCAACCGTGGATGACTAGAGCATATAACTACATGAAAATCCACAATTCTATTTTTAAAATGTTTTCTCGACCTCATTATTTTTAATTTACCTAATCTGAGTTGTCAATCAAAAAAATAATATGATATTTATCTCAAATGACCATAATAATTCGTTTTATGTACATGTGGCACGTTCTCATGAAGTGTAGGCTATGCCTGATTACTGCGGTAGCCTGGTTGTCACAGCTTTTGATGTTATTTCATTTGATTTGTTTCTATAGTGTGTGTTATGTGTACTACATGCGGCGATGTTATTGGCGTTCATTGACAGTCAGCGTAATCCTACACAATAAATAATCAACCTACCCGAATCCGATTAAATAAAACGGTTTTGTTTTAATTTTAATTGCACTTTCTGTTTTCGTATCCCGTGAGAAACTGGGATTATATTTAAAATAGGTTATCACATATTTCGATTCACTTCATGCAGAAACCAATACCGGGGATTTAGACCTAGTTTTATTCAAATCCTTAATAGTTCCGTCTGAATGATGATCTTACTAATGTTTATCATTATGTCTTAGTCCACTTTGGACTCCCTTCAGAAAACTACTAATACAGAGGAATGCGAAAGAAACATATATATATATCACCCAATCTCACATATAATTTTTTTTTATGTCAAGCTCTTCCAACTGAAATGCTTACTCAAAGATATTTTATCTGGTAAAAAAAATCCATATAAATAAATCATATAGCACCATTGTTGACAAGAAGCGTCAAGAAACTATTTTAATTTAATATTGATGTTGCGCTCCCGCTTTGCCTCAATCGCAATAAACTTGTATAGAAAAATAAATGTATGTTGAAGGAGCTTTCTACACAGATATTGGATAATGGTTCAGATCAGAATATGATTGCGTAAGTAACATATTTACAAAATTAATACACATTATTACCACTAGCTTTTGAGAAACAAACAAAAATGTTAACTCAAAACAATATACATTAATTTCCATTTAATCATTTACACGAAAGTAGTTTTAGGCATCACAATAAATAATGTATTCCGCACAGCAGCCATCCAGGCGTTAGCTACAAATTCCCCGTTTCCATCAATGTTCGTACAATATTAATAGGCTTCGGTAATTCTAGAAGCCACAAAATGTAGCCTACTCTATAATCTGAAATCGAACATGAAACCGTCTGTATTGGCGGCAGGAATGGTTAGTTTGTACCAAACACTACATACAGTAACGTAGCGTACTACATTTAGTGTCAATTAGTGTTGCGGCGAACAACCCTGCAATCAAAAGATATCCCACGTTAGTGTTATTTAGTGGGATCTCACCATTTCACTGTTATATTGTGTCTTTGTGTTGGTCAGTGTCGGGTGGGCAGGCCACGTTATAACGACTCCAACAAGAACGGGATGCGAACTATGTTTGATCAATGTTGTTGAACGAGAATAAAATAGAATACTGATGAGTCGATAGCAGATTCATCAATTGACGTCGATGGATGGACAGACTTCTATATCGACGTTCGATTATCGAATCCATCAGTAGATTGCTGAGTCGTTCTAATTTAATGTTGTGCTATTTCGGGGGTAATAAATGTGTGATATATCTGTTGCGAGGTAACATTTCCAAAGCTGGCGTCATAGATTAGTAAAGAGGGGCCAATCAGAGGGAAGCAACGCCAATCATAGGACGAGGCTTATTTCAGTTGACCAATACCTCAACATCTACAACTAGGGTGATCCGGGACTAAAACGGGACAATTTTCAACAATTTGCATTTAAAAAGTTGGATTTAGCATATATCATATGATTTTTTGTTTTATCTGATGTATTTTGGACTGATGTTACCAAATCAACATGAAAAAAATTATTCATTTGGGTAAAATATGTAATGTATTGTGTCCCATTAACAAAATCCTACGTACAAATTATTTGATATAAGTTCTGTACCCGGCGCCTCCACCATTAGAGTAAATGTTTGTTGTCGCTGCTAAAATCATCCAACTTGGTCTGTGCTTTGCGGGAAATAAGAAGAAGATTCACGTGCTCATAGATATATTATCAACTGCACAATGACTAGATATCCTGGTTTCTATGGTCCGGTGATCCTTCACAGACGCATATTGGATATTGGCCCCTGGTGGAAATAACCCCATTGTGACATATCATTCAGAACTAAGAGTTACAAAGTGTCTGTATATGTAAGTGTATATGTAAGTGTCTGTATATGTGGACTGTTTTAGAACATTTACAACAATTATAAGAGTTATAGATATGATATGGTATATAGCCTATATTTTATAAGAGCTATAAAATGTTTTTTTTTTTATAAAAAGGCTGCGTATTTTATAACATTTCGTGTATTTATTTAGTTCGACCGTCAGTTAGATGTTCCATCTAGTGATAACAACCTTATCGATCTATTGCGTGTGCCGTGCATGTAACTCATTCAATTATTCATAAACATTGCTTGTTAAAAACATGTTGTGCTCAGAGTCATTGTAATTCCGAGCTTTGAGTCACCGTTTCCACCCCAGTTGTTTTAATCCCTTCCGGCTAGACTGTCTGGAAACCTTTTATTTCGGGACGGACGAATGTGGACCCATTAAACTAATCGTCGTAATCATTGAACGAAGCTGGGACTGTGAATACTGAATGATCACGTTAGGCATTGTTAATTGATGCTTAAGATAATGACCATGATCAGAACTCCACTTGCATGTGATTCCGTGTTGCAACATGGCGGCGAATGGGACCCCTGGGTACGGCAGCGGCTCCCAGGAACGCGAACTATGTTCTAATTGGGATACTACAGAGACAAAACACAAGTCACGAGCTGCTGAACACTCAAAACCAAGATAATTATTTTTTTAAAAAAAACTACGGTAACGGTAAAACCATGATTTAATTTATTTTTAAGTTGCAGCTCTACAATTTAACATATACGAAAATGTTTGTAATTTTTTTTATGAGTAACCTATTTAATATGTGTAAGTGTAAAATAATGTGTGTTTTAGTTTGTCATTGCAGAAGAGCTTGCAAATTTGTTACTTCATTTTAATTAACCACTTTAATTTAAATTCAATACCCGTTTTTTTTATATTCTATTATTTTAAAGCTCTTTGTTATTATTTTATCGAACATTATTTTAATAATTTAAAACTATAGCATATGTGATATATTCGGACTGAATCGAAAGAATGCACTTTCACCATGACACTTTTTGTCGTTTTTTGTTAAAGATCTTTTTTATTTTCGTATTATTGGTTTCAACGAATTAAGTGGTTGCAAGTAATCATTTTTTAGTTTCGAATCTTAAAATAAGTTTTCTTTTTTTTTTGGTTCAGACTGTTGTTGAAAGATAGCGTTTAACCTTACAAATTCTTACAGTCCTTTCCACTTTCTTTTTTGCGACTAATCTACTGTTTGGCATCATGCATTATACACGCAATGAATTACCCACTCCCATTTCCTTGAATGGAGGGTTTCACTTTTTGCCTCAGCCCTAACTGAAGTTATGTCGTTAGGGATGGAAAATTCAAGTCCTGTTATTTTTCAAGTGAAGTGAAACGATTTCCTCTCTAGGAGGTTAGAAAGGACGACGCACCGTCGTTAAACTTGGACGGAGGTTCTGTGTTAGTCTTGTCTTGGGTTGAATGGATCGTCTGCCTGTCTCTCTGTCTCTCTGTCTGTCTATCTGTCCGTCTGTCGGATGTGATTCAGTAACATGGGTCTCTCGGTCAGGGGTGTCGAGATCTCAGTACACGAGACATCGTCAACCCGTGTATCTCTCCGTTATTACATTGTAACATCGTTCATGATGTATGATTGGCGGTTTTCGCGGCCAGTATTAACCACATGAGGCGGTTGTCATGGCACTGTGCCATGAAACTGTAATATTGCACAATTGACGTTTCGCTGCCAGCTTTGGCAACGAAACTTATGCACAATAACAATTCTTATTACTCCAATAGACTATTAACAATCATCTAGGTTCAGCTCTTCAATGAGTTCTTCTTTGTGTGTTTTTCATGCTGGTATCATTTTCAAAACCGAATCGAACAGAAAATCGGTTTCTTTCGCTGCATTGGAGCTAAATTAACATAATTTGCGCAGACAATGACATTTGTACAGTTCGACGATAGGGTTTAATAAGTGTGAAACACAAAGACCACGTCCAAGATTTGATGCCATCATTTTTCATTTTTTCTAAAAATAAATGTTCCGGCAGTACACGTAATTTGTAAAAAGAAAACTCACGTGCCACCATTAAAAGTTTAAAATGGCTTAAAAGTTCGAAGCTTACATCCACTTCAACCACGGCAAACTCTAAAAACAGTTAATTAATACCCTTTGTTCAAGGAACAATGCACAATTTTAAATTCCAATGTTTTTTAAACGTTCACTGTAGCCCACTCACCATTCACCTTCCAGCTAAGATCGCTCACTACCTTCAAAGTTGTTAAGTGTTAAGCAAACAGCTGATGAGCTTTTGTAAGAATTAACAGCCGTATGTATTCCACACCATATCAGACTAACATTATATGTTCACTTATTAACGTGGCATACACAAACATTGGAGAACTTGGACAACACATATATGGATGAGTTGGTCAAAGATTGCGAACTCGGTGTTTTAACTCACATTAATACAATATTCTAGAACCAATTATATTATGAAGATAAGGGTGTATTGAAAATGTCCCATTACGAGCTATATGAAATGGGGTTACTTCTCACTTTGGGTATACTACTTGGGTATTTTGTCAACAAAATCTAATAACTTTCCATTATGTTCATTTTGTATTAAATATCATTAATTAAACTAAATATTAATTAAATGAATGAATTAAAGATCTTAGGGTACACAAAATTCTTTAGAATGAAGGAAGATTTGCTTTTATATCAAAGGATTCCTATCTCGTTTATTAGATAATAACTCAGGAGGATACATGAAAATAGGAGACATATGTTCTAGTTCGTATTTTGGAGTAAGAAGACACTAAAAAATATTATACAGTGAATAAAAGATTCGTAAAAAAATGCGAAAAACATACTAATATAAATTTTAACAACCAACTAAAAAACGTGGCTATACACAAATACACAAATACTCATAAATGCTTCAGTAAATCTATTATGTGGTTGCATATACTTTGCACAATTACAATGATGCCTATCAATCAAATACATTTCATGTTGATTTAGGACTTTAAAACTTAAGAGCTAAAAATGTTGAATTACACATACAATTTCAGGACTTTAAACTATCACATTTAAAATTTACATTAATACGTCCGGTTTAAGAGAATGATTCAGTTATTATTATACTCATACGTGTGTAGGTTGTCGATGAGTATGTCCAGTGTTACAGTACACAATGTTGTACAGCCCTGCCCATGTCCTCGTAAAGAGTTCGGCCTGATAGGATGGGGTCGTAAAGGAACCGACAATCTACCATAAAAACAATTGTCTACTCCTTTTATATCATGGAGGAAAATATAGACTCTGAGTCGTGTAATGTCATTATAATCACTCGTATTCGATTAGAGATGCCGGACGGACTGACCGCAGGGGAATCAAGGTACACTCACTGACGCATCGGACATTACCTGGGCGATGTCAGGTACTCAGGTACACTCACTGACGCATCGGACATTACCTGCGCGATGTCAGGTACTCAGGTACACTCACTGACGCATCGGACATTACCTGGGCGATGTCAGGTGGTTCTTGCTTTTAAGGGTTCCACTGCCATCTTTCGGAATAATTTCTAGCGACAAAGTATGAAGTCACAGCAGCATCAATAAATCGCGTATAAGTTAATAGTACTAAAACTGTAATATTTCGTAATTTTTTTGATATTTGTTGCTTTAGGATATTTTGTTTGTTATTATGTGTCATATTGGGAACTTTATTTACTAAAACTACTGCGAGTAGGCCTATTATTGAGTCTTTGTTATCTTTTTATTTTTATTTTCCTTTCTATCCTATTTTCTTTTTCATTTCTGCAAAAAGTATGTTGCAGTCAAAATTTCCAATTTTTAAACAGATGAACTGCTTCATATCAGAACTGTGAAAAAGTGCTTCGGTGCTAAATAGTCAAAATACCAGTTCCAATTGAATGGTGGAACGTTTTTTTTCAACTAAAGCTTTATTTTTGTAGTTTTGTTTACCTGAGAGCTTGATACAGATTTCAAAAAATTATAACTATGGAACATCACCTCCCTATAAGTGGGGGGGGGGGGGTGGAGGCACCCCACCCCCTACCTCGTGGACAGACACATATGACTACGATTTGTTTCTAGTAGCATTTTTAGCGTTTGTAAAGCTGTAAATTACCAAACTAAATGACGATATCTGTGTTTGATTTTATTTTAATAATGTCGTGATTAAAACCGTTTTAAATTATATCGATAATTTACGATACAGTTTGGAAACATGTACAGTTGCATTACCTCAACATTTGTTGGACCACAGCCTCGTAAATATGCAATACATGCCAGAAGTGAATATATTGCTGTGCGTGATAATAAATATTGAATGTTTCAATTGCAAAGATAAACATGCACGACAATAACAAGCGGGGTTTATAACAGTAGGCATATTCACATAAAGTTACTAGTTACGTGTTATAGAAGAATAGAATACTGTGTGATTTGGATGCGTAATATTCGGAATACTATTCTTAAATTAAAACTTGTTTGTCTGAACAATTTTGTTCCCCTTTCATATATATTTGTGGTAAACATGTTTTTTATGCAATGGAAACTACTTGAACCAATAAACATAGTGATCGTGGCGGTTCAGGTTTCTATTACATAGAAACTAATAGTTAACATACCGTTCTACTCTGTATATTACCAGTTAAACTCAAGCGAAATTAAATTGCACAAGACAAAGTGGCTTGTGGTATAGAGATAAGCTTAACATTATAATAAAAAGTAATCTTTGTACGAAGAATCTCAACAATGAATAATGAGTAATGCAAAGCTAATGGTAAAAGAAGTGTTATTGAAGGATACAGAGTCTGAATAATAACAGAATAAATTAAGAACACCAGAAAATTAATTAGCTAGTACAATCAACTAAGGTGATCATATCAAATAATACATTTGGTCTCGGCCGTGAAAAATTGTCAATTCTCTGACTGACCACAAAAGGTTGTTAAGGTAATGATACAAACTATCTACCGTTTGTTTATATGGACATATCTATACACAACTGTTAAGATGCATCTTGTTTGTCGTCAAAGTTGTGCCGCTTCCCATCAACTTTATACCATGATGCAGCATCCATAGATCTCATGTCTCCCACAATCACTTCTAACTTCTAAAGCTCTTTGTTTCTTTAAACTCTGTCTTATCAATCCTTCCGTTTGACACAGGATTGGGAAATATGGCGGCTTCTTCTTGACTCGTCTCTTTCGTTGACCGTTAAACAAAATAAATCATTTCCGTAATCACAGCGTTATCTGTCTAGTGGCATTTAGAGCACGCGTGGTCATCGTAGGCTTTATCAGCCCATCGTTTGGAAAGACTAATGTTTTTTGCTTGGGGCGTCGTTCACGCCTGGACGCTCTGATTTTAGCTTTTTTTTTACATTTGAGGCCGTGTCTTTTGGGACTTCGAACACCGCCGAATGGACTTGGGCCAAATTCACTCACAATTGAGGATCAGAGGTTGAAAGATGACCCGCAGCATTCTTCCTTTTTTGTAACTCTTAGTTCTGAATGATATGTCACAATGGGGTTATTTCCACCAGGGGCCAATATCCAATATGCGTCTGTGAAGGATCACCGGACCATAGAAACCAGGATATCTCGTCATTGTGCAAAGTGGGGCGACGCGGTCAGCTTCAATAGATGGCCGACAGTGGCCAACAGTGGCCGCCGATATAGAGAGAGAAATTATTAACTACGAAGAAAATCCGAGGGGAAAATTGTAGTGGAGCTAAGTTGGGTTCATCAAAGTATAGATTCACTCCACCACTTCTCACAACCGATATGTGCTGTGGCTGTGGGTAGATATACGTGTCATGAGGATTCAAGTGTACAAAACAGTCTCGCTCCCTCCAACTTATAACAACTCTCATGATTTTAAAGATCTATGTAACATTTCGTGCAAAGCATCACCTAAAGCGTTGAAGGCACTTATATCTCACATGAGCTTAAATTAACATGCAGCGAAGCATATTTGGTTGATTTTAATATAAAGTCAATAATGGATGACATTTCAAATCAATGAATGCACACAAGCGCATGTGTTCATGTGCATTCAAACTGATGGAATAGAACGTGCACAATCATGCACACAGTTATTTAAACGTTCGATTTATGCAAATCGACGATTAATTTATGTCAAATGTGTATGTAAAACTCACAGCGGTTCATATCGATACATTATTCCGTGATTACGCATTAAATAAACAAATGCTAAGAAGTTATTTCCTAAGTGGGAACTATTTAACTATCTCTGTTCTCTCGGTATCTCGCGCTCTCCTTCTCTTCTGTATAATCTAGATTATTGTATAGACGATTTCGTATGCAGAATATGATTGTCGACATAGAGATGTATAATTCCCTCAGTTTCTCGTCATTTAGCAGCGGTACCAACCAGACCCGCCCCCTGCCGGAAGCTTGTTCTTGAATTTCAAGTAGACTAGATAAATAAAACATGAGGGCAGGTTGAGAAAATTGCACGACACAGAATCTATGTTGGAAAATGTTTCTTCCGGTCACGGGTGAACATTTCCCCCCTACCGGATGCAGTTGTGGCTTTACCTGGTCTCAGATCACGTGAGCACTGAAAAGTTTGCGTCTCATTAGCTGCTCGTTAAGCTGTCAGAAATACTTCTTGCTTGTGCATGTTACCGAGCGCGTTGAACACCAATGCTCGTACATAAGCGATAGTTGATTGTTTTTGAAGCTAGATGCTCTGGATGCATCGAAAGCTGATGGAAACGAATATAAAAGGTAAGACAGAACCACTCAGCGTGACGTCTGTTCAATTGTATAACACTCTACATATTTACGTTTAGTCTTCTCTTTCTAGTAGTTTGCATACTATTTTAAAGTTAATTTATCGTTTGTTTTATACGTTGACGCTACATTAGTTACAGAATATGGTTCATACATGTGACGCGAAGCGACGCTATTCAGTAGAATACGATATTAAGTTAGCGACAGTACTGTTTACAATATACGTGCACCGTAATATTAATATGTGACGAATATAAATAAAATATATCGTTTACAACTAAAATTCAAATACTCTGGACGTGATTGAATTTAATAGTTGGATGTAGGTAAATCAGTATCAATCAATAGGAAATCTCTAACTTATCTTGCCTGCGAGTTGTGCAAAATAGACAATGTCGACTTGGTGAATATAAATTAAAATTATAGACATGGATAAAAATGGGGCTCACAAGGCTTGTGAGATACAGCTAATAGATCTTCTTACTGCTGCAAGGCACATTGGAATACAACTGGCTTCATACTATCCAATATGCTGTCATCAGAAACAGATAAAATCAATACGATACTCAAAAGGATTGAAAATAGAACGTACATGTGCAGGGTTTTTGATTCGAACTATTAGTATTTGTAATGAAATCTTGGCGCCCGCTCAGTCCATTCGTCATATAATTCAGTAGACGGAACCCAATATCTCAGAGGTGCAGATAAATAAATACATTTTTTCGTAGGAATACCTGTTATAGAGTGCACACCAGTTTAACCTGATGTGTCCCTTTTCAGGACACTAATATTTTTTGGTTGTCAAAGGCTGTCAGCATAAGACTCGATCCCAGCATTTGCCCTTATGACTGAGGAAAACCTCGTACACAAGCTTCTGTCTGGAGTGGCGGTGGCCGGAACGGAACCGGCAACTCCCTTATTATTCATGCATCTTACCGCTGTCTTCAAACACCCAGTTCTGTACTTCCAGCATTGGCAAAAAAAAGTTACTCACAAATAATGGTATCGAGATTTATGTTCAGCGATTTGTGTGTAACAATTTCAAATTGTCTAAGAAGGAGAAAGTAAATGTAAAAAGAATGTTGCCTTATAATAGTAAAACAAGGAAACAACAACCCACAGGATCTGCTACTATCATATGTTATTGATAATATTGGTGATTTATCGACGTAGAAGTAGAGACCCTTATGCTCTACATTCATCATACTTATTTTCGTTTGTAATAATTTGTCTTTCTTGTTTCTATAAGTACAAAGCTGGGTTTGGAATGTTATGTTTGTACATTTTTCGCGTTGAGCCAAAACAAAATACAGGAAAGTTACTGGGAAGAAGAATATATTCTTAAATACAATATGTACGATATTGTATGTATGTAAAGAACATTTAATATAACTTAATGAGTTTTGCAATGAAAATATATTAACTCAGCGAAGCACAATTCTTTTAATCAAGTCTTCCATTTACAATAATTTGTTATCAACTTTCGAACTTCACGTTCATGCAGAAACAAACGGTACCTATTAAAAAGTAATTAAAACCTTGATTATTTACAGTACAGTGTATGGCTAAATTTGTTAAAAACAAAATTAAAAACTACTATAAACGACGCTACGAGGCATGACAGCCAACTGGTAGTTCACCCACATGAATGACCGAAGTAGTTCATTGCTCCCATAAGTCTGTGATTGTTACTGTTTGTTCTGTGAATGGAAATATTCCAGCTTTTAGAACACATTTGATATCGAGTTACATTTTAATGCATCTACATTTACTACATCTACTGCACCTACATCTTAATGTAGTTGCATTTTAATGCATCTATTCTTACTACATCTGCTACACGGACATCTTAGTGTAGTTCACATCAATTATTCGTAATTTAATTTATACAAGATGTGAAATAATTTAATATCCAAAAAAGAATCGCAGTCCTGCCAATATGTACTCTGAACCCGGGGTAGAAATACCCAGTTAGCTCTGCCTGTCCTACGAGTCAACTAAACAATTGACTACGTATCGTTGCTTCATATTAAACAACAAAAATTTAAGCAAACACGGGGCACGATGGTTAGCGCTACTGTGTACCTCGAATCATGTTCCAAGATGTTTGACGCTCGCTCGTAGGTAGCGTTTAGCCTAGAGTGGTTCTGCTTATCTTAAGCTATACTTTTCTTAACTCACACAGAGCGTCTGAATAAGAGGCCCCTAATGCATTTCATTCTGTATGTTTTTATTTGCGTCGCTTTGCTTGCTTTGCACGCGAGCTCCATTACAGTTCTCGTAGTAGTGCATGTTATTGTGTATTTAGTTTGGCCCACTCTATCTTGCATATTGATACGCGCCGCTCTTTAAATACATGGGAGAGTTTATACAGCTGCTCTGTTTAAACGTCGGGAGTTGTCACGCCTGGAACTCTCCGGTCTCCGGGCGGCGTGACGTCACACCAGACTCTTCTCCGGATGCGCTGCATACAACTCGGTCCCGCCGGAAAACCCGGAGTTTTAAAATGCGTTTTATCTGGAAAAGAGGAAGTATATTATACATAATGTTATGTGCCTCTCCTATATTGTAGTGCGTCTTTTGTGGTATACACGACCACCGCTTTCCCCCAGTCAAAGGAACAAATTGCGCGCAGTACGGGGTGGAAAGAACAAAATCATCCACGTAAAGGAATACGATAAGCGGCGTCGCCGGAAACTGGAGAATACAAAGTAAGAAACGTGTAGCCTTTTAAAGCACTAAATATATTCGTACTCTCCAGAGAGTTGCGGGTAAGAGAGTTCCGTTGCAGCGCTACAAGAAGCGAGCATTGATTCTCCTCCACCGCGACTGCTTTTCATTGCGAGGGGGTATTAGTCGACATTGTGTACGTGGATAACGCGAAACGCTATGCGGGGGGGGGGTGGGGGGGGGGTCAGTCAGGGCCATCCGTCGCCCCTCTCTGGTCGAGCAATTATAATCCGTCGATATTACTTCGATGCATATTACACTCGAACTTGGAACAATGGGCAGCATTTTCATTTCCGATATTGTTTTATCCCGGCCCGTACTGTGTGCATAACTAAAAACAAGATTATCTGAAGATATAAGCTAATCCATAAATAGAAATTGCTTCTGGGGAATTCTGCGTTTCAGGTTTGAATCCTATGGATTGGCACTGTTTCATCTTTATGATATCCCACTTATCGAATCACCCTAAAATGTGAGACAAATCATAAATAATATACTCCTCGTAATTTAAAAGTGTTTTAATTATTCTGTCCTGTAGAACAGAAGAGATAATCGTATGAACGTTAATTCATGGTATACATATAAACCGAAAAGAAAATAATCTAAAACAATATAGTTGCATAAGACACGCGATGGTTAAAAGGCAAAGTATAATCGGTATTTGTTTTCATTATTGTAAAGTGGTCTTGATCTATTTTTAATTTGTCAGTCCGCATCGTTTCTTAACTCGTTGAACGCGAGTAGCCTTTAATTGAACCCAGCCGATCATTCTCTGAGCGAGAGTCTCTGAAAGTGAAATTACCTCTCATTTTTTTCACAAATGGTAATTTTTGTGTCTAGACTACTTTTTCTTGCGAAATCAGTTTTGAAAATAATGCAAATTGAATTTCTTGAAGGGGTCGAGTATTTATGTATAAGAAATGAGTTTAATTCGAGGTGGTTTATCTTAAAGAATGGGTAGATAAGAAATGTATTTTTAAAGGGGAAAGTTACAATACTGCGATGATCGAACTGATTTCGCTCGTCCACCTAAATATTGTGGATTATTGACAGATACAAGAACATGCTGGATATAATATATAATATTTACACGTTTTTAAGAAAGTTTAAAGTAGCCAACATCAATGCGTATTGCGTACTAAGATAGAAAGCCACACTGTATATAATGACAGTAAAAAATGTATAGGAAAATGAGATGAATGATACAAAATTAAAATATAAGATGAAAAATGTTCATGATTATTATTTCAATGTTGAAAAAAATAATAATTTATTGGATCTCAAAGTGAAGTCGCTTGGACCACCAATTTGAACACACATGAAAAATCATTCCGTTATATCAGGTATTCATAAAAGGCTGTTAAGGGTAGAGCAAACATTTTTTTAAAAGAACCGTGTATTTTTTATTTCTAGAGAAATTGCCGGTTGTTAAATTTTTCGTATATTTGTGGTAGCGTCGAATGCTGACTGAAACACATTGGTAATTTCTGTAATAACATTGGTTTATTTCGTTCTAACATGGGCTACTCCATGTTCGCTAATATTACAACCCACGTTGTTTTAGAGTACTGAGTTGGAACTTATTGTTACGCTAATAGTCGTGTGTTGGCTACGGGTCAGTCAGAACTAAGTTTCATCAATGGTTCGTATAGGTCAACTGTGAGTGCAGAGGGTTCAAGCGTAGTTGACAAGTAATATTTATGAAAATAAAAGAAGTTAACAAGTGCGCTTAGATAGGTACCACTTGTCTCAAGAATAGTATTGATTCTAGTGCTATGGTTATTGGAGTAATCGAACAATATTACGTTTTATATCGTTATACGGCGATGTTATTGTTTTATACTTGTCGGGCCGTAGTTCTATTTGTCGACGTCGTATTGGACACAGCTTGCAGTGTAGTGCTAATCTTTATTACGTTTCATAAAACTTGAGAGAATGCTGTGTCAATTGGTTATGTGCTTCATGTTACGTCGTTCCGCAGCTCAGATAGCACAGACAGTGCAATGCCAGTGCAATGACCTGGCGATGGTTCTATTTCGAGAGGGCGAGGATATCTGCAACATCTTTGTTATTCATACTCGGGATAATAACAACAAGGAAGCAGTTATGTTAGTTGCTTTCTTACGATATCTTTGAGCTGGAATTTGATATTTAATGTGGCTTTAGAGTTTCAATAGTTCACCAACCTTTGTATTTGTCAGTGTATGTAAGTCAAGACTAATATTGCACAAAACCACAAAAGTATTTTCTGCGACATAAATTAAATTCGTTTTAATACTTTCTACTTTATACATTCGTTATCACCTGATATGTAGTTTAATACTTTCACTAGTCAATATGTCGGTTTCTTTTGGTCATATAATAGAAGATAAATCTACGTAGCTGCTTTTAAGAACAAATTTTGTGTTAAACATGCTCTAAATTTAGATAATTTGGTGTTTACCGACCCACTCGACAACGAAGTCATATCAACTTGCCTGTGTTGAACCCAAGACACTGTAAATGCGAACCTGCTTTCAGGAACTGCTGTGCTATAGTGTTACGTAAATATAACCGCGTTGGTAACGTGTCCCACATTTTGATCTGTAAAATTATATTACTTCAATCAATGCTTTTCGTAAGTAGGCCTACAAATTCACTGTAACGTACCAACAATGTGTACATCTTATTTGTCCAAGTATCGAATGAAAGCTCATCTACAAATCAACTATGTTCTATATCACTAAATGTGATTATTTATGATTCGTATAACGGTAAGTTCCAAATAGGTATTTATTTTGGTATGGTAGTATATTTTAACGATACTCACATGTGATAACGTAAATATTTGCAGAGATAAATTTTTTTTGTAGCTTCGTTGTGTTAGGGTAGTTACTATCTTTTATAATAATAAGAACACAACGATAAGCTATTTGTCAGCCAGGGGCCGTGGTTGGTCCTAACACGCACCACTACTTCCAATTTTCTTCAAACTCCAAATATTTCAGAGCAAGATTAATCTTCCTACACAATAGAAGTGAATTTCTCTCATGGGTCTCTCGGTAGATTATTTTTTCTGCTTTGGGGATCGTTTAATTAATTTCAAAATACCTTCCTTTGTACGAGTGTAGATTAGGTTTCCTCAGGAATAATGAATTCCATATGATGTGGGGATTATTTGGGACAAACGACGATAATCCAGCCAATGAGCGCAGAGGGATGCCGTGACGCCATGCCAAGTAGCGCGTACAGTTAACGCAAGGTATCTCATGCGGTGATGTGTCGGCTATCATTGACAGGCATTGATCTGATGTAATAGGGTAAATGAAGCGTGCAAACGCTTCCGTGAGAACGCGACTGAATAGCTGCCACAGGCGTCAGCCAATCAGGAAACAGGATCAAGGTGATTCTTGTTATGCACCGTCATACCGCATTCAAAGTTGGTGTTGGACCATTCAGTATGTTCGGTCAACCAATTAACATATCTGATTACCCTATTAGGAAGTAATTAGAAGTTTTATTCATCACAACGTTCAGAAACTATCGTTAGCTAGTTGAGCGCGACTGAGTTCATGTGAAACTGGTTTACTAGGAATATGTTACCCCCGTCTGAGCTAGGAGACCAGGACAGCTCTGCTTGTCGTAAGAGGCAACTAAAGGCCGACGTCGTGTAACTTAGTAGCTGAGTAGGTCGTGCCTACTGTGAGAAGGGACTCCTAACAATAGTGTGATACTGAAGGAGCTGTCATCGTTTTCATCGTCATTGTCGCATCGTCGCCCCTGGTCTAGACTACCTGGGCAGAAATTAATTTACTGGAAACAACGTTTACTATTCGTATGTAGAATTCTACCACGGTAAGGTATATTTTTAATTCGAAAGAATTTCTGGTTAAATTATAAACAGAACAAACTAGACATAAAACATAATATATTTGTAATATTTGTGTTATTTTTTAAAAACATCGGTAAAATAGAGGTAGTAATAATATAATTCAATAACGACGTTTGTGAAAGCGATTGTACAATTTATGAGTAGACAAAGTTTAACTATCAGCCACTCAATTAAACGACATAGGAAGTCTTGGCACATTGGTGGAGGTGCCGGGTCTATGATATCTTTAAAGCAAGTGTGTTTACATTCATGTATATGTTGCAGGAAGCGGTTGAGTTCAACCACAATTCAAGCAGCATATTATCTATTATTGTTTTACTGTTGATCGCCTATCGATAAGGATGATAAGCCTTTAAAACAGCTTTATGTTCATAAAACAATTTGATACATTTTAAAATCAGTAAAACTTGTAAACATTTGTTTCTAAAAAATAATTAAGGTTTTAACCCTTGAATAAAATATAGTGTCGTCAATAACTGAATGCTTTATATATATTTGTCATCATCCCCACTTCATTAATTGTGTTTTATTATTGCTCTGTTCATTGTTAAAACAAAGCAAATGTTGGTCTAACCATGAAAGGTTTGCAGCATCAGGGGAATGCGTATAATAAGCAATACTCTAACCTCCTTGTGTATAAGCTCATGCAGATATTAGCCCCCTTTTGGCTAAGTACGTGGTTGTGGCTTTAGGGCTCGCTGCATTCCACATTATTACTTCGAGAACTATCTCAGACAGACAAATTGTTGAGTAAACTTTAAATTAGTTCCTATTAGTAACAAGAAAAAAATGTAATTACTTGTCTTCTTGATAAATTATTATTGTCTTGGATTGTTTTACATTTTCAGTGAAATACAATTATCTCGACTCTAGATGATAGAAAGCACGAACGTGTAAGATATTCATTTGATAGGATAAAACATGCACATTATAAGTAGGAGGCGGATGAGTTACAAACGTTTTAATATACCGACTATTATAGTAACTACTCTTAAAATCAATTAACACTTTAAGTTCGTGGAGAAAATGACCGAAAGATTCACATTTGCGTTCAACACTCATTGCGAAAAAATGTATTTAGCCTAGTCTGTTTAGATGAGAACGTGAGCAAAGTCAACAAAATGATACATTTTATATCGCTCTATGTACAGAAGTCCAGCTTACAACTAAACTCTATACAGAGATTTAAATAATAATCCCGGTTGAAAAAACATACCCTCTAAAAAAAGTTTACAATTTTTCAAAGAGAGGCAGTTCGTTCTGATAAATATGCACAAACAACTGGAAATACACGGGGAGTAAAAGAACACCCCACAACATTAAAGCATTTCAATAGGAAAACACAGAAAGCCGTAAAAAAATGAAAATTAATTAACGCGAATGGCGAGCGAAAGCACAGATATGGGCGTGTGTAGAATCTACGAGGCGAGATAAATGAACTAACGCTGGCTACCCCCTTGTATGTATGCCGCTCGCAACAACAAATAAACACCCTCATCACTTACAATGCCTTCATGTACAACTAAGACCCCATGTATCTTCACAGGTGACTGAATATGAGGGATCGTTTTCAGTTTCAAATAAAACATAGTGTACAACGTTTTACAGTCTACAAGAAACAATCAGTTGCCATTAAGTATAGTTACGGAAAACAATCAATGCAATACTTAAAATTGTAGTTGGATAGAGAATGGAGGTTTTCTGATGGTGTCGTCTGTCTTTATTGTGATTTAGCCCTCCGCGGTGGCTCGTCCGGTTGGGGTGGTGCAGGTTATGCGTCCAGCACCTTGAGACGAGGGTTAGAACCCCGCGTAGGGCATGTTTTGTCGTATCACTGTCCATCTGTCTAGATCTTTCACCCCTCATGGTCTCGAATAGCATTATTGAAATAATAGGAACATCATCATAATGGCGCAATTTAATAAATATGTTTCATTTGAGGATATAGGAGACTCAAACTAACAATTAGTAGATAGCGCTGCTAAGCAACCTCGGTCTCTGCACCATTGATGGTTTCAACAAATCAACGATGCGTAATCTTCTCCTCATAGAAGTGTGTTCTATTGGCTGGCTATATTGAGTGGCCTATGCAAGTGTTTCAGGTAATGTTGGGGGAATTATTCGATGCAAAGAGGGGCTAAGCGCGGCCGAACCACCAGTGTTAATAGTGCGGCCGAGTGCGCCAACCGCGAACTCCAAGTATCTATCTCAATGAGGGTCGAGCGGCTCTTCGAAAAACAGAAAAAATGTTCATACTTCATTCCCCAGGTTTTATTACATGCTGATGCGGGAACCCCAACACGGGGCTGCCTTAAAATAACTGACAAAAATCGCCGGACATGGCGACCACAGCGGCCCTTTGAATATTTGTAGGCACGTAGTGTGATATAGGGTGGTTTGTAATTAAATATACTTTCAGGGGATTCATGAAGAATTTTAATGCCCACGCTGGTATGCTAGGCCTGTAAATCGGACAGACTTTTTGTGTGCTTTTACTGGACGGTAGCATTGCGTGTGTTTTAGTATGGAGTTACAGAGGATATAAGCAAGAATTGATGGGCTACTTGTCAAATATTTAAACAAATAATTACAACATTTCAGATTGTTGGTAGACAAATCTAGTTAATGATTTATGTTTTGGACTTTTAGTAGGAAAAGCCGGAAATCGTAATCTTTTATTTTTGTTTTGGTAGGACATAATAAAATTACATTTTTAAACTAAACACAACTAAAGAAAACTGTTTGTACTATCCAAATAATATATCAAAAGTAATACAGAGCAATAAATTGTTCATATTTACCACATACCTACTTTCAACCATATGTGTATTACATGATTATTGTATCCTTCGTTCAAGGTGTGGATTTCAAGGAGCTTGTTCTCCGCAGCCTTAAATACTAAGAAGATATAACGGTATTGCATAGCATTTTATTTCACGTACACTACTGTGTGTCTTCTACTTTTTTTATTTACCGTTTCAGAAGAGCGATAAGAAGTATAGTTTTCGGGGACAGCTATCAACTTTATAAAATTATATTATAAGCAACGTTGATAGAAACTTTTATTGGCGAAATACGAGAAGGGAGTGTATTAATATATTAAACAGTGGAAGCGTTAAGTATTGAACATTATTTTTCCATTTACGTGGGGATGCTAAATTAGGTTCAGGCTTCAACGTTGTGTCGCATTTTATAGGAATCAGCCAAGCTCATTGAATGGAAAAACAAACGAAAGAAAACACATTTCTACTTGAACGCTTACTTCAAATGTGGTGTGTTATTTTAAATACCGAACAGTAGCAACATTGAGTATTTTTTCAGCTTTTAATGTGATGTTCAAAAAATCTAAAGTTCTCTGTAAATATAGTTTATAATTTGTGTTACCCTCGTAGGAAGGCTTGAAACATTTCAGCGAGCAATTGTAGCGTGGACCGCGCATGAAGTGTGGAAAAACACAACGCGAGTGGTTATTCAAACAGTCCCCTGGCTCTCCCGTGGGCTTGATTAGGCCTACAGACAAACAAAGCATTCTCGTGCAAGTTATTGTTGCCGTTCACGCTGGTTACGAATACTTGTCACAAACGTCAGGGGATATAAATGTCTAAAAACTAACAGGCCCCATCTCTCGCACACATTTTCTTTCGAGAATATTCTTGTTTTATTTGGGTTCTACCCGCACCAAAAACCACTACAGACAATTCAACAGAAACTCGAAGCTCGGACAGATCCCGGCCCGCGGATGAGAGCTCAACCCTCATGTCCTGTCTTGTTACAATGAGAGTGTTAAATAGAAGACGGTGATGGACATTGTTTTGTACAGAGAAACAAAATGGTGGCTAATGACCCAGTCGATTGCTAATTATACTCATTTTTCCGCAAAGCATTTCCCTGAGAAACACATAGTTTGTTCATAGATATGATTCAAAATATTATTTTATGTAAACTGTAATTTTTTGGAACCAAATTGTAATGATGTAATATAACTGGAACAAAATTTACGGAGTTATTAATTTTGATTTGAGTTTTGCATTTCGTAATGATATATTTACGAATTTAGCGCGTTTGTATACCCGTGTTTATCAGCTGCGCAAAGGTGCTATAGTGAAGTCTGGCTTCAAGGCAGCTGAACCCTGCAACTGAACTACAAGCAATTATAGTTACCAAAAATTTCGAAAACTTAAATTGAGTATTTTCCGGAGAATTCAAATGCATCGGTCAAATAGCAAAATAAACATTTATATAACATAAAAGGTACTTAATTCAACTTATAGAACTGCACCTTTTGAGGTTCAAATGTGTTCTTTATGTCGGCACATTCCCAAACAACCATTCAATTTTTAAAATGATGAGTATTAATGTTCGATATAAAAACCGCGATGTTTATTTATGATATAGTGATCTTTTATGTAGAACAAGTGTTTAAATAAACATTTTGAAAAATATAGGCCTAATGATGCCCCCACCCCTTCTTTAAACACGATATGATATTCTGTTTCCATTAATCCTTCGACCTCATATCTTCGCGTTTAAACACATTACTATGCATAGGGGCGCATAGGCAGCAAGACCTGAACTAGGGATGAAAGAATTAGCATGCGGGGTGGTTTCTGGTCGCTCAAATCTCTTGCATTCGTTGGACAAGTAGGTCATCCCACACTAATCGCACAGAGACGACCCACATTTGCAGCTGTGCTTACAAGCCTGGTCGCCAAGCATTTGCCCCTCATTGAGAGCAATTGCAACAAACATTGGTAGAGGCATTTAATGTCACCTATCTGTATGCTTGGACTTTTATGTTTTTAATACCCAGTCCAGTGTGTTATTGGTGAAGATATATATCTAAACGTACTGTTTTGGAATACAAAGACAAAACCTGATGAAATAATGAACTAATTAAACCATGTCCAACTGAAATAAATAATTTAGGAATTGAGATGAAAATCTAATAAACTAGATAATGTTTCAATATTATGTAAGCTTACAAAAATTATAAGTATCATTTTCTACGAATCTAATACAAACGTGACATTATTTGTGAGTTGGTCGTTTTTAGTCCTAAAACAAGCTGAATAATTGTGGAAAATTACATACTAATAATATTTTAACTGCCGTAACTGTACATGTTAGATCTTTGATTATATATTAAAACAATACAGAAGGCATTGAATAATTTACATCATCGTGGTTAGCTTTATTTCGTACTAAGCACTTTATATAACAAGTAGAGGAATAACATGCGAGGGAACATTGAAACTTCTGCATTCACACCAAACAATTAAAACAAAATGAAATAAGGTATAATCAAGTATAATAGTTTTACGAAGGTTTTGAGACCATTCACGTGCAGCATGCTCATTTGTTGATTGTCTCAAGTGGTATTCAGTAATTATTAATTAATATAGGACTATAATTTGATTGAAACGGATACTGGCGGTTATTCTTACAGGCTGCATCATTATGAGTTCTTTACTATATCAATACGTAGAAACGATATATAAAGGAATATTCAAAACAATTCAACATCCACAATTTTAGTGAAGTGATTCTTTTAACTTAATATGTGAGATTTCATGCAAAATATGAAATTTAACCTCAAATCTTGGGTGTGGCATACTTAAGTGCATAATTTTCAAATCGACCTCGATATTACTTGCAATCATGCAATTTTCTGTCTATTCGTCAAATTATTTATAGAAGCTTCATCAATTTCAATCACTTTGCTAAACCAGTTATGTTAAAATATGGTAATTTTCATAGTTAATGATAATTTGTAGAAAGATTAAGGAAGCAACTCTTGTCGTGACTAGACGTCCCATAATTCACAGTAGCAGAACTAGTCAATGATATTTATGACTCCGATGTTTGTACGGAGAGTTACACGACCAAGCTATAAATCAACCTCTTATCAAATACACACTTTAATGTCTAAATGAGTGAATGCCGAATGGATAAGTGCACTGATAACATTCTTTAAAGTCACAACTTCTAGATGTATCGTGTGGTTTTATTTTGATTTGATATTTTTGTAAGTGCATTGAGGAAGAACTATCATAATTTCTTTGTGATTTCTTTGTGTTTCATTATTATGTTGCAATTATTTACTTAAATATGTTCACTTTTGTAAATCTTGGTTTTTTGTCTGTTGTGTACACAAACTAGCTTTCAGTTGGACACAACGCATTCTTTGACCAAGAACATCCTGTCGTTTACATAACAGACACTAGCTTGCATTAACTCGGCTTGGACAATATCGTTAATATTATAATATAGTTACATCGTCACTGAGCATAAATAGAAATATAAAACATGTATTAATTACATCAATAATTAATTTAAACGCGTTTTAACAGAGACAATTAGTAAAATGAAAGCTCTAATCTGTTATTAGTATCATGAATAATGCTACGTATGTGTCATTAATTATCAGTGAATACGCGAATCATTTAGCCGCTATAATCTCATTATCTTACGTAACTCAAATTGTTCCCATTAAGTAATAGAATTAGGTTAGGGAATTGGCTTTTAATAAAGTGCAACTAATTGATATTGGGTCCTGTGTCACATTTTCATGCAAGTAGCGTTGAACGTAAATGACTCTATTTTCAAAGTACTTAGTGGAATTCGTAAACAAATTTTACACGCATTGGCTAGTCGATGCCACCAACATGACAATCGATATGCAACAGATTAGTGTAAGTGCGGTCAATAAATATCATGGTAGGTTCACGGGAGTTGATGATGTTTATTTTTTAAAAACACGCTTACATGAAGTGCGATTATGACTATCTCATAATGTAGACATCTCATTACTCGAAACACATTGCATGTAAGTTATTTAAGTCCAAAAAGCAATGCAAATTCCTCACAGCCTTCAAAAAAACTTTATTTATGAGAATTCGTGCTTCTTCTTTTCCAACATGCGTCAGAGACACAAACACAAAGGGATTAAATATAAAAGTTGGAGTGTATAAAAAGACAGTTGAGGCGCTTGTGAATGTCTCCTTGTCGCAGCAAAAGAGCTCTGTCGAGATTGCCAGGAATGCCGAGAGCGCTTGGAAGAGAACTTCAGCTAGTGACGGAGTGGCGTATATTTGTTTAATACAAGAACAATAGAAGTTGGAAGTCAGTTGGACGAAAGAGTGTTGTCCCTTCTACATAGAATGAGAACGGCTTGAATTGTTTCGCCTACACTGCATTGTTAGAACGGGAAGTACTCTGTTAAGGAACTCTGATGATTAAAGCTTATTCACAATAAGATCAACGGTTTTGTAATTAAGAGTTTGGTTCCTAATTACCATGCCAGATATACGACTAAAATCCAGTTACTTGTTGTAACTCTTGTACGAGACATTAATCAAATGAGCCTAGAGAGTTTTGTAGATCGTCTTGAAAGTCTCTGCTGCAAATTAAATTCTAAATCTCACCGTTAGATAGCTGCACAAGCCAGCAATCACGTGGCACCGTTTCAACGGGTTTATGTTTATTAACATTTGTAAAGTATTAAAAAATGCAAATATTTTATAACAATGATTACTAAAACTACTTGTTCTACAGTGTTATAGGTTGTCCCGTAGTTATGAAAATATAAGGAAAGCCCGGGTCACAATATACTAGATTGCGTTTAGATTCGCTATGTCAAGCAGGAGTGACTAGTTGAAAGGTAGCAGTGAAACTATAAATTATTTCAAATGTACTTTCTACGCATTGTTCGACTTCTCAGCGTGAGTGTGGGTGTCTCCAACTTCATGTATGCTGTACTATTAATTTGTGTGGGTGTCCCGTTGCATATTGAACAAACTGAACTGTAGGGAAACTCGGGTTCAACCGTGTGCATAAATTAGTGAGCCTCCTGCCTGACAGAGAGTTTGTCAAAACTCGACTGCTTTAACTCAATTTTACCATAACATTCATAACCAACGTTGGTACCTACACAACATCCACCTCTTGTTGTAACAAACTGTTGCAGGTATATTTACACAGATTGAGACCAATACAGACACACGGGAGATAATATTTTGCGGCTTGTTTTCTTTTTCATTCTGACAATGGTATTTTAAGTAACTGGTATATTATTATATAAGAATTAAGAATGAAGAATGTTGGAAAATAAAACCTGTTATATAATAGTTTAATTATCATGACATAAATATTAAACGCTGCAGCTATACACAGTTCATACTTTAATAATGATGTGAACATAATAAATTCTTAACAACAATAACATGTTCTATGCCAGTCACTCTACTGGACATAATTGTATTGAGATGCTTATTAGCAAAAATCTATCACAGTCGATCGTTCGATGGTTGTATTTTTATCGTAGTTATTTGGTTTCTTGATTTTGGATTCAACACAGAGATGTGGCTTTTGATCGTAGGCACATACAATGCCGTTATTAATTATAATAAATTACTAAAACAAAAATTAATTAACACTATCAAACTGTCTTACGAAAGTGATATAATTTATTTGAAGATGATGTAAGAAAATGAATGAAATGGTCTGGCAATATCATGTAGAACTAATGACTCAAGAAAAATATGTTCGTTTAATAAAATATTCACTGGAATCGCCCTATCTAAATTAAGCCCTTCTCTTCTTTGTAACTCAGTTTTCCAATTGGATAGGATAGACATTAAGAAAGTAAAGTAAAATGTAGACTAATATGAAATACGTCGATAACCTAGCTACTAGTTTAACTATCTATCTGATCCAAGGATATTGCTTCGGTTTCTTTGTAGCCGGTAACGAAAGCACACAAACTAACAGCTGCTTCTGTATTGCCATGGTTGTTGGTTGAGCTTTCATTCTGAGCCGCGGTATCAGTGGCGTGCGAGCCATACAAGCAACCCAATCCATCCCTAAGCGTTGAGGTTGTAATATGAGTTGTTTAACATTTGGTAACTGTTTCTGTACACAAAATAACTCACATTAATAAAATAAAAATAAAAAGCCTCTATAAACACTAAAATATCGTTTGTTTTTGGGCATTAAGTTCCTCCTCGAGTTCTCTTGAAACCCAACTCCAACCCCTGCAGCTAGACTTGTGTGTCCGCACGCCACTGGCCCGCATGGTGTCAAGACCGAGCACAGAGCAGGGCCTTTAGTCGATACCGGCCATAGTTGCTCAAGCACTAATTAACTGTTATCAGTCATTCGCTGATCGCTTGCACCTCGTCCCGTGTCCACCCACCTCCCGTAGGGTACAAGGGCAACACCACTGCGCTAGTACCAGTTAGGGCGAATAATTTTACAACAAAGCGCAAACAAATGGTATAGTGTGACATCAAAGGGGCATATTGATCTAAACATAGCCTAGGATATTTCTAGGTATAATACGAAAAATGTATACATGAAAATAGATATAAATTTGAGGAAAAAATATTTCATTCATTGAAATTATTATATATTTTATTGGAAATTATTTAAATCTCATTTCCAAACCACGATGAATTCTTAAGAACTTGAAGTTTTTTGTTATGCTAGTACACAGTTAGATTGTTATGTCACTGAAACATGTACGCCCGTAGAGTGTGAGGTAATATGTACAACTTGTGAACAGGGCATTAGATGTTCTTTCGTTCACTAAATTCTAGAATACTAAACTCTCGAATTGATGATAATGGAATATCCGGTATTTGCGCAATGTGTCTGTGCGCTGCTTCAACACTAAGACTATTCTGTAGAGTTAATTAGGCCCCATTTGCATAAACCCTTATTAGTTTAGCAAGTTCTACAACTACCTAAGAGCAACCGTAATTGTTCGGCATACAAAACACAGTCGTAGCGCGAAGTGTATGAATGACTGACGATGGCTAAGTTTATTAGTTACTATATCGTTTTGTTGCATTGTCAAGGTGGAACATTGTTATCATTTTTGTTTGGAATAATTTGATTGTGTAATGTGGACACATCAATCGTCGTTGTCTTCATCTTTATGCGAAGAGGGCACAGGATATGAGACGTATTGGATTGTAAGGACATTATTTAACTACAGAACGTACCCCTCAAGAAAGGAAGGTGTGAGTGTAGAGAAATCCATGACGCTTGCCCTCGTATTAGGGTTAATTTAGTAGTATTTCCGGATTTAATACCATCGCGTGGCATATAAGACACCTAAATCATACAGTTTGTCTGAGAAATATTTAATGAAGCCATTTCCTAAGACGAAAACAAGCTATAGGTTACTGGAAACGTGATTTTAGGTCTCATTAATTCTTGGGTTTTACATTTCTTATGTTTTGCCATGTGTGCCTCGATCGTCACTTAGATTTAGTTGCGATTTATCTCTGCTATCTAGAAACGAAACAGAGGTTGTAACTCAACAAAATCCATTTTAAATAAAACTGTCCTCAGGCAAAATGTTCTTGTAGATAATAAAAATTAAAAAATACGTTATGCTATATGATAATTCAGGTATAGCACCCACTATAATCCGGTCGGATTTGTGTTATAAATCGATTTGAATGTCATGCTAATTTAAAATGTAACAAAAAATGACATTTATAAAAATTAAAGGAATACAAGAAGTACAGTACCTGAGGCATCAAATTGGCAATGCTTGATAAAAGAGTCGCGACTAAAATATCTCAATTATTTTAAGTAACCCGGGTTGTAGTTAAACTTGGGTGTGTTTTAGTAAAATAAAGTAGTGAATTCGTTTTCTCTGATAGTTATTGTTGTTAGTATGCATAGTATTCCAACAATTTCAAGCATGCAACATGCAGGAACAACCACCAATAAAACGAAAGAAAAACAGATAGGAATAAAATACAAAGAAGTTATAATACAAGCAATGTAACCTCTGCGTACTACTTCTACTGGCAGTATAGCCCAGCATAGCCCATGCTGCTCTCTTTGCAAGTAAAACAAATAAAATGAACACATTTTTGTGATTTGTTATGTGTGTTTGATATCTTTAAACATTTTCACGGTTGAAATAACCTAGAATACCCATTCCACCTAGAAGAGAACTAAAACTAAGACAAGACGAATGAATCCATCCTTCCCCCATATAAGCTTACTTTACTTCGCATGTTCGTATAATTTACCATGAACACGAATGTGAAATATAGATTTTGACGTATTCAAAGTACAAAGTCTATCCTATTCACCTCGTGGCCTGAAATAAAACGAGCCTTTCAAAGCAATATACTGCACACAGGGCACGCCTCATAGAAACGTCACCTCCCTGATCCCACAAACCCTCATCTCCCCCCCCCCCCCTCCCCCCTCCTCACCGCGACCCGGCAGCACATCACTTTCTACCGCAGTGCCAGCCACAGGGACAAGTTGTTACATAAAACAGTTGGTTTATGGTCGCCCAAAAACACAGTTTTCATTTTTCTTACGTTTCTGACTGAATTTTTTAAAGTGAACTAGCTGTAGATTTGATATACTAAAACTGATACGACTAGTTTTGACGTAGCATGTATAAAGAAAGTTAATAGACTGGTATGGAAAGCCCTTTCGGTAAACATGATGTATTCTATTCACTGAATGCACAAATTGGCACCAACAGTTGGTGGTACTACAAATATAGATAGTCCTTTTAGTGGGTATACGATATGGATTCTGGATACGTAGGATAAGGATAAGGATACGGCTCAGATACGGATATAGAGGGACATATTTGAAAAGCAATAATTGGCAGCTAACACAGCCACTTACATCAAAGAATGTGCTCATAAAGAAAACTAGACATTGCTGTTTAATATGAAATATGAAATAGCTTTCTAGTGTACAAATAACTGAGGGTAGTCAACTGTAAACCATGCAGAAAGTGGTTACTCTCTGTCTCCGACGAAACGGAATGATATGGCTTCTTATATCAGTGCAGCTTACTTGCTGCATCCAGCATTGCAGGAGCGAGCAACCGAGGTAGAAGGATCTAGGAATAGTATTTTACACACACGAAGAAAACTGCATTCGAATGTCACAGGCTTCTCAATTTACATTTGTATTCTGAAACAGCGCTTGTTTGAATAAAATATTTTTGAATACGGATGTGTCTCATCTGTGAGGTTTATCCCGCCATTCAGAGAGAAGCCTGCCGGAGAATATAGTAACTACGCTTTATATACGCTTTCGTCGATACCTGATATGCTTGCAAATAGTGGCATGGCGGCCCCTTGGTCGGACGTGAGGTTATTAGCCCATTAACTTCCTTGTTAGCTGTTCATAATGTCGGACCTTACTACTCTAATAATGTACAGCATAGGTGTTTGTTTGTGTGTTGTGTTGTAACTTGTATTATTAATCATGTGGCACACAATTCAAGGCCAAATATTTATTTCAAGAAGTTTAAAGTTTTTTGAATGATCTTGACTTTAAAATATTTTAGATTTTTAAATGTAATTATGCATTTATGCCATGGTAGTCACCATATTTGTTTGTAGATGATCTTCAATTACCAACTATTTGAAGTTAAACTATTAAACTTTACACTATTAAATTCTCCTCTATCTTGTTTACCCTATGGCAACCACAAACAGAAGTATTGAAATCCAATCAGTTGGCAGTCACAATATTTATTTGCAAGTCATAACACCGGCCATTAGTCTATTTTAAGTTATGAACATAGCTGATGCGCAATCATTCTCAAACAGTAAACAAAATGGCTTCCAGAAGATCTCCAATAATCTGACGATTGGCATCAGCTATACAAATATGTTGTTCTTGGTATTCACGAAGTTGAAATGTCGTTGACTACAACGTCACTATTCCTATACTCACTTCATTGTAAATATGATTTGACTTTCGAGATTTCTCAAATTCAGACATCTATTTTATTTTTATGTCTTTACCATTTCCTGGCTGTCATAAAGTTATCTTTTTCCGTTTCCACACCAAGAAGCCTTTATTCCTTCCACTTCTTCCCTTTCTCATCAAAACTCATTCGTTTGCTGTCATTCCCTCCCCCGTGCCCGGCCCGTGCGTCTCTCGGGGGACTCAAACACACACACACACATGCCAATGCGTTGATGAAACGCATACTTGTATACCTACCTCATTCAAGTATTGGCATGACGTCACGCTATATTAACAAAGTATACATTAAACGTGGCACACTATTGTTGTTTGAGAATGATCACATTTTATATTTGTGTATCTTACTGCACCAAATTTCCTCACAACTAGAACCGTGGATATTATTGTTGGCATTCATGTTTGTGTGAAGTAATAATTTAAAATAAATTATGATTGAGTGGCGTGCATAGGCATTAGAAACATTTATATTATTCTAAATAGGGGCCACTACGTTTTGGTTATAAACAAAACTACTCGCGTAAAAAATATAACAAGATTTTCGTTGTATATCTTTGTTGTATGTATTTTGATTACGGTTTAAAATTAAAATATGTTTCAGTATTAATAACAACTGCCAACAACATTATTATTACCCTCCCACAAAGCATATAAAATGTTTGACACATTAAATGCAAATATAATTTTTTTGTTTTTTTACATTGGGCCTATTCTAATTAATTGATTCTTCGTCTAAAAATCTGTTAATAATAAAATCAAAGTCATATCTGATTCTGCAAACCACTGGTTTATTAGATCTTTCATTCCGCATGCTACAAAAAACACTCAAATACAAATCCATGGATCCCGTCCAGATTTTTAATTAGTTTTTTCTATTAAGTCCGAGAATTAAATTTTAATTCATGTATGTATGCAGTGCAGTGAATTGATTGCGAAGAGCAGTTCCATGCATATATCACACTTGTCACGAGCGTAATATACCTGGCTTTATATTATTTATTATGCCGAGTGCGAATTGTTTTGTTTGTATTTATGAGAAGCGTGGATTTTAAAAATTAAATTTGAATCTATTTACGCGGTTAGTAGTAGTAGTAGCTGGCGATCTAGATGTGTGCTGTGTAAATATATTTCACCTCGCTTGCACGAGATTGACGCTGGGTGCGCCGGGTGGCACGGCCGACTGAGCTACATGTTCGTTACTATCCAGGCGGCAGTGACAAGCGCCTGTGGAGCCATCTGGCGGGGGATTAACATATAAATCAAATCGACATGACAATGCCTTCCACAGAACAAACATTCGGATGGCCTATTTTAGCATAGGCTACTTAAAACAGAAGACTGTTTCACTGAAGAGTGCTATATTATGCGCATTTTAAAAAGCTCTCCGTGATATCACATGTGAAACAGAAGGCGTAAATTAGTTTGTCGTTTTTAGAGAGAGGGTGTGTGATGTGTGTGATGGGATTCAATGCAAAAAGGTTTTAACTGAAGCGGTTGGCTCCAAACTAATCAGGAGTCACTAAACTTAATAGAAACTTAGTTTGGCATTGTTTAGTTTGGAGATAAAGTGCAGCGTTAATTGGCGAATAGTTTTGACGTGTTTTTATCAACAGTTAGGATACAAGTTTAACACAAGCTACGTTAGCAGACTGTTCACTTCAGTACATTTTACATTTGAGTTGTTGTATTTAGAAAGTATACTCGTTAATTCGTGCTGCTTCCCATGTCCAATGTTATAGCCTCGTATTGTACCACTAACTTCACGATTCCTATAGCCAATCCAAACTAATAAGGGATATGGATTGCCCATGACCTTGGACGCGTATTTCAAACTTAATAGAACACTGTTTTTTGTCAGCTCTAGACTTGAAATAAGCCTGCACTAAAGTTAGAGTGTGTTTAGCAAAGCGAATAAGATATCCAAAGCTTTCTTAATATCCTCTCCGCCTGCGACCAAGTATTTGAAAGTTCCAATAGGCAACGCAATATCCAAACAACTGATAATTTGTGTAATGCCAGTACTGAAAATATCTTCTCACAACTGTTTGCTCTTTAACTTTTTTCAAGTTGTATTTAATGTATTATGCTACGTGTTGCCAACTTCTTAAAAAATATTTCAAAACAATGTGATTTGCGATAGTGATATTCTGGCTCTTCGACTCCTTCAAATGTTTTGAAATCCTTTCTTTCCTTTCATCCAATCGCCTTCCCAAGACTGAGGCACGGGTTACCTGCATGACTGCGACGGCGACCCTGGTAGTCTGTGTGTTGATGGGGAGGGTGATTGGGCGGGTGAGTGGTGGGGGGAGGGGAGGGGGTTGATGAATAGCTGAGACGAGGGCCGTATGCGATGACAGCGGACGTAGAATGTTCACCTCAAGACCGGAACAGTCACTTCATTAATGAACCTCGTCAGGGATTAGAGACGAACTCAGGGCTGTCCAATTCGTCCAAATCATTAATTGACACATTTACATTTTCCAACGATGCTTTGTTTACCCAATTTAGAGGAAAATTGTATCTGATGAATGGTGATCTATGTATTCATTCTCTATGTGGGTGGACTGCGTAAAGTGATTTAACTAGTTGGCACTAGTCTCGACTAGTTCACCCCAGTTATCTGTGTAAATATGAAGCTGCACCACAAAGCAAGTAAATAGAACATCTTAACGTTCAACTTTCTGTTACTATATCTACTCAAAATATCAATAAACAAACATGTACGGTATGTTTTCGGTTGAATTGATGTATCCAATGGTAAACATTTCATTTACTACGTTGGATTTCTAACATTCGGTGAGGTGTTTTATAATACTATATATATTTAACTATTAGCAATTTGATCATAGTTGTATTTAAAACACCGATTACACCCACTAGGCATTATGACTTGAATCACTTCTTGTATTTGGAACTTATTTAATTTTATCTTGCCCACAAATTATTCTGCACTGAATTTTTAATACCTATAATTTCCAGAAAGCAATAACAATTTGATTGGGCAGCAACGCTCTAGACAAATTTTAATCCTTGCGTGACGTCATTAATTCCAGTTTATGGCCATTCAAATGTATAAAGGGAGTTTATTTGCGCACAATTTCATAAAATCACGCCTGTACAATAAGTTTGATTGGTGGTCCATGGATGTACAATTAGTTTCTACTTTTCTGTCCAACATATAGGATGTTACAAGTGGAAATAATGTACTTGTGTTGGTATGTCCAAGGGGTCCATTTAAATCCTTCTCAGTATTCGTTTCTGCCTCACACATACCGGAAACACATGTCAGGCCTGTCAGAGGGGGAATCAAATACACGAAATTCTAAGTCAAGAGCCACGGAATTTGTCTTAGGAACTGAAGAAAAGCTTAAATGAAAATCATCTACTTTAAGTAAATACAAATTATAATCCTACACCTAGAATAAGTTAGTCGAGCCTACAGTTCAGCCACGGCCACTTAGCGGGTTCTCACTCGAACACCGAAGTTAAACACCATAGGGCTAGGGCAGGAGGAATTTGGGTGACCGTTTACCACCGAAACACTAGTTACCGTTGGTAGAACAGATGTTGGGTTTTGAAAGCTTGTGTAACAGTAATTTCCCAGAAGTTTACGTTTACATCAGTTATTAACATTGCCTTTTTTAGTCTAGAGAGTTTTGTGTATGAGGGCCGAAGTACAAAGCGATTTCTTTATTGTCGCCCTAGTATGATGACAACACTGAACCTGCACTCGGCAAATATTCAACTTGCTGAAGGTCTCATGATATAATGAACCAAAAACCAGAAGCCAAAGTTCGTTGACACAAGAGATTGTAGAAAGTTATTTTAGTTTATATTTTCAATTGTATGAATGTTCATTACCAGACAATTCATAACCCATTCATGTGTAAAGCCTGCAGCAGCGTTTGGAGAATTCATTTACAATAAAACAAACTAAAATAAACGTACGTGGCACAAACAATGTATACACGCAAGTCTGTCTAATAAATTTACCATTTGAAATATAATACCAACTGGACTGAGCAGACAGAAAAAGTACAAATAACAGAATATGCATTGTTTGTTAGAATATGCTTGATAAATTGTTGTTATTCAAATATTCGAATATACGCTTCTTTGTTTGTTGCAACAGTTTCATGTGGTTGATTTTTTAGGTAAGCAGCTTTAAGTGAAGAGCTTGCAACAGTCTACGCCCTCAGTGTGTTGTCATGGATGTTGTGAATATATCTTGCATTGTGCACACGGACCCTAAAGCAGCTTCCACTTCTCTATGTCTGATGGAGGGAATTAGAATAATAATATGGTTACTTAAATTAAATGAACGTAGAAGGTGTATTTTATTACTCTGGCTCACATAATGTAAAACAAAACAATACTGCATGAGATTAAACAGCACCATAATATGATAATTGTAAGAGACAACTTAAACCATCCTACTTCATGCTAGGATTGGTAAAAGTTTTATAATTTAACTTATTATATACTATAACAGAGTTAGTTTTAGTTAAGTTTTCGTTTACATCAACGAATTTTGGTATATAGGTACATATCATTGAAAATTACCACAAATCAATAATGTTTATCAATTTGTGTAACACATTTTAGTTGTTGATTTAATTATTTGAATTTAATTGTTTTTTTTTTAGTAATTATTTCTTTTTGGAAATAATTGCTTACACCCATACTTTTGTTCTTGAATTTTAAGTTTTAAATTTTTGTACCCGGCACCTCCACCATTTAAAACATTATTATTGAAACAAACGTGTTTTACACAGCAAAGCAACAACCTTAAATGTTAATTTCAAATTTAAAATTATACAACAAAATTAACAACAAAAACAAATTTGCATTCATGTGAAAGTATAACGAGATGTTGCCCATTGCGCCGGGTCAGTACAGTTGGGACAAGTGCATATTATGTTCTCGTTCTGTTTACAATACTATACTATGACGGTCATTCGTCTTTTGATACAAATTTTAATATTTGCTCGTTTGACATGGTCGTTGGGACTTAGGGGTGGAGGAATTCAGGCTGTGAGGGCGGCATACGCAGAGGGTGGAGGGGACATTCATAGCCCTGCGCCCCTACTGGCTACGCCAATGCTGTATACATTCTTATACTGTGCTGTTATTAAAACGCCGCAGCATTCACGGCCCCATGTAACCGTGAAGGCATCATGCTATGTGTACATAACTGTCATACGTCTTGTTGGAAGCAGCCCTAAGTAACTCATGTTCACACAACAAGTGTCAAGGTGACAAGCGAACATCTTAGGTGTTACCCTCAAGCTCGGAGTAGGAGGAATTCATCTCCTGCTACAATATTGCGTTAGCTCACTAAGACGAGTCGTCCTTATTCAGTCCTGTAACACGATACGCATTATGTCAGTGTGCGTCGCACATGTGGATCAATTCTAGGGGAACTAGTTGTCATTCTGAATGTTACGATTGAGGTTTAGTCCCAATATTCAAGTCGAGCGGCATTCAAGTTTGTTTAGCAATCATTATCTTTGAAATATGTCCAATAATATTGAATGGGTGAATGATAATTCGTCCTTTATTGAAAACTAAAGCAGAGGGTGAAAATAGTTTTAAATATTAAAATTTTTGCACTGATGTTTAGTGTCTATATTAAAGCCGGCTTTTTTATCCTTCTAATTGTAATTGTCAAGTCAAATTTGACTTCAAAAATCCAGGACTGGTCTAATTTTTAAGGTATTTTAGTTTGAATTTGTTTAATTTCCATTTATTTAATTCTCAATTTTGTATTTCTTGTTTACCGTATATGGTCATAATAATGACTTGTTTCGTAGAATCTCATGTGAATGCATCGTGGCAATGGTTGTGACAACCCTAGTGTCGTGGTGTTCCGGTGACGCCTCAGAGCCCCAGGGTTATACGGAGACGGCTCGGAAACGAGAATGAAAAGTAAACAAGCCCGACGACTAGAGCAACAAACAACATCCCTCAACCAAGAAGAACAAAACCAGTTGCTATTACAAGAGCGCAGCTGAACGTCTGCCACACCCACTACTGTGCTTCTGTGCTACAGGGCACCCGACTTGAGCAGAACATTCACATGCTGTACACTCATCATCATCCGTTATCATTCATGATGAAAAGAATTGTTTATATACCAAACGTCGAATCATACATTCCATTTGCCTCAATGATAACAGTGGCTTGTTTTGTGGCTGCTTTGGCGCGTACCGGCAATGTTCCATTAATTACCGGTACTGTTTTACATTTTTTACTACATTTTTTTGCGAATTATGACGATAGAGTTTTATATACACACCATATTATTTGTCTGCTCAAAGCGTCAATGCTTTTCATCATCACTACGCTATTTATTCCAGAAACATAATATTATGTATGATGATGATGTAGCTTCCTCTGTGTCGTGCTGTGGCTGTTGGGGGGGGGGGGGAGGGTGAGGGAGGGGAAGAACGTCAATCGACTTCACATCGACTGCTGAAGATGTCGCGCGTATACTTGTCAAAATGTTGAGAAAATCGGATATTTTGGCATCTCGGTTTTAGTAGACAGTCACGTTCAGGGACAGTGACGGGCACTAAAGAAACTACATCATCTTGTAGATAGGATTCCAAATTGAAGTCTATATCGTTTTGGAGGCAAACATATGTGTTTATGTGTGCGTGGATGTGTGCGTGTGTGTAAGAGAGAGAGAAAGAGAGAGAGAGAGATTTGTGTATGAATCTACAACCACGCGAGGCTGTCTTTTAGCGTCTAATTGTAATGAATGAAGTTTTTATAGCAGTTTAATTAAATAAGCATATAGTCAAAATAGTAATACATTTCAAATTTTTGTTAGATGCAAATAAATTGTTCACTAAAAGACACATATGTCACCCGAATTACGGTGATTACTTTGCAACGACTTGTAAAAGTAGGAGTCAGTCCCTTGATCTAAGTTTTAGAAGTGGGACGCAGTGGCGACCTTTGTTAAGGGGTGTAAAGGGAAAGACCTTAATAGCGGACAGGAATCTGTGAGTATGTACGATAACAGATAACAAATTCACTGTTTTGTTATCTAAGTATGATTATAGTGGCAGTGATATGAAACCGGCGCTAAAAGGCAGAGCGGCTCTAGTGTTCACTTTCTTCACATCTTTCTAAATACTACCCTCGACATAGCCGTGTCTAGAAATACAGCCAGGCTCGATAAAGAATTTTCTCCGTGGTGGATAAGTTGTTTGACGCTGCCGCAGCCGACTGAGATTAGAGCCGCACCGCTAGGGTCGCCACCACAGATATGTATCTCATAAAGAGCCCAGCGTCCCGTCTTGACCTCTCAACTACTATCAAGGTCTTCAGTAAGGACGCGTTAGTGTCAGTGAGTTCTTGAGTCACGTGGTCGTTGCCCGTGAGAGCGCCACGATATTCGTGAACTCATCCCTACTTACTTATCTTTTATAGTTTACCCCTTTCCTTCTTCTCTTCTTTATCATAAATAACGTCTTCTCACAACAACAAAATCCAAACCCTTATTACCTTGTATTATAATGTTTCTTCCTCAACGTGTAGCATGCGACTTGGCTTTAACGCTATACTGTGGATGTCCAAGGCCAGCATAGGCTTGTCCCCAGGTGGCAGTGTAGGATCATCCTAGTATGTTTGGCTATAAGTGCTTCATATATCCCAGCACAGCATAAATAGATACGATTGGCTTGGCGACATTGAGAAGGAATATCACCCAATTTAAATCAATACATCTAAATTGGTTCTGAGAGGCTCTTATCACTCCGATATCAGGTGCCATACTTACTCCACAGTAGAGTCGTTATAGTGTTTCTCTCTCTCTCTCGCTCTCAGTCCCGTGTATTCTCTAGGGAGGTATACACACAACATAATGAGTATCAATGTCAATAAGTGTGGTGCGACACGTATCTGTGACATAAGTGACAATTATAATAAGCTAGCTGGATTACAACATGTAACATTCCTAAACTTGAAGTACAGTCGTTGAAAGTTAGTGTGATTTAGATATTTTAAGACTTTGAGAGAAAGTAACTGTTTTTGTCTGAAGATAAGGAATAATTGTCGTTTATGGTCTTCAACAAGAGTAACGAAATGTCTTTGTGTTTACATTTTGCCGGTGTGTTCTTTGATCTGAAGCGGACGTTAGCTTGTTCAATTGAATGTAATCAATCTCTGTATTGTAGGCGGGGCCCTTGGTCTTGTACAATACACAAGGCAGACACAAACGATCATTTTCATCGGCCTTTGTGATCAAAAGAACATGCTGTTTAAACCACTATGTAGTAAATTTTCACTGTTTTTGGCGTTTTTCAAAATAACGTGTGAATAAGCTGTCGATCACTGTTGCGGACAGGCGTTATTTGATTCAACAAAAACCTCGTCACTGAGGTAACATTTACGATACACTGGCAACAACGCCGGCCAGTCCACGTTCTTCACACCCTGACAGGATAGAACAAAGGGCCATAGGAGGGCACAGAACAGTGTTAAGCGATGGTGAAACAGTGATGGGACAGATAAATCGTCCTCGCCAATTGGGCAGAAAAGTGGAGGCATTAAAGTTCAAACATGTTTGATACAAATATATAGAGACCTACATATACGCATGAAATTTGCGGGTTGATCACTTTGCGGTTGCAGGGCGGGCGGGGGTTTAATAAATTGGAATTTGTCACGGTTAAAAACAAAATGCAATATTTATTATTCATTGGTTTTCTGAAATTAAAAGTATGATAATGAAATATAAAAACATTATGACATGTTTGCAACGACGCAAACGTGTGTGTCGTGATATGAGTGTTTGCAAGCAACTCTCAGTATCCTTCTCAGTCTCTACTCCATACTCTACACTCTACACTCATGCATGTTGTGAATCTGTTGCAGTGTGTTCATTGTTACGGTCTAGGCAACCATCAAACTATTTCAAATAATATATTGTTCCATCCGTGACATGACTTCACTCATCTGCAAAGCACCACTGACTGTTTGTTAGCCGGGCATAAAAGTGTGTTCACCACTCATTTATCACCATCCGAACTCAATCGTATGTCACGTATTTGCCTGTCGTATAAATATATTAGTATCACACAACACGTCAAGCGAAATATCGTACACAGCTGAGGACGAGGTCATAACGTACACCGATAAAACATTATTATATTTCTGTCGTATTTCCACTATATTTCTTTCTTGTGCAGCTGTCAGTTGCTGATTTACCTGCCAGGCACATAAATCCCTGATAAAACTTAATCTGAATAAAACACCTACGTGAAATAATGAACGAACAATACCTCGTTTGACATCGGCTCATTCTTTCTGAATACATAATATCATTTTAAATGTATATTTATTGGAGAAACTCACATGGGTGGAATTGTTGTGAAATCCAGAAATTACAAAACCAATCCCGTTTGGGAATTGAACCCAGGTCTCCCACTTGCCGGGTGGGCGCCTTGAACCCTAGACTACTGGACTTGCCGATGTTAAAGTGCGCAATCCAAATATTACATTGCCAGTCCCGGTGGTCTAGGGGTCTAGTTGCCCACCCGGTAAGTGGGAGACCTGGGTGCGATTCACAGTCGAGGTTGGTTTTAATTTCTGAATTTCACAGTAAATTATTTTATTATAGTACTGACGTGTCCGAAGCTAAACTAATGAAATATAGGCTATAAAACTAGGGATGTTAAGTGCAACGTTTGCATTTCCATGTAAGCCCTAATGCATTTAATGTGACGATTTGTTGTTGTAGAAAATAATGAATTTTTAAAACTATTTGCATGAACTGAAACATTCAGTTTTTTATAAAAACGTTTTTATTTTAGATTTTAAAATGTTTTTGCAAACGCCTCGCTCAGCGTATAATGCAAAACGAACATTTTAAAACTTCCACTGAGCGCAACACTGTTATCTATGGTATTGTAATGAGCACGGTCAACGGGTCGCTCACCTTAACTGATACATACTGTACATAACTAACTCAGTCGGAAATGATGTAGCCACAGCCAACCGTTGGTTCCAGCACTTTTTCTACCTTCATCAAAGAATAAATGGTATAAAAATACATGCCAACACTCCATGTAAGCGTGTTTCTTTTTGTCAAGTTGCGTGACCTGTATATTACATGTTCTACATTACGGTCGTTTTTGTCCCTCTAATCCAATGCATCATTGCGCGCTGTAAAGCGAGGTTGCAAACACATTCGTTACGGACTTTTTGTTTAAACGTACTCCGGGTTTGACTTCCCCTTTGTTTAGTCTTGTGTTGCGTTTAAATAGTGAATATTGTTGAAGATCAATCAGTCTTATCTCTGCGGTGTGTTGAAATGATAAACACCAAGTTATAGGTTTATAGTAAACGCGTTTATAGAGAACAGATTTTGGGATAGTTACGTAAGTTGCTATTGCTTCCGTAATAATTGCTTGTTGCTGTTGCAGTTGTTGTCATTCGGAAATTACGTAGTTGACAAAAGTATCGATTTGTTAGCGAACTGGAGCAAATCCTTTGATTTGATTCCTTTCAAATAATACCAATTGCATATACTTTAAGAATATATAAGAAAATCTGCATTACATACAACAGACTTTGAGATAATTACAGACATTTGACGAGCTGTCATTCGAAAATTACGTAATGCCACACATAGCAGTGATTTGTAAGAGAACCTGAGTATATTCATTGAATTTGATTCCTCATAATTAATCTCAAATACACCTACTTTGAGCATATAGGAACATATCTGCTAACATACCACTGATTTTGAGATAATTACGTAAGTTTCAGGGGCTGTCATTCGGAAATTTGCTTATTCGTTTAATTTGATCCCTTCTAATTAATCCCAATTACATCTAATTTAAGGATATATAAACATACCTGGTGACAAACCACAGATTTTGGCATAATTACGGAATTGTGCATGTCGGTGGGTGTACTTGAAGGGCTTAGTTCCTTGTTGAATTATTTTGGGCTATGATTACGGACTATTTTCACTGTTTAAGCGTTAAGCGTAGTACATACGTTGTCTCTCTGAGCCTAAAGCATGACGGACGTTGTATCACTTATCCCCCCAGGCTTCAATCTCTTTTCCAATAGGGACCGTGAGAGTAGGCGTATTGCAGTTTAGAAGCTGCTCTGTCCCACGCTGTAGCTCTACTTCACTTGATGTAGGTTAATGGGAGATGTATATTGTAAGCTCGTATAACAAAACTACTATACATACACTTGAAACGATACATAGTCTAAAAGTGGATTATGGAAATTTGAGAGTCGAGCTGTTTTGTTTCGCTTGGAAATTGCAGCTCGACTTTTTTCGTGAATATAAGAGAAAGAAAAAAGTTATCATAATAAATTGTATAATTTCTCGTGTACTGCATAGAAACGAGCTGATCTTCCCTTGCTAAGTTATGCAAAGACTTAACAAGATATGTGGAATATATTTATTGTACGGCCTTAGTTTGCTTTCTAGAGAATGTTCCTCGCAATGCGTTTTATGTGTGACACAAAATGTGGTTTATTAAATTGGTGGTAGTTACTCGTTTGTGTCATGGGAGACAAAATGGACCTGGCAAAGAAATAAGTGGAAAGGAGAATCAAATAGATCCCACACGTTTGCATTTTTGGTAACTCTCCTGTCGTCTTTCTTGTGTTCACTTGTAGTTAAGTTGAAGTTACACTTTTCGCTAACCGACATCACTTCTACTTCATATGGTAGTTCCGTGTGTTCAATATAACTTAGGCATCGCGGGAAACCAACCTATGAAAACGTTCCTCTCTTTTTATACGGATACTAAGATATTTGTAAAGATTGGAATAATAATAATAGTAATTGCTAGTAGGAATACCAGTACGTTTTATTATAAGGTGCAGCACACTAGAGCTTTACCTGTTGAGACGAGCTAGGTATATTAGGGTGTTCGGATAGGTGAGAAGAATTGTCCGAGGGATGTTAATAGGACTCATTCCAAGTTACGACTGAGGAAAACCTCAGAAAAAACATGAAGTTTAGATTGACGGTGGGCAGAATCGAACCGGCGACCTCCCGAATAAGAGTCTCACGTCCTATCACTGAGCTACCTCTATCGGTCAGATAAGACGCAGGGAATGAGTGTTCTATAATTTATTTTTTATACTCAATCCAAATATTCGTACTATGACTGTGGCTATGATTGACGAGAGCGGAAATTGAATCGGCATCCCTCCAAATTGGAGCGTCATTTGTTAGTAGGCCTACCTATAGCATACATCGGAGAAATGTTCCAAGTACATCCTTCAGAGAATCAAGAATCAAACTGCAATAACAAGGCCCTCAAAGAAGCATGCTGGAAGAACTACTCTTGAAACTCTTGTTGACCTTATTCCGATCATACAGGTCAATCGTGCTATTCACGGTTACGGTACAAATCATGACCACTGATGTACCTACCTAGCTCAACACATAACATGCACATCACCTTGTAAATACAGTAATTAAAAAAGCATTAATCTCTGGCACACAGTCGGTCAATGAACCGGTCACAACGTGTGCAAATGTACTTTTGTAAATAGTACAAACAACCGGATTTGAGTGGAGTCAAACGTGAGCTTTTTGAACGATACATAATAGCGATTTTTTAATTCTTTGGTGGATTGGAGAATACTGTTTTGTTTGCGACATTAAAAAGAGAATCTGCTTTATTGAAAAACAAAAAGCTACACATTACAACATTTTATCAGTGCGACAAAAAACGATTTAACTTTATTTCGCCTGGACTTTGTACTGGATATGAAACTCATTAGTATAGAGTATAGACGATCTCACTTCATTAAGTAATCTATATTTTATTTAGTAGTTTTAGACGTTCTGGTTTAGCAGTTAGTAATGGCCATTACAACTCACAATGGTGCTTGCCTTTCTAATGTTCGTAGACGGAACATTTCAACCACAATGGACGTCCGTGTTTCGCTAAATCCCAAAATGAAGTTAACACATGAAAATTGAATCAAACATTACTTACATAATGTAGCAAACAGTGAGTGTGGCCTCAATTCGACAGGTCCTCTAGGAAATCAAGCAACCCTCCTGGGATAGCTGAACTTCACAAGCCAGACAGCTTTGTGTGCGAGTCTCGCGAGTAATGACCGGTCGACAGTCATAATTAAGTTGCACAGCTTTCCGTACATTCAAATAACTTGTTCACT